>CM077251.1:18624277-18796777 GCA_039654775.1 Spinibarbus caldwelli
TGGGTGGTTGCTAAGGTTTTGCTGTCCGGTTGCTAAGGTACCCAGGGTGGTTGCTAAGGTGTTGCTATGCCGTTGCTAAGGTACTCTGGGTGGTTGCTAAGGTGTTGCTATGCGGTTGCTAGGGTGCCCAGGGTGATTGCTAAGGTGTTGCTATGCGGTTGCTAAGATACCTGGAGTGGTTGCTAAGGTGTTGCTATGCGGTTGCTAGGGTACTTGGGCTGGTTGCTAGGGTGTTGCTATGCGGTTGCTAAGGTATCTGGGGTGGTTGCTAGGGTGTTGCTATGTGGTTGCTAGGGTACACTGGGTGGTTGCTATGTGGTTGCTAGGGTACCCAGGTTGGTTGCTAAGGTGTTGTTATGTGGTTGCTACAGTACCCGGGGCGGTTGCTAGGGTGTTGCTATTCGGTTACTTGGGTACTTGGGGTGGTTGCTGAGGTGTTGCCCTGTTGTTGTTACGGTACCCCGTGTGGTTGCTAGGGTGTTAGTAGCATGTTTTTAACATGATTAGCAAGTTGCTAGCATGTTACCAGCATGATTAACATGTTACTAGCATGTTGCTAGCATATTTGTAGCATGATTAGCAAGTTACTAGCATGTTTCTAGGATGATTAGCATGTTGTTAGCATGTTTCTAGGATTATTAACATGTTGTTAACATGATTAGCAAGTTACTAGCATGTTGCTAGCACATTTCTGGCTTGATTAGCATGTTACTACATGTTGTTAGCATGATTAGCAAGTTACTAGCATGTTTCTAGAATGATTAGCATGTTTTTAGCATGTTTCTAGGATGACTAGCATGTTGTTAGCATGACTAGCAAGTTACTAGCATTTTTCTAGCATGATTAGCATGTTACTATCATGATTAGCAAGTTACTAGCATGTTACTAGCAGATAGATAGATAGATAGATAGATAGATAGATAGAAATAGATGATAGATAGATAGATAGATAGATAGATAGATAGATAGATAGAAATAGATTGTAGATAGATAGATAGATAGATAGAAATAGATTATAGATAGATAGATAGATAGATAGATAGATAGATAGATACATAGAAATAGTCAGATAATAGATAGATAGATAGATAGATAGGTAGATATAGTCAGGTGATAGATAGATAGATAGATAGATAGGTAGATATAGTCAGGTGATAGATAGATAGATAGATAGATAGATAGATAGATAGATATAGTCAGGTGATAGATAGATAGATAGATAGATAGATAGATAGATAGATAGATAGATAGATAGATAGATATAGTCAGGTGATAGATAGATAGATAGATAGAGTCGGATGATAGAGTCAGATGATAGATAGATAGATAGATAGATAGATAGATAGATAGATAGATAGATAGATAGATAAGAAATATTAGATGAGTTTGAATGAGTTTGAATGGGTTAGATATAGTACATAGAAGGGCAGTCTGATTGAGTCTAATGGGCTTCAGTGTGTTTAGATTTGAATTTTTGACAGTTGGAGTTTGAATAGTCTTGGCCCATCTGAACATTCCGTCAATGTAAGTCTATGGGATTTTTATGATTTTTAATCTTCATTTTTATGAAAACCGTAAGTCTGATCAGTTAGAAAAGATATAGCACACCCGGTGAGATCAGTCTGAAGATCTGGGCTGAGTTTGGAGTTTGTAGAGTTAAAGCTCTAGGAGGAGTAGCAGTCAGAAATTTAGTCTCAGAAGAATAATAATAATAACTAGATAAAAAAGTTTGTCGAGACAAACTTTAAGTTGGCTTGAGAAAGCCGGACCAGAAAGTTTTAAAAAAGTTTGGAAAGTTTAAAAAAGTTTGAAAAGTTTAAAAAAGTTTAAGAAGTTTAAAAAGTTTAAGTTTGAAAAGTTTGGGAAGTTTTAAGTTTGACGTTTTCAGTCTGAATTAGTTTGAAGTTTAGCATAGTTTTAAAAGTTTAAAGTTTGATAGATAGATAGATAGATAGATAGATAGATAGGCTCAGATTATAGATAGACAGACAGATAGATAGATAGATAGATAGATAGATAGATAGATAGATTCTAAGGACCTCAGAGTGGTTGCTAGGGTACTTAGAGTGGTTGCTATGATGGTTGCTAGGCTAGCTCTGGTGGTTGCTAAGGTGGTTGCTAAGGTGTTGCTATGCGGTTGCTATGTTACTCAGGGTGGTTGCTAAGGTGTTGCTATGTGTTTGCTAGGGTGTCCAGGGTGGTTGCTAGGGTATTGCTTAGCAGTTGCTAGGGTGTTGCTATGGTACCCAGAGTGGTTGCTAAGGTGTTTCTATGTGGTTGCTAGGGTACTCAGGGTGGTTGCTAAGTTGTTGCTAGGGTACCCGGGGTGGTTGCTAGGGTGTTGCTATGCGGTTGCTAGGGTACCCTGGGTGATTGCTAAGGTGTTTCTGTGCGGTTGCTAGGGTACTCAGGGTGGTTAATAAGGTGTTGCTATGCGGTTGCTAGGGTACTCTGGGTGGTTGCTAAGGTGTTGCTATGCAGTTGCTAAGGTTCCCAGGGTGGTTGCTAAGGTGTTGCTATGCGGTTGCTAGGGTACTCTGGGTGGTTGCTAAGGTGTTGCTATGCGGTTGCTAGGGTGTCCAGGGCGATTGCTAAGGTGTTGCTATGCGGTTGCTAAGATACCCAGATTGGTTGCTAAGGTGTTGCTATGCGGTTGCTAGGGTACTTGGGCTGGTTGCTATGGTGTTGCTATGCGGTTGCTAAGGTATCTGGGGTAGTTGCTAGGGTGTTGCTATGTGGTTGCTAGGGTACACTGGGTGGTTGCTATGCGGTTGCTAGGGTACCCGGGTTGGTTGCTAAGGTGTTGCTATGCGGTTGCTACAGTTCCCGGGGCGGTTGCTAGGGAGTTGCTATTTGGTTACTAGGTTACTTGGGGTGGTTGCTAAGGTGTTGCCCTGTGGTTGCTAGGGTGTTAGTAGCATGTTTTTAACATGATTAGCAAGTTACTAGCATGTTACCAGTATGATTAGCATGTTACTAGCATGTTGCTAGCATATTTCTAGCATGATTAGCAAGTTACTAGCATGTTTCTAGGATGATTAGCATGTTGTTAGCATGTTTCTAGGATGATTAGCATGTTGTTAACATGATTAGCAAGTTACTAGCATGTTGCTAGCACATTTCTGGCATGATTAGCATGTTACTAGCATGTTGTTAGCATGATTAGCAAGTTACTAGCATGTTTCTAGAATGATTAGCATGTTTTTAGCATGTTTCTATGATGACTAGCATGTTGTTAGCATGACTAGCAAGTTACTAGCATGTTACTTGCATTTTTCTAGCATGATTAGCATGTTACTATCATGATTAGCAAGTTACTAGCATGTTGCTAGCAGATAGATAGATAGAAAGACAGATTGTAGATAGATAGATAGATAGATAGATAGAAATAGATCGTAGATAGATAGATAAATAGATAGACAGATAGATAGAAATATAGATAGATAGATAGATAGATAGATAGATAGATAGAGTCAGATGATAGATAGATAGATAGATAGATAGATAGATAGATAGATAGATAGATAGATAGATAGATTAGAAATGTTAGATAGATGAGTTTGAATGAGTTTGAATGGGTTAGAAATAGTACATAGAAGGGCAGTCTGATTGAGTCTAATGGGCTTCAGTGTGTTTAGATTTGAATTTTTGACAGTTGGAGTTTGAATTGTCTTGGCCCATCTGAACATTCCGTCAATGTAAGTCTATGGGATTTTTATGATTTTTAATCTTCATTTTTATGAAAACCGTAAGTCCGATCAGTTAGAAAAGATATAGCACACTCGGTGAGATCAGTCTGAAGATCTGGTCTGAGTTTGGAGTTTGTAGAGTTAAAGCTCTAGGAGGAGTTAGAGTCAGAAATTTTAGTCTCAGAAGAAGAAGAATAATAACTAGATAAAAAAGTTTGTCGAGACAAACTTTAAGTTGGCTTGAGAAAGCCGGACCAGAAAGTTTGAAAAAGTTTGAAAAGTTTGAAAATTTCAAAAAGTTTAAGAAGTTTTAAGTTTCAGTCTGAAACAGATAGATAGATAGATAGATAGATAGATAGACAGATAGATGGATAGATGGATAAATAGATGTAGTCAGATGATAGATAGATAGATAGATAGATAGATAGATAGATAGATAGATAGATAGATGCTATGCGGTTGCTAGGGTACTCTGGGTGGTTGCTAAGGTGTTGCTATGCGGTTGCTATGGTACTCTGGGTGGTTGCTAAGGTGTTGCTATGCGGTTGCTAGGATAATCTGGGTGGTTGCTAAGGTGTTGCTATGCGGTTGCTAAGTTACCCAGGTGGTTGCTAAGGGGTTGCTAAGCGGTTGCTAGGTTACTCTGGGAGGTTGCTAAGGTGTTGCTATGCGGTTGCTAGGGTGCCTGGGGTGGTTGCTAGGGTGTTGCTATGCAGTTGCTAAGATACCCGGGATGGTTGCTAGGGTCTTGCTATGCAGTTGCTAGGGTACTTGGGGTGGTTGCTAGAGTGTTACTATGCGGTTGCTAAGGTACCCGGGATGGTTGTTAGAATGTTGCTATGTGGTTGCTAGGGTACTCGGGGTGGTTTCCATAGTGTTGTTAGGGTACTCAGGGTGGTTGCTAGAGTGTTGCTCTGAAGTTAGCAAGTGCCTAGCTTGTTGCTAGAATGATTCGCAAGTTATTAGCATGTTTCTAGCATGATTAGCATGCTACTAGCATGATTATCAAGTTACTAGAATGTCGCTAGCATGTTTCTAGCATGATTAGCAAGTTACTAGCATGTCGCTAGCATGTTTCTAGCATGATTAGCAAGTAACTAACATGTTGCTAGCATGATTAGCAAATTACTAGCATATCACTAGCATGTTTCTAGCATGATTAGCATGTTGCTAGCATGATTAGCATGCTACTAGCATGATTAGTATGCTACTAGCATGTTGTTAATGTTTCTAGCATAATTAGCATGTCGCTAGGATAGATAGATAGATAGATAGATAGATAGAGTCAGATGATAGATAGATAGAGTGAATGATAGATAGATAGATGATAGATAGATATATAGATAGATAGATAGATAGATAGATAGATAGATAGAGTCAATAATAGATAGATAGATAGATAGATAGATAGATAGAGTCAGACGATAGATAGATAGATAGATAGATAGATAGATAGATAGATAGATAGATAGATAGAGTCAGACGATAGATAGATAGATAGATAGATAGATAGATAGATAGATAGATAGATAGATAGATATAGTCAGGTGATAGATAGATAGATAGATAGATAGATTAGAAATATTAGATAGATGAGTTTGAATGAGTTTGAATGGGTTAGAAATAGTACATAGAAGGGCAGTCTGATTGAGTCTAATGGGCTTCAGTGTGTTTAGATTTGAATTTTTGACAGTTGGAGTTTGAATAGTCTTGGCCCATCTGAACATTCCGTCAATGTAAGTCTATGGGATTTTTATGATTTTTAATCTTCATTTTTATGAAATCCGTAAGTCCGATCAGTTAGAAAAGATATAGCACACTCGGTGAGATCAGTCTGAAGATCTGGGCTGAGTTTGGAGCTTGTAGAGTTAAAGCTCTAGGAGGAGTTAGAGTCAGAAATTTTAGTCTCAGAAGAAGAAGAATAATAATAAGAAGTTTAAATAGTAGATCAGTAAGTTGGCTTTCTCAAGCCAACTTAATAAGAAGTTTAAATAGTAGATCAGTAAGTTGGCTTTTTCAAGCCAACTTAATAATAATAAGTTTAAATAGGATTTCAGTAAGTTGGCTTTCTCAAGCCAACTTAATAAGAAGTTTAAATAGGATTTCAGTAAGTTGGCTTTCTCAAGCCAACTTAATAAGAAGTTTAAATAGCATTTCAGTAAGTTGGCTTTCTCAAGCCAACTTAATTATGATAGGTCATTCACTGGGGGGAGTAAAGTCAGATGAATAAATAATTAATTAATTCAGTATTTAAAGAAAGAGGATTGTGTACAGTTTCACTTTGTAAAGGACTTTACTGCCCCCTACTGTTTACGACTCGTCGCTCATCTCCTAAATACAAATTTCGTGAACACTTTACAGTAAGGTTTCATTTGGTAACATTAGCTAGCATCTAACAATGAATTTGTTAATCTTAGTTCATTTTTATTTCAACATTTATTAATAATTTTTTTCAGATCAAAATCTGTATCTGTTAACATTAATCAAAACACTGTGATCATTAACAAAGGTTAGGCCTAATAAATGCTGTAAAAATATATTGGTCATTCTTAGGCCATGTTAGTTAATGCGTTAACTAATGTTGAAACCTTATTGTAAAGCGTTACCACAAATTCAATGCAATGGTAATAATAATTAACGATAATATAACTTGAGCAGAGGACAAAATAGTTTATTTTTTATTCTGAAAAACAGTAAACAAAAACACGGAGAGGGATCAAAAACAATAAAACATGCTTAAAATTGTAAATATAAATCACACTTACAAAATTGTTAACAGGAAACTAAGTCAGACAACTTTTTAGTTACAGTATTAGTTATGGTGCCTTAATTTGGCCACAGTACATTACTCTATGGAGACATGCTACAAAGTGTTAAATTGCTCTCACTGTGCAACATGCTTTAAGTACCACACATACAATGTATTCTGTTAACAATACACTTAGTGATGAAACTGTATGACAGCAAAATAACTGCAAATAGATTAGGATTTTTGCTTATATCCCAACAAATTTATTACAAAAAGTATGCCATTTAGAAATATGATTTAATTAAAATTTAATAAAAAATTTAAATCTTGCAGTTATTAATGAACTTCAGATACAGAGAATTTTTCAAGTAGCCTCCTAATTGAAACATACTAAAGCATAGCACCAGCAATTGAAACAGTTATAAGTTAAGTCACTTGATAAATCATTCCAGTTTGGTGGTTGCTTTAATGTCGCTGGCTTGTATTTACTATTACAATCTAACATGTTATTGATCTCCCTGAAAAGTTTAACTTTCTTAACTTTTAATATGTCCTTCATGTGGTAACATGGAAATTAACTGGTTATTCAAGTCAAATATATTATATTTACTGAATTTGCTGAAAGTTATGTTAAATTCTTTTACATATCGTTTACATATTAATTCTTCATACTAATTTATAGGCATAAGTTAGCTTAAGTAGAAACCGTTCTTTAAGGTGACAATGGCATACTTCAATTCTATTTTTTTTTACAGTGTAAATAATGAGTACCATCCAATCTGTCCTTCTAAACAACCCATACATTACGATTGTATATCTCCACTTGTGCTAAGGCTAACAAAATGCATCAGGTGTGTGCTTTTCAGATCTATTCAAATAGTGTTAAAGCTCAAGAAAATGGATTTAGCTTTTTAGCTTCATTCCATATAAATAAACCTAATTAAAAAAATGCAAATATTGCACAGACTTCTAATAGTTAAAATGCTGGTATCTGAACAATAAAAATGCACCAACTTCAGAATATTTAAAGAAATAGCATTAACTCTCCCCTTCACCTTCCTCCTCTTCTTGTTTGATAACGGGGTTTCCTAAAAATGAAAATTATGAGGAATCATCAAAGTACATTGTGGTCTCATAAACATGAAACTTTTTTGTTGTTTAACTAACTGTACAATTATTGGACAAATATGCTACTTACCATCTAGCTTTTTAAGCTTGGGAAGCCTCTTAGTAGCTTCCTCTATCCAGTTGCCCTCTGCAGAATACTTTTCTTCTAATGGGTTCCCCACAAAGACGAGGTCCACCAATGCCAGAAGATCTGCCAGCTTCTGAAACTCCCCTAAAGGAACAAACAACCCCATAAAATGCTCATCCTTGACGTACCATGACCAAATACCATCATCAATGCTCACCCCACTCCTTGACCAAGTTGTTAGACATGTACAAGACTTTGAGTTTCTTCATAACGTGAATTCCCTTCAGTTTTTCAATGAGGTTATAAGAGATCCACAGCTCCTCCAAAGTATCACCTACTGCCTCCTGTGGGGGACAGAAGAGGAGTAAGAAGAAAGCGGATGTCCACTTCTTAACGTTATCATTAATGTTCAGTTTCTTTACTTACAAGTCCATTAAGGTTTTTGATGTTATTTCGCCCCAAGGACAATATCTTAAGATTCTCTAGGAGAAAAATATAAATAAACTGTTCAGCAATCACGACAAATGCACTTGACAGGTATGCATTTGAGGGGTGTACTTACTTAGACCATTCAAGTTGGCAATTTTTTCAATACAGTTTGTAGACAAGGATAATCTCCTAGGCAGGACAGAACATACAATGAAGATGTATCAGAGAGTTATTATATCTGACACACACTGACATTGGTCTATAAGAAAATACATACAAAATTGGAGATGTATATTTAAACTCACTCGCAGTTGACAAGATTAGAGAGAGATGCGTCCATTTTTTCAATAGGAGGAATCTGACCATAAAGCTTTACTGCTGTGGCCTCGCTCGCTTTTTCACCTGTTTTCTCCTCCTTAGGCAACCAAGTGAAATCAGTTAAGATAATTTAACTGACACAGAGCAGAGCTTACATATTTACCAGGAATATTTAAAGAGTTAAAACTTGGAAAAGTTAATCTACAAACTAACTTAACAACAAATGTTTTACCCATTTCACCAGGGCCTCTTTAATAGTTGTTGCTTTCGCCTGAAAACACAAACAATAAACTCGTGTTGACTCACAGAAAGGTAAGATTATGTTTGTATGTATAATATGTGTAATAAAATGTATTTTTCTCTACGAATATGCTACTGTTTGTTATTAAAAATCACCCGCTCACTAACGTTAACTAATAACAGAGTTGCTAAGCTCGCTATCCTCTCGACATTACGTTGACGTCTTCTGTAGCCTGTTTAATACCAAATAAAGCAAAACCTCAGCACATTTAAAACTTAACTTGCTAATGTCTAACAGCTAGCGAGGTGGCTAAATGTTTATCTGCTACTGCAACTGCCAGACACAACAGAAGAGATGTACTGATCCAGCTTGTATTTTCAGCCAGCACACTAGCCTCGTTTTGTTATAAAAACAACCTCCTTATTTCCTCATTTCGAACAATGCATTTTACACTCAGTAACAGCACATAATAATGTGTATTAAAAGCAGAAATAGGATGGGAACTCACCATGTTGTTCTTTACGGTTGCTATGGAACTGTCCCGACGCAAAGCGCGTGCGCAAACTGATGCTTCCGACTGGCACGAGCCGCGCTGCCGCACGAGAAGAAAAGTCATGTAACAAGTCTGAATAGCACAGGTAAAGAAAATATGAAAATACCAGGAGAACCATGTGAGAGCGACTGAAGATAGATAGATAGATAGATAGATAGATAGATAGATAGATAGATAGATAGATAGATACAACAATAATAGTTTTTTTAATGTTCTTATTTTTTGAGAATATTATAATATTCTCAGTATTTTTGTTACTTTTTCTTGATCTCTTACTCTCTGAGTACACAAACTAAATATCACACAATGTTATTTTTTCCTTTTTACAATTGTCGAACTTTGAAGGATACTAAAGTCTCTTTAACAAAATATATCACAATGCTATTTTCTATTGCTATGCTATTTCTATGCTATTTTAATACTTGATACTACTGTGGTCTTTATGCACTGGTTCAGGTTTCTAAAACCCAGTGAGAGGTTCATGGTGTGATTCCTCAGTCAGACCACTGGGTGGGAGTGATGTAACAATGATTACAGTCATACTGCCCTTGATTTAGTGTGTGTGTGTGTGTGTGTGTGTGTGTGTGTGTGTGTGTGTGTGTGTGTGTGTGTGAGAGAGAGAGAGAGAGAGAACAAAACAGAGCGTATGACAAATGACTAGAATCCTAAACATCAACTTTCTTCTACATGCCTTTAATGACAGTTCAATATGGAACCCATTTCTGCAATAAATAACTAATAATAATAATAATAATAAAATAAATAGATACATAAATAGATACATAAATCATGCTTTAGTAAATCATAACTTTGACACAGCTTACAAAAAATAAATAAATAAATAAATAAACTAACTATAGTTTAACTATTACACTTCTACTATAATAAAACCATGGTTAATCTTCGTAAGGGACAAAAAGTCCTAATTATTACAAAACGTCAAAATGATATAGGCTAGATAATTATAGAGATAACCGTGACAAAAATTCAACCTTTTAACTCAACCTTTTTAATTATCTTAATATCTCATCCTTTTGACCTTTATCTCACAACTATGACTTATATTTGCTACTTTTTATCTCATAATTATGACTCTGTATCCCATAGTTTGGGCTCTTTATGTCATAATTAGGACTATTTATGATTATTTTCAAAGCATGAATGTTTTTTCTTGGTAGAAATGTGCTTTCATAGAGCAAAGAAGTCTATAACACTGGCCTGACAGGTTTTTAAAAAATTAACTCTTAAAACAAAAATAGTATTCTGTATCAATAAGTAAACAAGTACAATTGCTATGATGATCACACAACAAGTCAAGAGTTACAAGTTACAATCAAATATTGAGAGCAAAGCACAAAGTATCTCAATGCACATATGCAAGTGTGTAAAAGTATTAAAAATGTACAGAAATAAACCGTAAAAATACTGCAAACAGGAATTGAGTGTCCGGTACAATATAATATGTTCAGAATGGAAACACTGAACATTCGATTTTCGAACTTGATGTTGCAGCGGACGTTTATTGGAAATTTAATATGTATTAATCTGTACTACCCCGAGAGTGTCTTACATTTGCATAATAGTGGGGTTTTTTATTATTCTTTTTTAATACAATCCCACAACGATCGGTCGCTTTAAATTGCTTTGTCTCATTAGCGAAATGACTATTTGTCACATTTGTACGGAGAAAATCAGTCGCATTACGCTGGCAAATCCATGAATAATGAGATTCAAGAAATTGTATTCGGATCACTTGTATCGCGGTGATCTGACACACGCATGCGCAGTGCAGCCCAGTGACAGCCGAGCAGCCTCCTCAAGAGCCCAGCAGCGAGAATTCAGACAGCAGCACTCAGTCTCTCCAGTTCCTGTTTCCGCCACGACTCGCCAAGCATCCCTTTCCTTAAAACATACGCGCTGTGGAGATACAAGCACTCCAGTGCCAAATCAAGGTAAGTGTGTCGCCGTCACACACGACCGCATTATGATGTTAAGGAAAAGGAGGTTTTTCTCGCCGGCGAGGTCGCTCCATCCCGGCCTGTTGCTAGCTGCCTCGACCGCTGAACGGAGAAAATAACGGTCAGGTTTGCGGCTCCAGCTCATTGTGTTTTCGCGAAGTATGCTCTGGTCTGTTTGCATATCACGATCACGGCTCTCTGTATAATGTGTTTGTGTACTAGAAAGGGATGAAGGCGATTGCGAATGAGAATAGCAGTGCCAAATATAGGAAGCCTACTTTCAGCGAATCCACACACCATATAACGCAAACGAATCTGTTAACAAATACACCAGGCTAGATGATTAATAAATGTTTTGTATCAGGTCTGTTGAATCGGTGCAGTGTAAATGCCCAGGATGTTTTAGTCAGACAGGAATCACAACAGCAGTAGCGTGTCCATGTTTATGTGGGTAGAAAGGAGAAAGGCAAGTTAACATGAAGCCTCTGCAGAAATCGTTTCCTTTTAGACCACTTTTAAACACTGCGAAATGATGTTTAAATAAATTAGTCAAGTAAAGAAAAACCCAAAATAAAATTCAGTTAACTTCATGTTGTTGTTTTAAACCTGTATGACTCTATTTATTTATTTATTTTTTTTTTTTCTAAATGAATGTAGTTTTCATCAATGACAGTGAATGGGGATTGAAAATGTCAAGCCTGTGAACTGTAATAAATGTGTCATAAAAGTAGTCTGCACGTCTCGTGCAATATTTTCAAAGTGTTATGGAGCTAAAAGATGGCAATTTTGTGAGGAACAGTAAATAACAACTGTTCCTCACAAAATTGCCATCTTTTAGCTCCATAACACTTTGAAAATATTGCACGAGACGTGCAGACTACTTTTATGACACATTTATTACAGTTGTTATTTACTGAAAATCTTGACATCTGTCTTAGCTTTCCATGAGAGAGTGTTCATTAGTATAGCTTTGAGACATTTCTTTTCAATGAATCACTTGATCCAAACCTAACAAATCTGTTTCTCTTAAAAAGCAATTGTATGACTTGAGAATACTTGGAATATAGTGCAGTAAATCAAGCGGACTACTTTTATGGTGCTTTACATGCCTTTTTAGTCGCCATTCATTGTAATTGCATGTAAATAAGCATCTGTCAGTTTCCTCAAAATTTCTCTTTCTGGTTTGGAACAATGTGAGGGTGTGTAAATAATAACAGCATTTTAATTTTGGGGTGAACTGTCCCTTTAAAAATGATGAAGGCAATAAAGCCTGTTATTGCAGCAATACAAGTCATTATTATGATGATGACTGTTTTCTTAACACAGTTCCCACAAGTCTTTTCGCTATTCTTCTAACTGTCAAAGGTTATGTTTCTCAACTGCATTGGGATCAGTTTGATTTCTCATTAGCTGCCTACCTAGAAGGCATATGTGGAAATCATAGGCACAGGGATTATTTGTGTCCGCCAGTGCTTTTCCTTATTTAATCCACTCCTATCACACCCGTTAGACACACTTCAGGATGGGCACAATTAAATATCATCTTATAACAATTTGGCTTCACTCTTTCAAGACTACTTTGTGGTTTTATCTCCCGTCATGTCTTCTGCTGTTTTAATCGATGCACTGAAAACATTTGCCTCACTTAAGAGCCTTGTAAAATCAATGTCTTCTACAGATGTTCGGCCATAATGCCCAGTCCCTGCTCTTCCAAGCATACACCGATAACGGGCTTTCATAGTCAAGTGTGTTATTACATCTACTTGGACTTGTGTGCATTCTCTCAGCATTCATACATCTTTAATAGTGTTTCTTTGCATTGAAGCAGTTTATCTCGCTTGACTTGGAATTAATGATATAATTAAATCTGCTGTGATAATTGATACCTCCACAAGCTTAGGTTTCTGAATAGAGATGAGATGTTGCTCCTCTAAAGTCAGATGGTCATTATCAAAAAATTAAACTGTTTCCTGAATCTGTCATGGATCAGTTGCATTGAATTTGGCCTTAAAGCAGCAAAAAATACAACAATATGAAGATTTTATTTCATATATCTATGTAAATACTGTGTATCACATGCCAGGTTTCAGACTAGCAGTTTTCCATTGTACACTGGACAATATGTTTGTCAGGTAACCTGAAAAGTGGTAAACAAATATTGACTGAATCAGCCTGACCATATTAGATTAGACCAAGAAAATTCATTTTCATGGGTCAGGTAAAAGTCACTCCTTCACGTTTCAGTTTTTACAGTGTAGTCAGACAAACTGAGAGAATGAGTTTGACACTCCTCTGCTATGTTTACTTGCCAGGGTCCTTAGAGCTGTTTTAGCCAATGGCAGTGCCTGTAACTTCCCTAAGGGGCGGTTCATTTAGCTAGAGGCTTTTTTCAGGGAATTATAAATCACAAATAGAGTTTTAAACATGTTTTGTCAGGTGATCTATAATGTACTTCATGTGGTAACATCTGAATTAATTTAATATGACAGAATCAACTGCATTATGTAACCTAATATAAAGGTATACACCAACGTAAGTCATTTTTAAGGGTTAGATCAGGTACAAACAGCTAAGATGGCAATTATATGCTTCCTTTTTCGGTGCAGTATCAAATTTCATTCTGATTTCTGAATAGATACCAGTTTTAAAGAGAGCAGTGAATATATCTGCTCACATTTTCATATTTACACAAAGGAAATTGGCTGTTATGAAGTTCAAATGTCAGGGTGAGATGTGGCCTTATCTTCCTCAAGTTAACCATAAGTGAAGTTTATCTTTACTCCAGTATTTTATTAGCATGAACACTGATGTAATTTTTTGATGTTGTATAATCATCTCTCATGTTGGAAAGTTTGCTTTTAATCTCAGTTCTGTTCGGTCAATCACAAGTCTCACAAATGAACCATAAATATGCATTAATTTGTCATAGGCCCCTGGAGTCTTGTTACAGCTCCACGTTTTGCACTGACTCACTCTGCTCACACAATTATGGTTGTGAAACATTAACTTGAAAACATAATATGTGGTTATGGGATTTCCATAATGTGTAGCTTCGCATTCCCACGTGATCCAGTGCTACCTTTGCGCATAAAGGTTTTGTTTTGTGTTATTTAAATTAATAACACTGATGTGGTGACTGCACATGTTGCCATAGATCATGTAACAGCACACTTTGCCTAGCGGAAATCCATTGTATGTATGTCTGTCTTGTCACATTTGTCGTATTTGAGTAATGAACTGAGAAATCTAATAATGCCCTCGATAGATAATTGTCTCCTGGGGTGAATTATGAAGAAGAATTATTAACCCAGGAAAAGACGTTCTGGTTTATGCTCGTTTTATTGAGATTGAATGGAGGAGTAATAGAGTGCAGGGCTTTGCTACTTTCTTAACATACATTCGCCCCATGCTGTGCGGTGAAGGTCAGGACGGGGGCTGTAATAAAGCTCAAAATCACGGATCAGACAGGAGCGAAGGGAATCTCATTCCCCTCCCCGCTCCCCATGCTCATCTCTTCTATTCTGCCAATAACAGGTGACTACTCTTGGCTGAGTTTCCATAGCAATGTGGGCAGTGGGCGGGGATAAAGAGGTTCTGATCAGTTTTAATGATAGTGTAGTTTGCCTCTCTGAGCAGGAGATGGAAAGTCTCTCCCAATAGGTTTTGATTGGAACGGCAGAGAGGTATGGGATTGGGCGGCAGGGACTAGCTTGTACAAGTGCAGGTGTGTGTGTTTCCATGAGATGGATGATGAAGCGAGTAGCTGCGGTGAGGTGGGATAATCACATGGATGAAATCTCTGGCAGGGATCCTAATGGCAGACCATGTAGCTTTCCACATGATGAACATTTGCACTCACTCTTTCCCCATTCTAGTTCTGCAGCAGTGGGCAGCAGGAAAGAACGACCCAGCCATTGTCTTTACTAACTCTCTTTCCAAGGACAAGGAAGACCGTGAGTCATTCTTCAGAGCCCTTTGGAGATGGTAAAAGTCTGTATGTGTGTGTGCATGCATGTGTGCTTTGCTGGTAGGTTCTTGGCTGACTGCTTTTGCACCCATCAGACTTGACAGTGGCCAACGACAGGGAGCTGTTTCATTGGCTATAAATACCACACTGCAATGTGGAGCATCGCTCTGGCAGCTGCAGGGGAACTGCTCCGCCATCGCCCACACACGAGGAGAGGAAGGGTCAGGATTACACCAACCACAGACCTTGTTTGACCCCTGCAGAAAAAAAATTACACGTTTTTGCACAAACATATGGTCTGAATTATTAAATGGGATTATTTGCCCTGGAAGCCGTGCATTTGCAGCCATCATAGTCAATGATTACCTACCGCAGGGCTTCATTTAAACCAGGGGAAATTTGTTGCACATGACACCGCTTTTCTCCCAGAGTTCCTCATGCCCTTGCCATAGCGGACAGATAAACGCGAGCGATTGTGCCAAATGCACATCTGCAAAAGTAGTTGGTAGACTGTCTCGGAACATAGAGTAAATAGTCCTCAACAAACTGAACCGAGACCCTTGTTTAGAGTTGAGAACCCAGAGACACGCAGTTTGCACAATAATTGTGTCCTCTGCTTGAGCTACTTGCAGACAATGAGGCCAAGGTTACTTTGATTCAGAAGGAGGGGAAAAACTATACACAGAAATAGACTGTAACCGTCTCACATTGTAGCCAGGTACTTTTCCACCAGGTCCTCGCTCTGTCCGAGGGAGGACCTGGTGGAAAAGTAGAGTTTAATGTGTTTGATTCTTTCTAAACTCCATCATTCACCTTGATTCGTCATCTGTGCCAGCAAACACACCTTTCTCGACCAAAGTTGAATTCGACACACCCTCTGGCACACACGTCAGCTCAGTGGAGACAGAGGCAAGGTGTGAAAAACACAGAACAGTAAATCAGAGGTACAGTAAATAGCTGTTTTTGATGGGATTCATTTTCCCAATGATGTTTCAAGTTACAGTAAATAGCAGAGTACTGATTTGAATGGGACTGACATCTCTACTCAGATGGGAGTGTCTGTTGTCTGGATGTGGGTGTTACAGAAGGTTCAATCATCATGAAACCCCTTGAAGTAATCAAGATTTAATTTTCTTTTTACGTCTGATATAAAAAAAAAAATTACTTGAACCAACAGCTGTTTTCTTACTCAGAAAGCTGGCAAAAAACTAAATCCATAATGAAGGTGCAGTTGATAGTGGAGTGAAAAATTTAGCTTTACTTCAAAGTAAAAGAGAGTCGTTGTGGAAAGAAATAATATGCCACAATCACAGACATTCCTGTTTGGGTGGGATAAGATTTCTTAGAGGAACAAGGTTAATAATAAAACATTAGGTAATTTGCAAGTTTTACTTAGGCTGTGTGAGGAAAAAAACCCGATGTGTCTGATTTGAATGGGATTACAGAAAGTACATCTGCAAAACACAAATTTACCTGACCTTCTCAGGGAAAACTAGTGCCATCCAAATAGACTTTAGGCTGAATACCCAAGGGACTCATGTCTGAGGTAAAGATGATGGAAGCATTTTTGAGGCATCTAGTCCTGTAGTCTGCATTGCTCAGCACTGACCTGAGTGAGACTGCTGTCTCAGCTCAACTGGAGCATGCTCAATAGCATCTCTAATGGCTTGTGGATTACTTCAGAGATGGCTTCTCTGAGACAATTAAGCATCTCTGCGGTGCTCACAATGATGGATGGAGATCTGCATAAAGAGCAACAGAGTTAGGATCAGAGAGCAGACAAGATGTCTATTGGAATGTTATTAAACAAACCCGAATTTCAGGGTTAGGGCATTTTATCCACTAAGTGCCATCTTTCAGGAGTCATCGGGTTGAGTTAGGTCAAGCTCAAGCACAACTATGATTGTTGATTGTCAGAGCTGGACTGTACGTCAGCTTCTTGTTATCCCCTTTATGCACAAAGTAGAGGTGGAGGATTGTCATACTAAGAGGATTCAGGGGGATTTCATGATTGGATTTCACCTTGTGCTGATTGATATCTTTAACCGTTTCAAGCATATAGACTCTCGGAGTGCATGATACAGCCTATCAGTTGCAGGAGGCATGGTGGGTAATGCACTTCACTTCGCTTAAAGCAGCATGTGCTTCCATACCATCACTTGGTATATATGCTACCCCGACTCAACAATCACTTTTCCTTTCTGTCATCTGCCCTTCGGGTGTGAAGAAAAAAAGATGGACCAAATCTCACGGGACACAGACATATTGAGTGTGCTTTTGTAAGACCCAGTCTGCCCCCTCTCTCTTGCTATCTGTTTGTCTCTGTCTTTCTTCCCCGTTCTGTCATTTCTGCCTTATGAAAATTGCTTCCCCACTCCTCAGTTGTGAAACCAAAGTGTACTATGGAATATTAGAGGGAATGCTTGATGAGACCCTCCCGGACCTTCCTGTTTGAACCTTAGCACTCGGAGCACTAGTAAAATATTTGCTTCCCTTCATTACTGTTTGCATAAGCTGAATTGAACACTTAAAGGGATACTCCACTCCAAAATGAAAATTATGTCATTAATCACTTACCCCCATGTCGTTCCAAACCCATAAAAGCTTCGTTCGTCGTAGAAAAGTATAAAAAAACATTGTCGAAATAGTCCATCTGCCATCAGTGGTTCAATCTGAATTTTATGAAGCGACGAGAATACTTTTTGTCAGCAAAAAAAAATAGCGATATTTATTCGTCTCCTCTCTGTCTCTCTGTGTCAGCGTAGCGGCATTTTGGAGAGCATCCGATGGACGCAAAGTGTGTACGCTATTCTCTGTCATCAGTAACGCATGGATACGCGGTTTCCATTCAAATTAAAGCTGACACAGAGAGACAGAGAGGAGAAGAATTGTTGAATAAATGTCGTTATTTTTATATTTTTGTGTACAAAAAGTATTCTCGTCGCTTCATAAAATTCAGATTGAACCACTGATGGCAGATGGACTATTTTGACGATGTTTTTTATACTTTTCTGTGCCTTGACAGTGTAATTTACTTGGCAGTCAATGGGACAGTCACAAGCCTCCCGGTTTTCATCCAAAATATCTTAAATTGTGTTCCGACGACGAATGAAGCTTTTACGGGTTTGGAACGACATGAGGGTAAGTGATTAATGACATAATTTTCATTTTGGGGTGGAGTATCCCTTTAAGTTGTTGCTCGTTGTTGGTTTTGTGTGAAAATCTCAGCTATACCTTTTGGCTAGAAGCCCAGCTGCCCCGCATCCACTGAGTAGAGTTGTTAGCCCGGGGGTTCGGCTCAGGTGGGCTCTGCCACCTACACAGAACAAAAACTGCAGCAAACCGCAACTGGATTTAAGCCAGACAGGTAACCTAGGTTGTCATCAAATCTTCCGATTGAACATTTTCATACTTCACGTGCATCAGTTTGCATGTCAGCATGCTACTTGCAGTTTTGTCTCCATGCATCAGTTATTCCTTAAAAACTATTGCAGGGCAAGGCCAAGTAACCGCTGGCCATTTGAAGTTTAAATCTGTACACTCAGAAGCGCTATGATCACAGTGTTTATCTGCTGCTGGTGGTTTTCAGTATAGTGCAGCACAGGGCAGAGGATGAGTCGAATGCTAATTTGGTATAGAGCCAGAGGAGCAAACCTCATGTGACACTGATGACGGAAAGACAGGGTGCTGAGCGGAGATATGTCACATTCACAGTCTTTTTGAGCAGTGCAGAAAAAGTACAGCCTAGAAAATGGTAAAAGGGTTGAGCAAGGGTTTTATCAAACAATTCAAAGGGTTGAATTGTTTGATAAAAGTGCCCTTTCTTTAACCTCTCTTTCACTCTTTTCATCTCTCTGTTGCAATGTCTATTTCCTTCTTCCATCCTTCTTCTTTCATTCGCTTTGAAATTGACTGCTTGCAGAGCAGCATCTTTGAGTCAGGCTATCGACTACAGTTTAGACACCATGGAGTAGCATTAGTCTGTGCCAGCGAGAGGCGTGTAAGGCAGAGAAGATCCTGTTCGGAGAGATAATCTGATCAGTGGATTTGTCGACTTAATTTTTCGCTAATCCTCATAGTGTTGTGGCAAGCCCTTTTGTGTTGAAAAGGCACAGGTTGTCTTAATTGGGATAAAGAGTTGGATGCCAACTACAACATACTGTGGTTTCACAAGCGGAATATGTTATAAGATTTAATGGACATTGATTTTACTGTATTGTTCAGCAGGACTCTTTATTTAATTAAAGTGCACACAAGGCTTGCTGCGATAGATGGTGATACCGGTGTGAAGCCGCAACACCGGTATGTCACTTGCCCACCGCGCCACCGTCCCCCACCGTCGTTTTGATTTTTTATAGTAATAAAAATAATTTAGTTCAGTTAGAGAACAGACACTACAATTAAAAACTGAACGCGGCAGCTCAATACAGCGTCCCGAACGACAGTCGCATCATAGATTAGATTTCATTCACGTGAGGGGAGTGAGTCGAACTGACTGACAAGAAGAGTGGGGTGAGACAGACAAGATGATAGCGGAAGATTTAGTTTCAAAACGAAATGCAAAAGCGCATGTTTGGCAGTATTTTGCATTTTGAAAAGCCTGTTGACTTTTGCCATTTATCTAAGGTGATTTTGGAAGTTTTTTTTAAACATTCGTTTCTTATTTAATTGGTTCCACAGTGTTTGCTGATTTTCAGTTTTGTATAGGCCTACGTAGGCTATTTAAACTTTGTGTAAGTTATTTGTTACTTTATATTAGGCATAACCTATAGAATGGTGTATTTTGATTCGTTTTGTTAATAAAAGTTCTATGATTTATATAAAGGCTAAGTTGAGTTTGAAGTTGTATTTTGTTGATTCTTGAATTTTTACAAGTTATTTATAAGCTATTTAAAAGCGAAGGAAAGCGTGAAAAAGAGGGGAACCACATCCCCCCAACCACCCCCACGGTGATACCGGTACTACCGGTGTTGTTACACGTCGATTAACCGGTGGGGAAATTTCCTCACCGTCACAACCCTAGTGCACACTGATAAATGATGATGTGATGTGAAGTTGTATTGCTGGTTATACGCTCTTAATGCATTTGTTAGACATATTCACTTTTCTGGCTAGTCAAGAGATTTGTATAACTGGCCAGAGGAGTACTGACAACAAAACGGAAAGAAGCTTAATCCGTCTAGACTACAAACACATTAATGAGCCAGGAATTGTCACCAGACTCAGTAATGCCAGTAGTTCAGCTTTGTACTTGTTCTGTTGATATTTTCACCGGCCACACTATTTTTTTTTTCTTTTTTAAAACTCATACTGACTTTGATTTGGCAGACAGTGTTTTCCAAGTGTTTTATATTATTTTAACAGATACATTATATTTGTAAAACTGTTGTTGTGCTTAGCCCACTGACTTTGATTTGGCAAACAGTGTTGTTAATAATAAAATAAATGAATAAATAAATAAGTTTTAAGAAATAATTTTAAAAATGCTAAATTGTCTTTGCCAACATTATTTTTCCCCAAGAATTTTAGCCTTTGAGACTTTTTTTTTCTTATGTACAGTCTCCAGACAGTTACACCATCTGGTCATTTTTAATTTAAGACTTCAGGAATTGAATTTTCCCTTATAAATATGCTACATGCAAATTTTAACCAAAAGTCTTGATGTTGATTTATAGTAAAGGAAGTCATTGACATTCTGTCAACTACCCAATATGTATTTTATCATTTCCATTCAAAGTTTCCTTTACAAAACAAATGTATTAAGTTTTTCATTTGCAACAGTAAAGTCAAATTATTCAGCGAGCTATAATTTAACCCCATGACAGCTATAAATTCATAAACACATTTGCTGGAAAACAATGGCATACTGTGATGGGTTGATAATTATAGTTATCAAACCATTCTAACTGATTCTTACAAGATTCATAGAAATAATAGAAAACTAAACATTTACATTTGCAAGGCACGAAAACATCGGTTCGACTTTATCGCTCAACCCTGGACACCTTGAATAGGTACGTGAGTACTTCGGTCACTGTTCGGTCTTACAACCATGAGATTGTAATACAGGATGAAGAGAACAGAAGAAGGAAGTGGTTGGGATCAGGCATTACAATTTTTCGATCATTTGTGAATGTGAGTATGAATGACTGAACATAAATGATGCAGACAGCAGTACTGTATGTGGTCTGTTTTGCTGAGGACCTGGCACTGGATGAGCTGCCCTCTTTAGTGCTCCACTGACATCCATGCTAATCAGCGTGCCTAGTGACAGACTCAGCGTTGCTGCACGCTTGAGTTTGGTGCAAATGGATGTTTCGGTTTTTCAGGGATATGCACGGTTTATTGGTGTAATCAGAGCGTCTTTTGTGAGCATTAACAGTTGCACATAAACAGGCTTTTCGGCATTGGGAAATAGAATTTCAGGGAAGTTGAGATGCCCTTGGGAGACAATCACAGAGGCGCTCCGCAAAAGCTTCTGAACGCCTGTGGCCTACCGCGTGGCGCTACAAAATTTATTTGAAATCACTCAACATTATTCATTAGCAGCTTCTTCTGTGCGGTTTATGTGTTGCATTCATGCACTTACATTTTACCTCACATGCTAGCCTGAAACCTGGTGTGACATATACACCAATCTAGCAGGAGGCAGCTTGTGAGAGAGGTATCATTTGTCTGAATGAATCACCTCATCTCATTTTCTCGTGCCGCACTCCCAGCGATTTTTACAGCACGGTGTAATTGGCCACTCTGTTTTCCATCTGTTGCTTGCTTGCATTCCTTGTCATATTCCCTCTGCTGTCCTGCCCACCCTCGGCACCAGCGGCACAAGGGAGTTGTGTGTTTTTGCCAACAAGTGACGACAGAAGCAAGATCAAATAGAATTCATAAAAGTCGATAAACATCCGCCTGCCGTTTCATTATCTCTCTGTCTCCTCTCCGCGAGCTGGAGGTGTGGGTGCCATTTATTTCTTCAGAGGAAGGCCTCTCCATTCCTGATGAGAGCTTTTCCATTTCACATTCTTGCCCTGGGCAATGGATCAGACTGTCAGAGTTACTTGCGTCTCCGAACTCCTCCACGATTCATCACTCCGTTTTTTTGTTTGTCTTTTTTCCTCCAGACAAAGAATTGTGGCCCATTACATATGTGCCTTGGAGAATTTTTTTCCTCCTTTAGTTCCAATACAGATTCAAAGTTTTTTTGGTTTCTTTTGATTTAGTCAAGGTTAGACTTTAGAATACAGGTCTGTGGCTGAGAGTGTGAAATTAAGACCAACCAAATGCGGGTGCTTTTTGTGCAGCGGTGGGTAATTGTGCTCATCTATCAGCCATCGTAGCAGACGACCTGTAAGACACGACAGACTGACATTTGATAAGAAATGCCGTTGCTTAGATGCATAGGCACACGCTTGAAGAAACACATTTTATTATCTTGATGAACAGACAAAACATTAGCCGTCAATATGCCTAATTCGCTGCTTTTGGGTGCTCTGTCACTATAGAATATAAATGGAATGTATGTTTTTATAAGAAGTGTCTAACAATTTAAAATAAGTAAAAAGTAATTTAATCCTGTGATGGCAAAGCTGAATTTTCAGCAGCCATTTCTCCAGTTTTCAGTGTCACATGATCATTTAGAAATCACTCTAATATGGTGAGTTGGTGTTCAGGTAACATTTCTTATTATTATCAATGTTAAAAACAGTTGTGCTGCTTAATATTTTTGTGGAAACCATGATACATTTTTTCAGGATTCTTTGATGAATAGAAAGTTCAAAAACATTTTTTTTTATTTTTTAATAGAAATCTTTTGTAACAGTGTAAATGTCTTATCCGTCAAAGTATCGATTTCTCTCAAAAAAATCATATGGACCCCAAACCTTTGAACTGTACAGTAATAAAACATAAGTTAATTGTTTACCCTGCTACATCTGCTGTAGTCTCCTGGTTTGCAGCGTTGTTTTAGGTGTTTTTTGCAGTGCCAATTTGAGAATAACTCAAGCCAAGACAAAAAGCCTATTGTTTTGGTCTCTGATTAATTGTCTTACAGGGGTTTATGTGCGTCCTAGGGTGGACTCCTACACACACTAGAGTACAGAAGACTCAGTCATGTCCTGAGTCTTGATTTGATCTTCAAGCTCTTCATTTTAAACTTACTTATCAAGCTAAGGTCTTAGAAAATGCAAACATATTTTGCATTCTCTCCTCCCTTTATATAAAGATGTCAAGTGCCATCTTTTCTCTGAAAGCCTCAGCGGGGTGATGTTGACTAGTGGATGCATGATAAAATTGCAGATGACAGGTTTGTTTATCCCTTGCAGTCAGGAAAACAATGTGAAAGATGCCTTGATCTAAAGGGCTAGAAATTTTTGACATCTTTTAAAATGGCATGCTTCTTTGTTTTTTTTTTTTAAAGGGTTTGAAAAGCAGATTGGGTCAGTTATTCAGTATACTGTATAACGTGCAACCACATATTTTGCATATTTTTGACATTAATATATTTTGTAGTCAAATGTTATACTGTATCTTGCCCTCAGTTACCTTTCAGGTTTTAATAAAATGTCTGGTAAAGCTGTGCCACAGTAAGAGCATTTTAAAATGTGCCAGTCATGCACTTAGTTTATGAGGCGTTTTTATTGCCCCAGCAAGCAATGACATTCTCTTATACCAGCCAAGCTCTTGAGTTTCCAACCATTTGTTTCCTGGTCTGTTACTCTACTGGAGCCTGATATATCACTAAAATCAATGCATTACTTGTTTAAGACTCTAGACTCTGTTGAACTTAAGATCCAAAAAAGATTTTAGGTCTATAAGGTGAAACACTTTCTCACAATACAGATTAGTCAATTTAATTTTTTCCATTTGACTGTGCCTATATTTACCGTCAAAGTATTTGCATACAAAAACACCTAAGAATAGAAAAAGAAGTTAATTTAAAATAAATAAAAAAAAGTTTAAAGAAATAAATTAGAGAGAGTCTGCAATTAAATGGAATTAAAGTTAAAATAGTCTTTTGATTCAAGTGAAAGCTTACATACTTTCTTTTATATAAGTATAACTTAATGACTACATAATTGACTTTTGCATTGTGGCAGAGATTTGTGAACATGTCTGAATGAACTGCTAACTCAGACATGTGATTGTTTATTTAATGACTTTTTTAATGTAGCAGTCCAGCACTGCCTTATTTTGTTAAAGATATCCTGAGAAACGTCCACCTTATGCCCGGATGAACCTGGAGACCAGTAGTGATCCTTCAAGGCCATTCTGCCTGCATAGCTCAGTCCGGCCAGCCTCGGCCAACTGCCTTCAGATCAATATGACCATCTCAAAATCACTTTGAGTCCCTGCCCAGAACCTAGTGACAACCATCTGTCAGACAGATTCTCCCAAACACACAGGAACACACCCTCAAATCTGTCTCCATAGCATTACCAATTGTTGGTTCGCTTCAGTCTTTCTTGATCACTGAATATGCCTAGTTCTCCGCCAGCTAAATTACATTTCAACACACACAGTAATTTGGTGCAGAATGGTGAGGGCTTAATGATGCTGAAACTCATCACCCTCATGAAGAAAAGTCGGGAGTGCAGAAGGGAGCGTGAGGACGTGCAAGAACCATCAGGCCTGGCACTGCAAACTTCTGCAGGTCAGGTCTGCCATGTTTCGCCTTTGCTTGTTAAGGTCAGCTGTATTAAACAGCTTCAGACCATCAGAAAAATCTGTAGGAGGAGGGTTTCCAAACAATAGATTTTCACTCAAGAATATCTGTAAGGATTTTACTGCTTTGTTTCGTGCGGGCATTGATTTTTTTTTTTTTTTAAAGGAGGCAGCTTTGTCAAGGTTTAGCCAGGCAAGTGTTTTCTGGATTTGCTTCTGTCATCAAATGGGAAAAAAAATAGCATTTTATGCTAATTGTTTTGTCTGTGGCGTTGAAAGCTGTTTGGGTCCATGCCAGTGATGTCATTTAATAAACAGACCATTGATCTCTTTATTCAGAAACTAGATTATCTCGTTCTCATTATATGAATGGTGTTGCTTCTATCAGATAACTGGTGTGTGTATTTTGTTGTTTAGGGGGCTTCATATTTGCAGTATTCCTTGCCTTCTTGTGTGTTATATGCTTAGAGGCCTAATATTGTTGTCATTTGTCAAACAGGACTCTATCGATCTAGTCATTCTATGCAAGAATCCAATGTAACCTGAGGTTAAACACTTCACTCAAGGGCGCGATAATGACAGAACTGGGATTAAGCCTGCAACATTCATGTTGACCACACAGCTGCTTAAGTTACATTACTGCCAGCCTCAAGATAGGTTTACTGCTTTCCATGATCCAGAACCAAACAAGAAATCTCATCCTAAGTATGATTTTTGACAGTAATTTGAAAGTTCATGAACATTTTCCCAGCAGTGTGTAATATAAAATGCTTTATATTTATAATTTCTTAAACTGTATTTACATTTATAATTAAGAATCATTCCAAGCAGTTGCTCTTGTATAACACCCTACTAACAAACAGAAACAGACTGCAATTAGTGTGAACATCAACCCTAGTAGTTAAAAGGCCCTTGAGAGGGATTTTCCATTTTCTATTTTGTTTTTCATTCTTAATGTCCCAGTATTAACACTGACCATGCATAACCTGCATCAAACCACAGTCTGCGAGTTCTTTGACGACACAAATGCCGAATCCCCAACAAAAGTAGTTTAGCATCCAGCCTTAACACAAGATGAATATGCAACAAATTGGCGGATATGGCCTGAGGAGAAACCACATTTAGCTGAGTTTATTCTTTAACACCCTTTCCCACAGCTTCCTCGCTTCTGTCACCCTGCTTTTTAGCCCTTTGGGCAACTAACAGCACTGCTTTTTTGGACGAAACACTCATCAACATATCATTAAATCTGACTGCACTGCCCTAATTCAAATACTAACATCACTTAACATAATGTTCACATGCACTACTAGCTATGCGTCCAGGAACTGGAGAATAAATATTTGAACGTGCATGTGAGTTTATGTGTGTTTCCATGCGTAAATATTCTGATGCTCCAAATTCACACGATCAGTAGCTTTGTTAGCATCAAGTTGTTCTCATAATTAAAGAAGTGAAGTGTAAGGGTACATGTGTGTCCATGCATGTTGTATGTGGCTTTGTGCTTTAGATCAGCTTAGGGCTCCATGCTGTTCGCCTTCCCGTAATTTTTATATTCAAAAACTGACAATCTCACTGCTTCTTGCATATCCATATTATCATCTGCTATGCAAAAGACCCCAAACTTGCCTCTAGTTTGAGAGGAAATTTATGCTCTGTTTAAAATATTGCACACTTGCTCTATTCAGCATTTGGTTCACAGCCATTAAACATTCATTTGCAAGTCTTGAGATTTTCCTGTTTTAAAACCCCATTAAATCACATTTTATTTTCTGTATTGATGTATTTCCTATTGCAACAGGGCAACAGGAAGCTTGTTTTTTTTTTTCCTTTTTTTTTTTTTTTTAATGCTAGCAGGCTTTAATTATGTCAGAAATGATCTATTGGTGTGTTCAAGTACTCCTGGGAAGTTCGTATTTATGAGTTAGGATGATGTAATTACAACATCAGGCGTGTTCAAATCACTTGGTTGGAGCAAGATGACAATTCTGCCAAAAAATAAAAAATAAATAAATAAATATTCACCACTTTTAAAAAACTCTACTTTTATGAAATTATTAATAAACAGTGCACATCAGATGTGTCTTTGTTTAAATTTTCCGTGTCATGTTTTGTAAATGCAACTTAGCTAGTTTTATTGTTAATGGGAAACATAATAAATTCATTAATTTCAACAAATTTACCATCAGTACAGATACTGCTTCTATTGCATCCCCTTATTTTTTTCACTGACTCCACTATATCGGAAATAATAGTTTCCCACTTGTAATTCTGGCATTGTGGTGGTGTTTAAATATGATCTTTCCAAATTACCATGCAAATCTAATCACAAACAACAACACAGTAGTGTAGTAGATTAGAACATTTCTCTAGATTTAAAGTGAGAATCATTGAACACAGAAAGTGTTGTACACGAGGTCTTCCTTCATGTAAAATACTGTAAAATAATGTGTTGAAAATGAATTAGAACAGACATATATTACTATTAGGGTTTGTTTTTCAGTTTTACTAGTTGGCTTTTTTAACCACAACAGTAATAATAATAATAATTAGCTAGTTTTATTTTAAATGGAAAACAAATAATTTTGGTAACACTTTAGTGCCAATTCTCACTATTAACTACTTGCTTATTAGCGTGCCTATTATTAACATATTGGGTCACACTTTATATTATGTGGCCTCAACGACTATGTACTTACATCAAAAAATAAGTACAATGTACTTATTGTGTTCATATTGTATTGTAAAACACTTGCTGCTATTGAGGTGGGATACGGGTAAGGTTAGGGACAGGTTTAGTGGTATGGGTAGGTTTAAGGGTGGGTTAAGGTGTAAGGGATGGGTCAACAGTGTAATTATAAATCTAATTACAGAAATTAATTACAGATGTAATTATGTATAAGTATTTTTAAAAATATAAGTACAATGTAAAAACATGTATATACACAATAAGTGCATTGTACAAAATTATTAATTTAAATGTAAGTACATAGTAGTTAAGGCCACCTAATATAAAGTGGGACCACATATTGGCTGTTTATTCATACTTATAAAGCACATATTCTGCATGACCATATTCTACATCCCTAATCCTACCCAGTACCTAAACCTAACAACTGCCTTACTAACTATTAATAAGCAGCATATTAGGAAATTATTGAGGCAAAAGTCATTTTAATGGTTTTTTAATAGCGAGAATTGGACTTTAAGATAAGTATGACCATAATAATTTCATTAATTTCAACAAATTTACCATCAATGCAGACTATTGCATCTCCCCGTACATCTATTGTGCCTCCCTGTATTTTCGCACTGACGCCCCCAATGTGGAAACTCTGGGCTTAAAAAAAAATGTAGAAAAAAAATTCAGACTTGTAACTACACATTCATGTTCATTCAATAAATACAATCTTTTCAACATGACTTTGAACACACCATATACTTTGCAGGCGGTTTAAGTAGGTGGGTCATTTTGCAATCTATAGAGCATTTTATTGGACAAAATTTTGTGTAGTGCAGGATGAGTCATTATTTTTTTTTTTTTCCAGAAGAGAAAGACTGTAAATTTTAGATATATGTATCTGCTAAAGGTTATTTTCAATTATGTGCTGGTATAGGAGTACTTCAAACTAATAGATACTGACTAAAAGCCTCAAAACACAAGAGAACTGACAGAAATGAATCAAACTTTGAACACTTGTGATTGTGTCTGTGGGAGGAAGAGAGGGAGAAAGAGAGCAGCATTTGGAGAAATGAGACCAAACAAAGTTTTGTTTCAGACTATTTCAGTCTACCCTGCATTTTTCTTTCTCTCTCCACTGCCTTTTTCTTTGGAATCACCAGTTCTTCTGTGTGGGACCTCAGACACACACACACACGGAAATACACTCAGGAACTTAGTTCATCTTGAGGCGGGTGCACACTGTAGGAACACTGCAGAGATGTTGCTATCTTAGACAACATCCGCAGATCGTAAAAGATTTCTTTTGTCAGAAAGTCTTTGTTTGCTTAGTGTGACTTCCTCACAGATTAATTGCCTTTGTGGTGAATCTAGCCTCTGATGCAATTCTGGCGGTGTCAGAAATGTTGGGCCTTATGCAGTTGGGCATTATGATCTTAGAGATCTTGGGTTTTCATGCAGTTTTGCGTATTTACAAGTATTTTTGGCCTTTTAAATTACCGTGCAAATCTAATGACAAGCAACAACACAGAGGACTAAATGAGAACATTTCTCCAAATTTGAAATGGGAAGCACTGTAAAAAAAAAAATGTACACAAAGGTCTTCTTTCATGTATGAATACTCGAGGGTTTTGCTTGACCACCGTAAAATACTATGTCAAAGTGAGATAGGACAGACATATATCATTATTAGTTTTTTTTTTTCCCAGTATCACTATTATATAATCAAGAATCATCTTTTTTAATAACATCAACAATAATAATAATTTAATAAAAATAATATTATAGTATAATAAAAAATAATAATGCCAATAATAATCAACATTATATGCCTCAAATATAATATTCAAATGTTTCCACAAAACAGTACTGTCAATATAAAGTGGACTTAAAATGTAATGTATTTTAATACTTTAAACATATTCACATCTAGCCGTTTGAAATGTTTGTTTACAAAGCCTTAAAAGAAATGATACTTTACAGTTTTATGTTTCAACTTTCAGGTCCAATTGACTTGAAGCTTACACTGTGACATGAACAAAACTGACAGTTACAGTTGTATTACCATAATTATTTTATGGTATTAATCACAATTATTTGTATGAAAACTGATCACCAGTCAAAATGTAACAATTGTGACAGACCTAATAGAATGTGACACAGACTAGTGATGCACAATGACCAGTATATTAAAATGACAGTACAAGAAGTATGCCACTGTTATGCAAATGCCCTAATAATAAACTTAATTTATTTAACAGGAAAATTAGTAATGCAGCTACATTAAACTGTACCGGATTTTTTGTTTGTTTGTTTACTTTAAGATTTTTCTTGCATGATTAAGACTTAACACTAGTAAATTACATGAATTAATAAACAGAAATATTTTAAAATAACTGCTTAACTACCTTAAACTGCTGAAGCCACTGGGATTTTGAGTGTTTTTCCATATGACGTTAAAGTCAGGTGGTACAAGCTGGAGCTCTTAGAAAATTCTGAGTTTACAAGTTGTAATTATGAGTTCTATGAGGACACAAACCCATTTTACAAGTCAGAATCCTGTAATAATGGTAATTCCAACATGGCATGAATGCACCTTATGTGTCACCCAGTATAAATGTGTATTGTGAAGTGTGACATAAAAGAATGCTGATGTCGCACAGTCTGTCGAGGGTCTCTCTGGGGTCACATCATAACATTATACAATCTGACAAACAGCTGTCATTAAGGACAGCAAAAATCACACAGCGTACAGCCTTGACTAGCTGTCTAAGATTGCAGATATCTTGTCATTTTCACATACACTTTTCAGTGACAGCATATGTTTGAGAAAGTGTGAGTGTTTGTGAGGTGCTGGTGTAGCTGCGTTACAGGCCTGCCAACACCTCCCACTGCTTTTGACCCCTCCAGGAGATGCAACCATCCAGAAATGCCCATCTGTGCTTCTACCTCCTCCACCGAGATCTGTGTATGCGCTTATACCTGGCGCAGATCCACACACGTTTACAGTGTGAATACATTGCAGGACTGTTTACGGTTTGCTATTGCCGCCCCATCCCCGCGTGCTTGTAGAGACAGTGCTAGCCTGCAGCTGCTGCCCTGCATGAATAGAAACATATTACAGTGACGCCCATCACATGCCAACTGACACGTCACCTTTCATTTCACCTTTAATCTCGAAGACTGCTGACTTACAGCAAAAGCTTGACTCGTAAGTCAATGTTTGTAATGAGCTTGATGACAAGTACTTTGTTTTGTGCACATGCAGCATGATTCAAAATATTACTAGACTGAAAGGATACAGAGTAGAACAAAAGTACTAGTACTAGCCAATACTTAAATTTTTAAAGCGCATTGTTACAAAATACTGGGTCGATCTGGTGCCAGCTGATAGGTGGCCGCTTTCAAACACTCCCATATTTGTGTGAGCATCAAAGATTTCTGTTTACAACGTGTTTTTGCAGTGTTGTGCATTGTAGCCAATCACAAACATGATTTTTGATGTTGTGATAACCATAGCAATGGATGGGACAAAAAAAAATCTGATGTGTCAAAATATTTTATTACTAACTTTTTATTTGATCTTTTTAATGCAATGTTTTATATAATTTGATGATATTTTAAGGCTACATGCTAACGTTTTAATTTGTTAATTGCTTAATAGCATTAATAATTTACTACTGTTGTTTATTTTATATTTTTGGTAACACTTTAGTATTAGCATAATTCTCACTATTAACTAGTTGTTTATTAGCATGCCTATTATTAACATATTGGTTGTTTATTAGTATTTATAAAGCACATATTCTGCATGAACATATTCTACATCCCTAATTCTACCCAATACCTGAAATTAACAACTACCTTACTGCCTATTAATAATCAGCAAATTAGGAGTATATTGAGGCAAAAGTCATAGTTAATGGTTGGTTAATAGCAAGAATTGAACCTTAAAATAAAGTGTGACCGTATTTTTATTTTTAAATATTACAAAAAAAAAAACTGTAAAATTGAAATGTTTTTCTATAATAATTATAATTTTAAACAAATTTTACAATAGTTTTTTGCGATGAACTGTGGAAACTTTGACAGACAGAAAAAAAATTATATAAAGATTTTTTTTTTTTAAATCACTTGAAAATTTAACAAATAAGTAGGCATATTTTGCACAGTTTAATTAATGTTTAAAATGTATTTAAATATAACAGTGAAATATTAAATCACTAATTAACCATTAAAAATCTGACATTTAAATTTTTAGTTCATTTTATTTATCAAATGTATCCACATTTTAAAATAATTTTAGTACAGTTTAATACAATTCAATACAGAATTAAATACGGTTTTATACTTATTTGTCAGTTTGACAAGTGGTGTATTTTATTGACATTTCTACATTTAGAAATGTATATCAATATTATTTACAGGTGGTGTAAATAATATCGATGACAGTTGGTGTATTTTATTTACATTTCTATATTTAGAAATGTATATCGATATATTTGTATATGGATAACTGATGTCCTTTATTTTATTTTTAAGTGGCACTTCTAGTTCTCCAGCAGCAACAGTGCCTGTAAAATCCACAAGGCCGTAGGGCGTGCCATTTGTCATTTTGGGTTTCAGACGGGTGCTCATCAGCGTCCCATTTGCCCTGCACTGATGCCGGCTTTGTAGCGGACTTCTATCAGACAGTCCCTGCGGCATTACGTCACCAAGTGTGCACTTGGACGAGGGCCTTCCCTTTCAAACCAAACACATTATTTAAGAGAAAAACCCAGAAAGGAAGAGGATAGCGTAAAACCCAGTATTGCACTTGGTGTGAATCATGTGAAAAATCTGTGTTATTTTGTTGCATTAGACATGGTGTGAACAGAATTTGCCACTTTTCCTGTGCAAAAAATTTGTCGCCATCCCAAACTATAAGAACAGACACTGCGGCGGAAACCCTCCCTGCAGCTGACTGGGATGCCAATGACCAAACCGCTCATAAATCATTCCGATTGGACTTTGCAGAGACAGGATCCACATATCTTCCCTTCCTCAGTCAGAATTCCAATGTCTGGCGCTAAAATATTAAGCATTGGCATCTCATAGGTGCGATAGCTCTGGAAGAGAGCATTTAATAAAATATAACTAGCGTTGCCTTGTGTGTGCTCTAATACTCTGAGCACAAGATTTGTGATCGACTCTCCCTTCTTCTATACTGAGAGTGCTGGGCTATGAAATATGAATTCCTTTACTTCCCTTCTGTGGGAAATGGTTTTGCTTCAAATGAGGCCAGGATTGTTATTTTGATCCAAAATTGTATCTAAATTATGCATATTCCTATCTTCCCTAAGTGCTGCCATGTTGAAGTCACTTGCGCAGTTGTCGATTCACAAAGTAAGTGTTATTTGTACCCGACATACAGTTTTTGGAAGTACGGAGCCTTATGTTAAAACTAAAAATGCAGCCAGGTCAAGTTGCTTTAGGAAAGCCTGTTTCTGCCTCAAAGTAAAAAAATTAATTTATTAAATTACATGGTAAATGTTGACTTTATTTCACATGATTGTGACTTTATATCTCACAATTATAATCTCACAATAGGAAAGTTTGTGAGAGTTTACATGCACTAATTTTCATCAATGTGAATGAATCCAGTTTGAGATTCTAAAAGTTCTATTTATATGAACCTTACATTTTGCAACCTGATTCACATTTTTGTTTACATCTGCATTTATGTATTTCGAACAAAACTTCAGTGCATGCGCAGTGCCCAGTCACTGCATTCAAAACTGGAGAAATAATTGTTTTTTTGCCTTGATGAAATGCCTAAAAACAAAAGCTGACAAATATATCAGATTAGGGGTGGGCAATATGACCAAAATCTTATATCACGATATGAGCAATTTTATTTCACAATGATATATGTCATGATATAGTTATTTTTGCTTTTAATAAGGTTTTTATGATATCACAATTTTTGATACCACAGAATTTTCATAATTCTTGTCACCAATGTCAATATCACAAAAAACTAATACAAGCCTAAAAGAAGAAAATAAAGAGAAAAACAGGCAGTGATGAAATAAGGATAAGAAACAAATTACAAGCAATAGGACAAAAAACTATAATAAATAAATAAGAAATCCTACATACATTGTATAAATTAATCAAAAACACTGCATAGTCTTCACCGTGTAAATTAAATATATTTCTTCTTGTTAAAGTCACAAAAGTGATTTAGTCAAGAGCAGTGAGAGATTTTCTGCACTCAGAAACAGACACAGACAGCACATGCATATAGTGGTGTTGTTTTCATTTCAGTGGCTTAAAATAACTTGTTTTTAAACCTCAATGCTTAAAAATGTGTGCAAATGATAAATTTTCATGACCACAGAGCACAGCAACGTGACGTGAGTGCATAGCCGCGATGAAGTCTATAGTCAGGGGTGCATATAATTTTTTCAGCCTGGTTCTCATAAGAGAACCTGGAGTTTTGGTTTGGTCCTCACACTGCATATAGTGTGACCCATTAAATATAATTATAAAAATTACATTAATAATAGTGATTATATTATTGCACTTTATTTAGTTAGTTTTTTAAATAAAATAATAAACTAAATAAAGTGCGATAATATTATTTAAAATTAAAAGGGAGTATTAAATAGAAATTAAATTATTTTATTGTGAACTTAAAAATAAAATGCTAATATTTACTACTTTTTTATATGAATTTTCATCATTTTCAAAGTTAAAATCAGCAGGCTTTTATTTTGGCGGGTTGCCGTCAAGTAAGTATATGCATTTCCGGGTTTAGCGCTGCTTGTAGAGCGTCAATGAATGAAATGTCACAGTTTTGCATTGTGGTTTGAAAACGGCAGCGGATAGCCTATATTTTTGCTTTCATTTTTTTTTAATAGAAATCTTATATAGTACAGTTTGTCGATCTAAAATGGTAATTGTGCATTAACAGCTGTCAACCATGTCGGTATGCAAATGCGCTGTCAGAACTTTACACAGCGCATTTTTTATTTTGGTCGCACATGTGGACCTGCGGACCACTTATGTGCACCCCTGTCTATAGTCCAAAATCTCTACCATTTGACAAATTTCTACTGGTTAATCGTGTCTGCTGGTTAGGGCTGTCAAAATTAATCGTTGCATCGATTGATCGCGATGCGGACGTGGACGATTCTGCATCGATGCAGTAATAGACCATAATCGATTATAGCCTATGACGTAATTCGCATACACGCTTGTCACGCGAGTATTAAAAATGCACTCTCTTATTTTAAAATCTGAGCTTGGCTTTTTCCCGTATACAATGCAGATTAGAGACAATCGCATTGTTAATTGTTAATCCTTGTGTGCGCTAGAGACAATCGCGCAGGGCTTCATTCCACAGAATATGCACTGTGAGACACGTGCACATTGCTTGACAGTGCTTCCACTCGCTGTTATTTTAGTCTTTTACTTTAGATATGCTTTCATTTCTTCCGTTTGGAATGCAGTACTATTAGATGCACAAAACTCACGTACTGACAGACTTTCATGTGCGCTTTGTGTTTGTTTGTCCTGAAGCTCGCGGCTGCGGTTATAAATGCACTTGAATCTACTTTTATGATACGAAATTTATGCAATCACAGTCAGTTATATTTTCAGGACAGGACAAAACATCTGATACAGTCATGGCCAAAAAATATTGGCACCCTTGGTAAATATGATCAAAGAAGGCTGTGAAAATTAATCTGCATTGTTAATACTTTTGATCTTTTATTTAAAAAAATTCACAAAAATCTAACCTTTCATTGGATAATAAGAATTTAAAATGGGGGGAACCATTTTATAATAATATATATTATGAAATAAATGTTTTTCTCTAATACACATTGGCCACAATTAACGGCACCCTTTTATTCAATACTTTTTGAAACCTCCATTTGCCAGTTTAACAGCTCTAAATTTTCTCCTATAATGCCTGATGAGGTTAGAGAACACCTGACAAGAGATCAGAGACCATTCCTTCATCCAGAATCACTCCAGACCCTTTAGATTCACCCTTTAGGTGCTTCTTCTCTTCAGTTCATCCCACTCATTTTCTATAGGGTTCAGGTCAGAGGACTGGAATGGTCATAGCAGAAGCTTGGTTTTGTGCTCAGTGACCCATTTTTGTGTTGTTTTTGAGGTTTGTGTTTGGATTATTGTACGGTTGGAAGATCCAAACATGGCCCATTATAAGATTTCTAACAGAGTGAGTCACTTATTGATTTTTTTTATCTGTTGGTATTTGATAGAATCCATGATGCCATGTGTCTAAACAAGATGTCCAGGACCTCCAGCAGAAATATAGGCCCACAACATCAAAAATACAGCAGTATATTTCATTGTACACATGGGGTACTTTTTATCCCTGTGTGCACCAAACCCATCTTGAGTGTTTGCTGCTAAAAAGCTCATTTTTTAGTTTCATCTGACCATAGAAGCAAGTTGCATTTGAAGTTCCAGTCGTGTCTGATAACTGAATATGCTGGAGTTTGTTTTTGGATGAGCTAGGAGAATTTTTCTTGAAACCCTCCCAAACAACATGTGGTGATGTAGGTGCTGTTTGACCATTTTTTTAAGGTTTTCTGACCCCGAGACTCAACTATTTTCTGCAATTCTCCAGCTGTGGTCCTTGGAGAGTCTTTAGCCACTCAAACTCTCCTTCTCACCGTGCATTAGGACGATATAGACACACGTCCTCTTCCAGGCAGATTCATAACATTTTATGTTAATTGGAAATTCTTAATTATTGCCCTGATGGTGGAAATGGGAATTTTCACTGCTCTAGCTCTTTTCTTAAAGTCCCTTCACTAATTTGTGAAGCTCAATTATCTTTTGCTGCACATCAGAAATATATTCTTTGGTTTTTCTCATTGTGATGAATGATTAAGGGAATTTGGGCTTTGTTTTCCCTCCTATTTATATTTCTGTGAAACAGGAAGCCATGGCTGGATAATTTCATCTTCATAATCACCCTGGAGAGCTCAAAATTGTGAATATGAATGGGAATATACTTCAGAGATATTTTACTCATAAGAATTTCTAGAGGTACCAATAATTGTGTCCAATGTGTATTAGAGAAAAACATTTATTTCATAATGATATTTCCCCCCGTTTTAAATTCTTATTATCCAATGAAAGGCTAGATTTTTGTGAATTTTTTCAATAAAAGATCAAAAGGATTAACAATGCAGATTAATTTTCACAGCCTTCTTTGATCATATTTACCAAGGATGCCAATATTTTTGGCCATGACTGTATGTGGAAATAGATCTGTGCATTAGGCTAGAGTGAATGCGGTCTATTAAAGCTGCCAGTGTCTATGATAACTATGATTATCAAATACTGAAAGTGATTTTTGTTTATCACTTGTAATTGTCTTTTCCCTCCTTTATTACTTTATATTTGCTTGTATGTTTTGAAGCTATATTTACTTTTAATTCTTAATAATACTTAGTTAATTTACATAATTATTTTAAAAAGCCTTCTTGTATAATTTAATAAAAATGCACAAAATAAATTTGATATAATCGTGATGCATCGTGATATCGAATTGATTCAAATCGTTGACATGATAATCGTAATCGAATTGAATCGTGAAGCCAGTGCTGATTCACACCCCTACTGCTGGTATATTGCCCACCCATGTCAGATTTTTTTGTTTGTTTTGTTTTTGCAAATATTTAGTAAATTTCTCCTCCACTTTGTAAGACGTAAATAAGCATATACATTGTAGTAAGAATTAAACCATGTAAACAGCCAACTACCATGTAAATATTATTTTGAAAGGGCTCTGGTAAAGATTTGAATCACGGCACTGCTCATGGGTGCAAGGTATTTCTGAATCAGATTGAGAAGGAAATCATTTTCGAGCTTTTACATGCTTAGTTTTTTTCCTATTAATCGAATCACCACCCCTTTCAGTCCTAATGGATTATTTGGATGCATATAAATGTAGCTTATGGGACTTTATATCTCATATTTAAATCGAATTGCAAATTGCAATTTTAATTTCTGTAAATTCAAGTTGCAACTCATACAATTGAAATATATTTAGCAGAAGTGCGATTTTAATTTACGTCATTATGAAAGTTTTATTCTCAAAGTTAATTTATATTATTTTGTAGCCTGAGGCAGAAACTGACTTTCATATCGTTTATAAATGTGTGTGTGTGTGTGTGTGTGTGTGTGTGTGTGTGTGTGTGTGTATGTGTATGTCATTCTTGGACTTGAGCCTTGCCTAATGTTTTTCTATTACAACTGATGCTACCATTCATCCTGAGCTCTGTTGCCACGGCAGCAGGGGAGAGTGGGTGTCGCTGGTCAGAGCAGTCCACATCAGCATCAGTGATAGGAACAACGCATGCTTCTGGCTCTCAGAACAGCATCTCTCTCACATACAATACTTCAGCTCAAAAGTTTTAGTGTTGACACTTGCACGCGCCTTCCGGTCCTTTTCATGAATACCCTTGAGGAGAAGACAAATTACCCCTGTCTGAGAGCGCTTTCCTGCTGACTCTAAAAAAAGATGACAATATTTACTTTGTCAGTGACATGAATATTTTTTCTTATGTTACAGGGGGAGGGAATCGTCCTCACATGTCCCAGCTAAGCTTTTATAGGACACACAGTCTGGTAAGCTGTCTCTGTTGCATATGTCGGTCTAACTGTGGTAAACAATTGTGTACGTTATGGCTAGATACACGATATCACAGTGCATCATCACAATATAATAATTGGATTGCAACTGAAACTGGGCTGAACAGGAGAGAGACCCTCAGTGTGTCAATGTGAGTGAGTGAATCTGCTGGATAAGTTTCAGTCTCTCTCATGCGGCTCACTTCACTGATGTCCACTACAGTGCCTCGGAGAAGTAAAATATCGATCCAAAGCCAGGGTTTTTAAGCCCTAGGTTCCATGGAGGTCCTGCAGGGGGTCTGTGGACAGATATAAAATTTTTTTTTTTTTTTCTTCAGAACCTACAAATATTTTATAGATGTCCTAATTCTAAATGTGGAACATTATCTGGTTTATATGCACTATATAACATAATAATATTGGCTAGCGTGGCTGAGAGCCTGGATGAGGGCATCTCTAGGTCAGTAAAGTAAACCATTGATGACTATTGATGTAATATCATGAAAAAAATAATTGGGTGAATTTTTCAAGTTCAGGCATTACATCCTAGGTGTTTTTTTCTCTTTTTAAAAATAAATAAAATTGTATTTACATAAATGTTGACAGTGTGAAATTAGCCTTAAAAGACACACCATTTTATTAAAAAATAAAAAAATAATAATAATAAAATTACATTTCCATCACAGAATGCTATTAAACACAGATCTGCATTTGAGATGTGCTGAAAATAACAATGTAGTGGGAATTTTCATTTCTATCAGAAAAAAGTACACTTCTGCTCAAAAGTTTATGGTCTGTATGATTTTTATAAATGTTACAAATATTTTTAAAAGAAGTCTTGGTAACACAATTCTCATTATTAACTAGTTTCTTATTAGCATGCCTATTATTAACATATTGTCTGTTTATTAGTACTTATATTCTGCATGAGCATATTCTACATCCCTAATCCTACCCGGTACCTAAACTTAACTACCTTGCTAACTATTAATTAGCAGCATATTAATAGTTAATTGATGCAAAATACGTTGTTAATGGTTTATAGCAAGAATTGGACTTTAAAATAAAGTGCAACCATTCTAAAAATAAAAGTGTGATAAAGTGCATTTATTTAATAAAAAAATACAGTAAAAAAACAGTAATATTGTGAAAAATGATTGAAATTTAAAATAACTGTTTTCTATTTTAATATATTTTAAAATTTAATTTATTTCTGTGATGACAAAGCAACATTTTCGCAAGCCATTACTCCAGTCGTCAGTGTCCTTCAGAAATCACTCTAATAGTGTTCTTGAGCTAGTGCTCAAGAAATGTTTCTTGATATTATTATTATCAATTTTGAAAACGGCTATGCTGATTCATATTTTTTGTGGAAATTGTTAAACTTTTTTAAATTAAAGAATCCTGAAAAAGTACCAAATAAGAAAATTCATTTGACATATAAATCTTTTATAACATTATAAATGTCTCGACTGTCACTTTTGATCAATTTAATGTGTCCTTGCTAAATAAAAGTATTGATTCCTTTCAAAAAATAAAAATCTTACTGACCTCAAACCTTCGAACATTGTATACACTGTTGAACATTGTTAATAGATAAATTAAGTGAAATATAGAGAGTGCTAATAGAGACTTTTTGCAGTACATTCAGATTCAGCAGTCTAGTAGGATGGATGCACAATATGTGTGCATATCTGAATATGCATCTGATGAATGATTTTTACAGTTTTCACACACTTTCATTCTGCATGCTTCTGAGCACTCGCAACAGGTCTGGCAGCACTGAGATGAGGCTGTGATACTGTTAATATTCCTCTCTGGGTGAATAAGCGTTCTCCTGCGTGTGGGCTGAGTGAGTCAGCCCTGTTACCACTGCTGTGTCTGTCCAGACTCAGAGCTGCTGCTCAGCGAAGGAGAATCCCAGCACAAACCCCCCTCCACCCTCTTAAACATGTCTCAACCATCTTTCAACAGGCCAACTAGAGCATGACAACAGCCTCTCAGCCTCACTCCCCTTAAACCCCCTCAGAACACTCTCCTCTTCTCTCCCTTGCTCTTTCTCTCTCTTTTTCTGTCTTCCCTCCACCAGGCGACACAGTCAGGGGGCAAATGTGTCACATCTCATAGCTCAAGAGTTTCATTATTAGGCCCTTGCTAAAGATAGACACTCAAAATGTGGTTCTCCATTTTCTCAGTGTAAGAAAGGATGACAGACACCAGAAAGCGCAACGTTTCGTTCCAGAAACACCTGGGTTTCTATAGCTCTTCATTAAGAGCAAAGCAAAGTTCCTAGAAAAGGTCAAAACTGCTAAATGCATTAGACTCCTGCCATGAGAGCTAATGAGAAGACATTTGAGGCGAGGTATTGACATGCCTTTGTCTTATGTGAAAAGAACTGTCCTGCGGGGTTTAATATAGCTTTCAAAGCTGAAATTTGTAACATGGTGACTTCTTCTTAGAGGATTGTATTTACAGTCAAAATTTGTTATATCCTTTTTTTGAATTTCCTCTTTCGTGCCAAAGTGATAAATGGCAATGCCATGCTGGATACAAAAGAAATTACCATTTTTATAACATTTGTGTTATAATAAATTAAGTATACTTTTTTTTTTTTTTTACTTTTTAATTAATTAATTTTTTAATGACCTTTTTTTTTTATTATATATACTGTAATTTATTCCTGTGATGGCAAAGCTGAATTTTCAGTAGCCATTATTCCAGTCTTCAGTGTCACATGATCCTTCAGAAATCATTTTAATATGCTGATTTGGTGTCTAGAAACATTTCTTATTATTATGAGTGTTGAAAACAGTTGCTGCTTAATGATTTTGTGAAAACTGTGAAAAAATCTTACTGACCTCAAACTTTTGAATGGCAGGTGTAGTGATCTGGACCATCATATCATGATTAGTGTTTAATATGAAATTCTATTTTATCAGTGAATAATCAAATCCCAGAGTTGCAGGACTGTCTTTTTCCAGGGCGTTGGGTAAAATGAGACACTCCTATAAGAAACCCATTTGAAATTTAAGATCTTGCAGGTCACTGCTCGTCTCTTTGAGTATTACTTTTTTGTATCATCAGAAAGATCACTACTGATAAAAAGATGTGTGAGCATTTATTTCCAAAGCTTTGATGACAGGCAGGAGTTGTATGTGCATGTGATAAGACTGTCATTTACTATTCTGTTGACATCTGACAACCTTTCACAACCTTTTACTCATTTTGAAAATTTCTGATAGATATAAACAGCACAATGAAACGGCAGTCAGACTTCCTTTATGTTTCACTTCTCTAGTTCATAAAAAGAAAGTGCACTCAGGCATATGAGCAGACATAAGTACACATGTTGGTTTCTTTTTCTCTCTCTCTCTCTCTCTCTCTCTCTCTCTCTATATATATATATATATATATATATATGACTGCAAATGAGACAAAAATTACAAATCCTTAATTTAATTAGTAATTTAAAATCAAATCACCATTGACACTTTTTTTGTGTTGACACGTTTTTATCAGAATAATTTGTCTTTACAGTGCACGACTGGTCTTTAGCTATCCGGTGACCTGATTTACAAAATAATGACTTTTATGAGGTGGAAGTTTTTAATTAATCAGTCAAACTCATTTATGAATAAGTCTCTGATTCAGTTTTCAATTTGAATCTGTAACTCAATTAATGTTAGTACACTTTTAGCTGAATGTAAACATCAACATGTGCGCAAAAAGTTATTGTAGTGATGCTATTTTTCAGATGTCTGTTTTATTTGCACGTTTTAGTGATCCATTGAAGTGCGTGTGTATTTTACCAGGATTGGCCCTGCCGCAGATGCTCAAGTTGCTTAGCAACAGCTGTTAGTGGTCTTCAGGAAATGTTGGCTGAGGGGCTTGTTTGCTTGACGGTGCTTATAGGAGCTTCCTTCACTAAATACCAATAAAGTCAGCTCATGGCATCTCTATCGAGAGCACTCACGCGCTCTTATCTATATGGCAGGGGTGATGGGGCTTTTCATGGAGTCTGACATTACAGTGTACTGTGAGCTTACTAAAAATACTCAAGATATCGTACACGTTATTTCCTGTCTTATTATCTCAGTAGAGCACTGTTGCAGAAAACGTATTGCGTAATGGTTTGATAAGATTAAATAATAATTAAAAATCAGTCTTACTTGATTGACTCTACATACTGTGGACCCTTTTATCGCTGATATGAACAACTGACTTAAGTGATCTTATCACATGTGGAGAGCACCAAGGTTCAGCAGTAAGCATTATTTATTTATTTATTTATTTATTTATTTATATTTTGCTGGTAGTTTGGATTTTACTGGCCAACACCACATTTTTTAATAGAATTAGAATTTTAAATTTGCATTTCAACTTTTAAATGTGGAATTTATATATATATACAGGTGCATCTCAATAAATTAGAACATCGTGGAAAAGTTCATTTATTTCAGTAATTCAACTCAAATTGTGAAACTCGTGTATTAAATAAATTCACTGCACACAGACTGAAGTAGTTTAAGTCTTTGGTTCTTTTAATTGTGATGATTTTGGCTCACATTTAACAAAAACCAAAGTTTTAAAAATTCACTATCTCAACAAAATAGAATACTTCAGAAGACCAATTAAAAAAAAAAACATTTTTAGTGAATTGTTGGCCTTCTGGAAAGTATGTTCATTTACTGTATATGTACTCAATATTGGTAGGGGCTCCTTTTACTTTAATTACTACCTCAATTCGGCGTGGCATGGAAGTGATCAGTTTGTGGCACTGCTGAGGTGGTATGGAAGCCCAGGTTTCTTTGACAGTGGCCTTCAGCTCATCTGCATTTTTTGGTCTCTTGTTTCTCATTTTCCTTTTGACAATACCCCATAGATTCTCTATGGGGTTCAGGTCTGGTGAGTTTGCTGGCCAGTCAAGCACACCAACACCATGGTCATTTAACCAACTTTTGGTGCTTTTGGCAGTGTGGGCAGGTGCCAAATCCTGCTGGAAAATGAAATCAGCATCTTTAAAAAGCTGGTCAGCAGAAGGAAGCATGAAGTGCTCCAACATTTCTTGGTAAACGGGTGCAGTGACTTTGGTTTTCAAAAAACACAATGGACCAACACCAGCAGATGACATTGCACCCCAAATCATCACAGACTGTGGAAACTTAACACTGGACTTCAAGCAACTTGGGCTATGAGCTTCTCCACCCTTCCTCCAGACTCTAGGACCTTGGTTTCCAAATGAAATACAAAACTTGCTCTCATCTGAAAAGAGGACTTTGGACCACTGGGCAACAGTCCAGATTTTCTTCTCCTTAGCCCGGTAAGACGCACAAGAGGAATACGACAACTGTAGCCAAATTCCTTGACACATCTGTGTGTGGTGGCTCTTTAATGCCTTGACCCCAGCCTCAGTCCATTCCTTGTGAAGTTTACCCAAATTCTTGAATCGATTTTGCTTGACAATCCTCATAAGGCTGCGGTTCTCTCGGTTGGTTGTGCATATTTTTCTTCCACACTTTTTCCTTCCACTCAACTTTCTGTTAACATGCTTGGATACAGCACTCTGTGAACAGCCAGCTTCTTTGGCAATGAATGTTTGTGGCTTACCCTCCTTGTGAAGGGTGTCAATGATTGTCTTCTGGACAACTATCAGATCAGCAGTCTTCCCCATGATTGTGTAGCCTAGTGAACCAAACTGAGAGACCATTTTGAAGGATCAGGAAACCTTTGCAGGTGTTTTGAGTTGATTAGCTGATTGGCATGTCACCATATTCTAATTTGTTGAGATAGTGAATTGGTGGGTTTTTGTTAAATGTGAGCCAAAATCGTCACAATTAAAAGAACCAAAGACTTAAACTACTTCAGTCTGTGTGCATTGAATTTATTTAATACACGAGTTTCACAATTTGAGTTGAATTACTGAAATAAATGAACTTTTCCACGACATTCTAATTTATTGAGATGCACCTGTATACAAATTAAAAAACATACTAATATTATTTAAAAATCTATTATGTCTTATTATTTATTTTGGCCAACAATTAAGTCGCAATGTAACAGAAGTAGCAGCAGTTATTTTCTTCAGTACTGTAATGTACATACGCGAGCCATGGGTACGGTGGCCCAGTAGTGCACAACACAATGGAAACAAGCTGCAACACAATGTAATTAGCACAACACAACGGAAGCAAGCCGCAACACAACGAAATTGGCACAACACAACAGAAACAAGTCGCAACACAACAAAATTAGCACAACACAACAGAAAAAAAGTCACAACACAATGGAATTAGCACAACACAACGGAAGCAAGCCACAACACAACAAATTAGCACAACACAACGGAAACAAGTCGCAATGCAACAAAATTAGTACAACACAACTAAATTAGCACAACACAACAAAATTAGCACAACACAACGGAAGCTAGCCACAACACAACAAAATTAGCACAACACAACGGAAACAAGTCCCAACACAACGAAATTAGCACAACATAACGGAAGCAAGCCGCAACACAATGAAATTAGCACAACACAACGGAAACAAGTCGCAACACAACGAAATTAGCACAACACAACGGAAGCAAGCCGCAACAAAACAAAATTAGCACAACACAACGGAAACAAGTCGCAACACAACGGAATTAGCATAACACAATGGAAACAAGCCGCAACACAACGGAAACAAGCCGCAGCACAACAAAATTAGCACAACACAACGGAAACATGTCACAACACAACGGAATTAGCACAACACAACTGAAACAAGTCGCAACACAATGAAATTAGCACGACACAGCGGAAACAAGTCGCAACACAGCGAAATTAGCACAACACAACGGAAATACGCTGGAACACAACGGAAGCAAGTCGCAACACTGCGAAATCAGCACAACACAAAGAAATTAGTTAGTTTAGAGAAATTAGTTAGTTGTGGAGTTTTAGCAAACCTAAATGATTGGAGAAGTCTGGCATACGTCAGCAGATAGATGATTGAGTTTATAAAAAAAAAAAAGTAAACATTTATGGATGAATCGTTCAATACGGTTCATTTAGAAAATAGAAATTTCCGTTTCATGCTGGCTTTATTTATTTATTTTTTTAAGATCCTAAGCTTTATTTACAAAGAAAAATTTCAATACAGTTTTTTTCAATTGATAACAAGCATTGTTCAATACTGAAGCCATATTTTCAAGACTGTTCACACATTCAGGAATTTATTTATTTTTTCTCATTTTTATTTTTATAGTTTTGTTTTTTATTTTTCACAAGTAAATTTTGTAAATGTTGATGATTTTTTTTTTTTTTTTTTTTTTTTGGGGTATGTAAAGATATAGGGGTGAAAATGTTGCTTTTCTTATTCAGTCTTTGTGCTGTAATACAGTCAGTAAAATGAAAAGATGATATTCTTATCCTATAATGAAATACTTATATGAAAAATCATTTAAACTTCAAAAATAGAAGTTCATAGTTTATGTAATGCTCCTCATTGTTAGTGTTTTTTTAGATCAGTGTGTTATGAATGAAATGTATGTTTTCTGAATGAGAATTGTTGCCAGTGTTCTGGTGAAACGAGCTTATTTTGAGACATATATGAAGTGTTTTATTGGTCTGAGTGAGTTTTGGAGGTGAGATAAACAGTTTGGCCAAGATTCATGTTGGAAATGGAGACTGTATGAACAGTTTTGAAAATGTGGCTTCAGTTTTGAATAATGCTTGTTAGCAATTGAAAAAAAAAAAACTGTAATAGCTGCAATAGCCCTTGCACATACCTAATTGAAATACAGCTTTATTATACATACTAAAAATCAGCTAACACAACAATGAAACTAGGAACGAGAAACTAGAATGCAATTTTTTTTTCACGTATAACCACTAAATAAACAAGACTCTCCCAAGTTCCCTCACTTGCAGTCTGATAAGGAACAGTGGCAAACAAAACATAATAGACCAAATGACTGAAGTAGACACACCTGGACAAAGAAACAGGAACTTTAAAAATAAAACACCGAACTAAAAGCGTGCGTCTTGCTTTTTTCCTATTTGAGAGAGATCTATAGGCTGCGGTGGTTAAAACTTGATGAAGTCCCAGATAAAGGCGTGGTTTCATGGAAATGCCTTTTACTGTCTTTTCTGTACCGCATATTTGCTTTGAAGCTGCTGCCACAGCAAACACTTTTCACTGGAGCCCGCACGAGCTGATGGCTGTCCCAGCGGTGCAGGGGAGGAACGGGATGTCTGTTGACCCACATCACACAGAAGAACGCTGTGATGTTGACATTCTTGCACACTATCTGCCACATACTTCATATCATTAAACATACAGATGAACTTCTGAGGATGTATCCATTTTAGAAGCTATGACCTTTGTGTTAGCACTGGAGCTTACTTGTGTTTGCGTTGTGTGTACTGTAGTCGGTTGCTCTCTGGGATGTTAATAGAGTAATGAAGAGTGATCAGCTTCTCTGCAGCACGGGCTGGGAGCAGGTCCAGACTCTGCAGGACTTCTGCTGGTCCACCCCCATCTTCATCAATCCACATTGTCAGCTCTCGAGAAAGCAAGCATTGAACAAAACATCGCCTGCTTTCATTGTGGCTCTAAGATTAGATGCTTGGATGGAGGTCACTCGTCTCCTTTGTTTCCTTTTAATCAGGCGATGGCCCTGTGGGCCACTGTCAGAGATCACTGCCCTCCATTGTTTAGGGATGTCAGAGGAGGCAGTGCTGCTTAGAAAAGAGTCTTTGGATGCAGTGAGAGCCTCCATTGTGGTTGTAAAGAAGGAGGATGAGGTGCCAGGATCAGCCAGAGCTCCATGGCTCCGTCTCTATTGTGACTTTAAGATGGTCAGCTTAAACTCTGAAAGTGGCAGCTGTGAGTTACAGGGGGATGGAACCAGCTTCAACAAACACCTAAATTTAGGAGATCCCTTAGTTGAAACTTTTAACAATAATATTGGGGGCGGTTCACCCAAAAAATGAAAATGAATTTTTTTTTTTTTTTTTTCCCCCATAATAAGAAAGTAATGGCTTCCAAATGTCTTCTTTTGTGTTCAACAGAAGAAAGAAACTCAGGTTCAGAAGAACATGAGGTTGAGTAAATGATGACAAAATTCAAATTTTTTGGTGAACTAATCTTTTAAGATTAAGAATTAAGAAGTTCAATAGTTTGGGGTTAGTTAAATGTATGTATGTATGTATGTATGCATTTATTTATTTATTTATTTATTGAAAGAAAGTAATACTTTTATTTTGAAAGAATGCATTAAATTGATCAAAAGACAGTAAAGACATTTATCAAACATGTAAAAATGTTTATTTCAAATAGAACATTCTTTTGTACTTTCTATTAATCAAAAAATAGATAGATAGATAGATAGAATTTACTCAATTTTTTTAAGGTAAGTGGTTGCAATCAATTTATTTTAGCTAACTTTCAACTTTTGACTAACTTTCAACTAAATTTTATTTAAACGTAGTTAAAATAAATTGATTGCAACCACTTACCTTAAAAAAAATTAGTAAATTCAATGAGTCATTTTTTTCAGTGTAGATAGATAGATAGATAGATAGATAGATAGATAAAGAAAAATAGAAAAATTTACATTTGATTAAAATTTCATTAAAATGCAGATTTCTATCTATCTATCTATACACTTAAAATTCTAAAAAACTATCCATTTAAAAAAATATAGAATAGAATGTAATAGTTTTTACAAATTCATCAAATTGATGTTTCAAATTGATTCTTCATCTTTATTACAACAATAATTTGCACATTTAAATTAAATTGTGTGAGTGTTGCTTTATATTGGCCATTAACCACCCTGCTCTCTAAAATATTGGCACCAGCCATTGGAAACCCATATTGGTTGACCACTAGTCCTTAACTAAAAGGACACATGCATTTATTCTGTATGACTTTTTCATGAAGCATCAAAGGACAAATTTAACGATCTCTAAGCTGCTCTTCCATTCAGTGAAAATGGAAAGGGACCAGCTCCAAAAAGGACTAAAAAGTACTATAAATGCATCCAAAAGTGGTCATACCGAAAGTCATTCGAGTTTTGAAAGATGTGGTGAGTAAATGATGACACAATTTTTACTTTTGGTTGAACTATTCCTTCTTGTGCTTATTACAGGGTAGACTGACAGTCAGATGATGCCAAAGGCGGAAAGAGAAGTTAGATGAGCTATTACGAACTGTTGAAGTCTGCCAGATCAGTCTAGACAAACATGACGGCCATGCCTCCTTCCACTGAAGCGGAGAATCGGTACCGACAAGCAAGATAGAGAAAAACCAAGACAGAACAATAGCAGGCGAGAGAGAACTCAGGTGAGACATATGTTCCGCTGATGAAATGATTTATCCTCCACCCATGAAACAACAGGGTGAGACTTTAGCGTGATTGCTCTCACATCAATGCATTCAGTGTAGCCAGAGGTGGTGAGTGTGAAGACAGGCTGAGTTCTAACACGTCCACTCACGCTCTCATAGGCTTTCCTCATGTTCTTTCATCCCTTGGAGGCAGCTGCAAACCGATTAGCCCTTTCTAGCGAGACCGACTCGTGGAATCATCAGTGCTGCTCATTAACCAAGCAATACTCAGCAGATCAATACTCCACGCAAGCACAAGAAGAGACACTGAGCCTGGTTTTAAACAACCCCCAGACTCACTGCATCTTCTGCTGCTCATAGACTACAGTTAAGATAATGCTATAGCCTCTCTTTCATGTAGCCACAAATACTGTTATGTAACACAAAATTAGACAAGCCTGAAAGGTAGCTAGTTCAAATGTTCATACTCATGTTTATCAATAATTACAAATAAACATTTGGTGCAAACAAGTTCACCCTTTATAAGTGATATTTTAATTTAGGTTGAATTTGCAATCGTGTTACCTTTTTCTTAATTGTTATAGATGTGAGAAATTTTGATAGATTTTTTTTTATGTTTATTTAATATATAACTATAATAAAAATGTATATATTAATATATATTATTATTTGTACACTTCTGTTTGGAGATTATTTTTTAATGCTTTTGAAAGAAGTCATATGTGATCACCAAGGCTGTATTTATTTAATCAAAAATATAGTAAAAACAGTAATACTGGGAGTTCTGGATAACCATTTTTGTTTTAATATGTTTTAAAATGTAATTTATTCCTGTAATGGCAAAGCTGAATTTTCAGCAGCTATTACTCCAGATTTCAGTGTCACATGATTCTTCAGATTTCATTTTATATTCTGCATTTTCTTGATTCGGTGCTCAAGGAACATTTCTTATTGTTATCAATGTTGAAAATGTTTTTGTAGAAACCAAAATCAGGATTCTTTGATGAGTAGAAAGTTTAAAACATTAAAATCTTTTGTAACATTATAACTTTTACTGTCTGGCTTTTGATCAATTTAACATGTCCTTGCTAAATAAAAGTATTGATTTATTTTAAAAAAATCTCACTGACACCAAACCTTTGAACAGTAGTGTATGTATATTTTATTTTGAGGTTTATTTAATGTGAAACTGTATTAAATATATATATATATATATATATATATATATATATATATATATATATATATACTAATGTATTAACTGTATTTAGACATTTAGAAAAGGTTGCAAGAACTACAAACACAATTTTTGATTTTGCAAACACAATTTTTGCTGTTGACAGTTAACATTCTCTGAAGGTTAAGCATCCCCCATTCACTAACTGTCTCTTGAAAAGAAACAAAAAAAAAAAACATTCAATTTTAAGAATTGTGCCTTATTTTGTACCCTATTTGTTGAAAGTGCCCATTATCTTTTTCCAAGGTTTGAAAAATGTATTTCCCTCCCTCTAAATACTATCCTTTTTGATTGCTTTATGCTTTCTATTCTTCTTTTTGAGAGTCCTGTGTGATTGTTTCACAGTGAAGGAATGTAAGCACCATGTCAAAAACACCTACTGCTCTCTCACTCATCAAGTCTTAAATGGAGAGTCTCTAAAAAGTCTCTAAACGCTTCCCACATCTCTCCGCCTCTCACACCTGTGACCCCAGTAACATTTCATAGGGTGTACGGCATTAAATTCAGAGCTTGCACAGTATCTATGCAATATATTGCAAGAGTGCAACAGATCTGAATGAAAAAGCTGAAAATATCTCAGGTATTTTTCTTTTACTTTAAATCCATTTGTTTGCCCATTGTTTGACCATATTTCTTTATATAGACCAGCACATATTGCCATTTCTTCACTAATAGCTCAAGGCCAGAATGACAAGCTCATTTTTCCTTTGGCCTCCAAATCTCTTTCTCTTGCTGTCATATTCTCGCATGCATTTCTAGCACACGTGCCGGAGCAAAGGTCATCTATTGTACAGGCTCATAAAAAAGAGCAGAATCAAGGCCTACTTTATCCTGCAACCTCAATCAGCTAACTTGACACTAAATACATCTGACAACCTTCCACGCGCCACCGAATTGCTGCTCGACTTCTAGTGCCTTTTCCATTAAGACAAAATATAGCTCTGTACTTACCTCATGGCCTGAGCAATAATATGTTCTCACTAAACATCCATCCAATGTTCATCTACTGCTATCATGATGCATATAGATTTATCTTAGCTTGCTCTTGATAGCCACTATACCTATACCATAAAACACACACCCACGTGTACACTCAACCTTTCCACTCTCATAAGAAGTTAAATCAAATTTATACCCAACCTCAGGCACACATCGCCAATCACACTTGCAGCTCACCAAGTGTCTATTATAGCTCTTGAATCAGCACTCGAAAGTGCCGAGATGATTCAGCATCGCTCTTTCTGGCTGCTCTCTTGCTGGAGATCTGTTGACTCCTACAGATGCACATTGTACAATTAAATAGAAAGGACTGAGTAGTCATACAGTACAAGATCAGAAGTGGTTATGGTCCATTACTTAGCCAAGTATTGATATTGCTCATATTTGGGAATACGGGTTTGTTCGAAACCCCTAAACATGAAGTAGGGGTCTAGAATCTTAAACTGTACGTAGTGCGTAAAAAAAGCATATCTCAGGCGTGAGTATTACATTTTATAGCATACCTCGTCCCACACTGCTTGATTTAAAGATATGAATGGTATCAGTATCTTATAAGTAAGCAGACACCTTCACTGAAAAAAGAAAAAATGGTGTACAAACAATTTTCACTCAGAAATTACTTGTAAATTTCACAATAATTACTAAGAAACAGCAAGTAACACATTGAATTAAACATAAAATTTTGAAGTAGAAAGACTGAAATGGTATTTTTGTCACACTTTAGTTTAGGGACCAATTCTCACTATTAACTAAGAATTAACTATGACTTTTGCCTCAATAAACTCCTAATTTGCTGCTTATTAATAGTTAGTAAGGTAGTTGTTATGTTTAGGTATGGGGTATGATTAAGGGACCTAAAATATGCTCATGCAGAATAAGGCATTAATATGTGCTAATAAACAGCCAATATGCTAGTAATATGTATGCTAATAAAGCATGTCCCTAAACTAAAATTTTACCATATTTTCTTGTAAAATGTACTCCAGCAATCTTTATTTACCACTTAGAAAAATCATTTTTTGGAAGTCTAGAGACCAGCTACTAGAGCACTAGAGAACACCTTAGCAACCACCTATCAATGCTCTTGAAATCTAGCAGCCATCCACTCTTATTTTTTTATTTTTTTTAAAGAAAAAGTAAAAATGTAGTTTTATTTATCTTACATCATATCTGTCTGAGATCTGCCTACCTTAAAGTTGAGTAAGAAATGTAATGAAACTGGTGGGTTGATATAGCTTGATTTCAGTTTCCATTTGGGGGTTTCATGTATTTGAAGGCCTTGCTCAAGCACACACACACACACACACACACACGTTTGTTTATGTGAAACGTGGGGACTTTCCATAGACTTCTATTACTTTTATACTGACCAAACTATTTTTTTTATCCCCTAACACTAAACCTACCTCTTACAGAAAACCTGTTTGGATTGTTACACTTTCAGATAAACGTCATTTACTATTTTTAATATTTTTTTCCCCTTGTGGGGACCGCAGGCCGGTCTTTCAAAAATTTCAGGTTTTTCTATCCTTGTGGGGACATTTGGTCCCCACAATGTAGCATAAACAAGTACACACACACACACACACACACACACACACAGTGTGTAATTTATGGCATTCATCCTATATTTTGAATACATATGTTTAAAATATACAGTATGTTAGTGTGAGTAATGTAGTGTATTGTATCATATTTATTGTATTGTAGAAGTGCTCATGCACATCTCTGGCAGATAATGGATCAGAACACTTTATATTATTAGACAGTAGCTGAAGTATTCAGTGTGGTTCACACAGCTACAAATACACACAAGCTAATACACCTAGAGAGGGAACACCAGATTGTCTTAACAGGTGTTGCCTGCCTAACGTGACACTTATTGAATATAAAACTGATGAAAGAGACAAACCAAAGCTTTTCCCTCCTAATTGCCCTCCCACCCCCCATTCAAACAGGCTCACTCTTTTGCATAATTGTTTTTTTTTATATATACACACATGCACAGGTCCCTCTGAGAATGTGTCTGTTCTTTCCGAGCAGGTGTGACCTTTTCTCTGATGATCTGTGATAGCCGCAAGCCACACCTTTTACATTGTGTCTCAGCGCTCATACACACTCATACACACAATGAGTGTTGTGGACTCCCTTGCCAAAGTATCTCACTTCAGTGCAGTTTCTTGTAAAACTCTCACACTTCTACCACAGTCTAACACTATATGCATTTCTAAACCTCAGTTTACAACCTGTTTTTTTTAAGATGTAGGTTTGCACAAAAGTTTGAGAGCCATTTCACCACATTATGACATGCCTCTGAGATATTCTTTATTCAACAAGGATGCAATAAATTGTTCAAAAGTGATGATAAAGACATTTATAATTCTAAATAAGAGTTCTATTTCAAATAATTGTTTGTTTGTTTTTTTTACCTTTCTATACTTTAAAGAATCCTGTACCGTGTATCACGGTTACACAAAAATTTTGGGCAGCAATGATTTCTGAAGGATCATGTGACACTGAAAAATGGAAATCTTGAAAAAAAAAAAAAAAAAACTCTAAGAAAACTGCAGTTATATCAGCAATGATGAAGCACAATACAAATCAGGTGTGCCTCATCATGCCCTTCCAGTGGTGTTCCAGTGCTGTGCCCCGTCCTCCTAGCCACCTGCTCCTGGTGTGAGTTTGGACTTGGGCCGGTGTCCTGACATTTTATCCTACCCGTCAGATTTTCCTACCAGGGCTTACTGCGCATGCGCACGTCAATATTGTATCCTTTTTCTCACGCTGAACAACAGTAATTTAACGTATCTGCATTACTGTAAGGGTAGTTTTAAGATTGGGGTAGGTGTAGACATTAATAAAACACAATCTAATAGGTAGAAAAAATTATTTATTGTTTGTTTCCGGTAGCTATATCCCTTCTAACCACAAACGCAAATATAACACATAATTACAGTATTTGCATTACTGTAAGGGTTGGTTTAGGATTGTGGTAGGTGTAGACATTAATAAAACATAATTTGACAGGTAGCATTTTTCGTTGTCAAGTTGTGCTACCTACTGTTTTAATGGGAGGTAGCAAAATCTGACAGGGTAGCACAAATCGACAGAACACCGGGAATAAAAGGGCCAGGGGGTGATGATTGGAGGGTAGAGAACTCCAACACAAGGACTTGTGCCACAGTTGAGGCAAAATGGAAGTTGTTAACTGTTCTTTCAGCACCATAAGAAATCATTTTGCCTCTAAATTTTTACTGAGCGTTACATTTGGCCACCTGAACTAAAACACCTCATGTAACAGACTTAACCATCTTTACACATTTATTTGGTTATTGATCACATTTGAGGGCTCAACCTCATGTCTTTTTTGGTTACCATTGACTTCCATTTGTTTGAACAGAAACACTAAGACATTTCTCAAAATAGCTTCTTTTATGTTTCTCAGAAGAAAGTCTCACAGTTTTGAAATGACACAGTTCAAGTAAAAACAGATTATTTTATGTTTTACAAGAAATATTTCAGTCTTTCTACTTTTACTACATTTCACATTTGATTCTACGTGTTACTTGCTGTTTCTTTGTAATTATTTAGTAGCAATGAAAATTTTTCAAAGTATCATACACAAGATTGTTTTCAGTGCATTGAGGGGGAGCAAATAATGACATCATTTAATTTGTGGGTGAAATATACCTTGAAAGGCAGTTTAGAAATACATCTGGAGACTATAGCAGTCTGTTCCATTACACTTTATCTCACAAATTTATCTCAGTATGTCAATGCAAAAGTTTCATAGTGAACCATGCTGAAACAACAGGGTGAGATTTTTGCACAGATTTTTGTCAGAAGTGCATGGCCCTATAGCTTAGACAAGGCTGAAGGCTGAAGTTTACTCACACATAAATTTAAGCCCACATTTTCATGTAATTACATAGAATTTCACTATGCAAACAAGATAAACACAGCTTCCTGCACTGCAGTAAGAGTTCACCCTGGGGCAAGCATGGCATTTGACCTGGCCAAGTTCATTCAACGCCTCCATGAAACGTCTACAGAAACTAATGTGGAAGAGCAAAAAGTAACAGCTTGGGTTGGTATTTTACAAGCAGCCACGGTGTAGAAACATATGGTTATGAAGATAGTCATGAAATGCTCCAGCCAGATTTTTGGTCACATTAAAAAATATCAAACTCTAAATTGGATAAATGTACATCTTGTCTGTGGGTAGTTCATGGTATAAAACTCCTTAATTTTATGAATGTTGTAGGTTGTTCTAAGCAGAAGCACAAATGTCGTTAGAGACTTTTTTGAGCAGGGAAAAATGTTCCATCCCACGGCATCATTCTTGGAGTGGCTCTGAAATTCATGAAGTGTCAAATTTCTAGAGCTGAATCTCACGATTTAATATGAAAGATCAAGGCCTGGTTTCGTGGTTTGGTTCTTTTAAACTCTCTTTATAAGACTCATACTTACATTTCATTTGTAACCTTAGTCCAAAACGAACGAGAGCAGTTTGTCGCCTTTTGTGTTTTTGTATTTGTATGTGATGGCCTACTTAACCTGCTCACATTTAAGCCCTGTGGCTTGTACTGCTCTAGATACTGTACAAAACATAAGGCATGGGCATCCAGACCACACCTGAACATGACATGCTTGTGTTTTTCATCCTCCTCAATGATTAAAACATTCATCTTCTACCTGAATGGAGAGCTTACAGGTTATCAGTGATTCCCACAGGACACTGGATCCGTAAAGGAGTCAGGCTGCATAATGCAGTGTGAAGTCAGTGGGAGTGGTCCATAGACACGTGGAGCTCCCACAATGCACCTCTACTGGAATGAAAAGAGCTGACAGTTTGAACATCAGTATGGAAAAGGAAATTAGAGAATCTATTATACTTGCTGTGTGTGGTGTGTGTGTGTGAGAGAGAGAGAGGAAAAAAGAGGATAAATCTTTACCAGCAGAAAAGGACCATCTCTATTTACAGCTGCATTAACTGAGAAATGTCAATAAAACCTAATTTCAAAAAAATCTACTGAAAATGTAGGAAGTAACCAACAGAAGAAAAGCAAATATCAATACACTACTGTGTTGTGATAGTCTATCGTCACAACATTGAATCGATAAGTATTTTAAATTATTGTTATTTCACATTTTAAAGGAGTAGTTCACCCAAATATGAAAGATCTGTGAGCATTTGTTTACTTTCATGCTACAAAAGGAATACAAAAGAAGAAATGTTGAAAAATGTATCATTGACGTCACAATGGAAGAAATCAGTGATACAGGTTTGGAATGACATGAAGGTGAAATATCCCTTTAAAAGTCTAATTTCTAGCACTTTTAAGAAAAGTTTACAGACATTTAAAGTTTGTAGACAGTACAGTGAACTCTTTCGTGTCACATTGAAAAGCTGAGGTATGAAAATCCTAACGGTGAAAGTCAATGTAGCATGACTGCATGCATGGCTGCTCAGCTATATCAAGTGCATGGGCTAACTTTGTTTTTTGCAACGTCAACAAGAACAAGCTGATGTTAGGACTGGGTATCGGTAACAACATCGTAATATGTTACATACCGATACAGATCATTCCAGTGCAATTGGATTGTTATTAAATCTGTGGCAAATCCACAAATTGTGTCACCACAACCCTACTTAATATGATAATAAAGTAAGTCAATGCATGTCTTACCATGTGGAAAAAAATACTCACAAGTAATACAATTAATTCTATAATATATAGTATATTATATAATTATATGTAATATAGTATTGAAAGTATGAATGTATCACTATGATAGTTGGAAGTATTTACAGAATGCTCTCTGTTTGATCCTATAAAATAAAATTTTGTTTTATTTTCACTTTATGACTTTAACAAAAAAAAAAGTAAACTTGCACTTCTAGAAAACTGTTCTCTAAATGCATGTTATTGATGTTATTGAACGATTCGTGAACGATTTTTGACTCAGATGTACGTCACAATATAGAAGAAAACATCTGTCGCTATAGTTTTGTTACATCACAACTTTTTATCGAAACTGTTTTCTCACTTATTTGTTTTTAGAATAGTTTTTGTTTACAATAACCTTGCCACTAACCATTTTAGGCTAGTTGAGTTTGTCTCTCATCCTCTGTTTGAAAAGAGAAGAGGAAGAAAGATACATGAAACTCTGCTGAAATCCACCCTAACCTGAGCAGGCTGTTGTTCAGCCCTGCGCGCTTTCATAAATGCAGGCATTAATTATGGATTTATTGCTGTCCTTGTCTGTGCGCTGCTGTGTCACTATGCAGATCTCAATTATTCATGAGCTGTAGGAGCGGGGTAAAGGGGGGTGCACCCATGCGGGACGGTGCAGTTTACAGATTATTTCTCTTTCAGCACCAAATCGTCCGGTTCGCTTTATTACAGTATTTTAATGACTTGCTCCCCATTTCTCATTTAAAACTAAGACTAATAGCAGTCAGTGGTGACATTTCTGTAATGAGGATGTTGAGTGTGTACTTACACTGACGCTCTGTGATATACGTTTGTGTATGAAACTGGGAATCTCAGTTCCCCCCCCCCTCAGTTAATTACAAGTTTAAATAAGTAGAATGTCATGCTGAAGAGGCACTTTATTTAGTGTAGTAAAGAGACATGTCATTCTGCATTGCACATTCTGCCCTGGAGAAATTATGTGTCATTCACTGTTTTGCACACATCAAATAAAGGCACTTTATGTAGATTGGCCATATTATACACTTTTGTAGTTTTTGCTTGCAGTCCATTTAAACTTCTAACACTGAAAATAATTAGAATTTAGGGAATTTTTTTTTTTTTTTTTTTTTACCTTTTCTACACTATTTGTAACTGCTACACAGTGTTCTAACCAGGTCCTAACAATGCTGTGTGATGCAAATACAGTATATAGAAAATATATTGGATGTTTAATATACAGTTTTGAAGAGCAGGATTTTAACCCTATTAGATTTTACTGTACTTTTTCGCTACTGTATCTACAGTAAAATTGATGCATTAAATTGATAAAAAGTGACAGTAAATACATTTACATTGTTACAAAAGATTTCTTTTGAGCTTTCTATTTGTCAAAGAATCCTTAAAAAGAAAGTGTTACAATTTCCATAAAATATTAAGCTATTTTCAACATTGATAATAATAAGAAATGTTACTTAAGTACCAAATCAACACATTAGAATGATTTCTGAAGGATCATGTGACTCTGAACAGTAATGGCTGCTGAAAATTTAGCTTTGCCATCACAGGAATAAATTACATTTTAAAATATATTAAAAATAGAAAATGGGTATTTTAAACTGAAATAATATTTCTCTTTTTTGTAAATTGTTCTTGAGCAATTTTCGAAGAAATGAACTGCGCAGACTGAGTAGTAAGCTTTTCGTTGTAAACATTAAAGTATGTGCACATACTGTCAGTTTCCAAAAAGTAAGGAAAAATTTTAATGGGTAAGACAGCAGTTGATACATTAGTTCATGCACTGATTTCAGTGAATGCCAGCAGGAGTGTGGGTAAATCCTGTGTTTCTGTGTAGTAGTGCCCCGTTGACTGCAGTAGTGATGTGCATAAATAGCTGGCGGTCTGCTGTACTGAGACACTAGCAGAAGGTCACTGTATTGATTCAGTCCCGCACTGCGGCCTTTGATTACCGGGCCTGACACACCACCGCAATCTATAATGCATTGTATATGCTCTGTGCAGAAATCCATAATGACTCTCTATATTCCGCCCTCATTCATAATGAAGGATAAGCGGTGCCCACGTTCCCCAATCTGTCAGATAGTCCCCATCCGTCAGCCTCGTTTTACATGCACAGTGAGTGGCACATTATTTCAGCTCTGTAAATGGTTCACTTTTAAGATACAACTTTGGCCGATCATGGGTGTGCAGCATGTATTAACTTGAGATTGTGATACAAGTGCAATTTGACTGTGATTGCTCATTTAAGTCAATAAATGAATGTACAAGCATTCACAAGTTGAACTAGAGTGTGTGGTGTGGGGTGGGGTGGGGTGGGGTGGGGTGGGGGGGAATTATATTTGACCAGAGATTGCAGTCTGAACTGAATGCGATGAGATAAAGTTTTTGTTGAATGCACACAAAAAAGAACATACCCCAGTGCATGGCAATGTGGTCAATGTGCATGGAATACTAGACCACTGTTTCTTCATACAGTGCAGTGTATATTGCCTGCTATTGTTTTAAATGAAGTGAAACTGAATGCATTATGCAAACATTTCAAACAGTAACATGCAACAATGTTGTCACATGACATACTTTTCAGTTTGCATGCACAAAAAAGAGGAAAAGTCTTTAATCTTGGCAGTCAAGAAGAACTGTGATACTGTAGATATTACTTCCAGATTACATTTCACTCTTTGCAAGAGATTTCTTTGGAAGTTCACATTTGTGCATTTGGAAGACTTTTATTTATTTTTAAGTGACTTATTTGCATTCAAGGTACACATTTACTTTTTTTTTTTTTGCTTTCCTTGGAATAAAACCCGTAGACTTTGCAAGTAAACCCGTCTTGACTTTGCAAGTGCCATGCTCTACTATTTGAGTTACAGGAAAGCTTGATAAAATCTGTTCAATTGGGACATCATCGAACACAGACAACACTTTGAGTCATACAAGTTGAGAGTTTTTGTATGACTTGATGTAATCCATGATGTTAATAAATACAAATATCAAGCATAACGTTAGTTCAGGCAGGTCACGTTAGTCAAGCTTTCATCAGCTGACTCTGAGCTGATCCTAGTCTTCCTATATGGCTAGGACACCTATCACAGCATCCATATATAAGGTCCTTCAGTATTATCAGCAGCTTTCACATTGCTCAATAGCTAATTACCCTCCTCCATCCCCAGCTCCTCCTCTCGTCCAGTCAGGATTCGGCTTTTTATTACTAAATGTGAGTGTCTGTAGTAATGTATTTATATGCACATACTATATAAGTGTGTGTTTGTGTAAATAATTTTATTATGTATTTTATTATATTTATGCATATAAAATGACAGTGTAACCCATGCCATTGTAACAAGTCAAAATTATTTTGGTTTGCAATAGTGGTGTGCAATGACTAAAGGGGAATTTTCTTCTCTACTTCCTGTGCAGTGATATATTGATTTACAGTTGTTCCCTGTGTCATTGGTATTTCCCTTTATGTATATGTACAATTTGGAACCTCACTTAGAATGGCATAATAAATAGGAAACATAAACAAAAAACATTAAAATGTGTTGCAAAAAATAGTATTTTCTTTAGATCTGCGATCTCTCTTTTCTTACATATCACTCTTGTTATTTCCTTTCCTGCACATTTTTGTAACTGATTAATTTTGAGGAATTTATTATGTGCTCTTTCTCTTTGCGCTGACTTGACAACTAACTTTCACCGCTTACTCCTTGAGCTCACTGTAATCCTCAGTAACAGCTGTATGGCTGGAGCGTTGTCAGCAGCTGAGCTCAATCCAGTTTTATATTCTGTGGAGGAACAGGCAGAGCTGATAATCTCAGACTTCACTTATGCCTTTATCTCTCACAGTTAACGCAAGCATGTCACTGATCATACATGCTTCTGTGTTTTTACAGGACCAGAATCCCTTGCAGAGGCCCTAGAGGAATAAGAACTCATCAGAGCTGTCGGTTCTCTGAAGTAAAGTCTCAAGGGATCTCAAAACCCTCCGCCCCTTCTCTGCGAGGGGCCGCTGCCATGATATAACCTCCAAGCCTCTAAGTGCACACGCAAGCGAGACCCAGCGACCCCAGACATCCCCCTTACACTCTGAAGGAGCCCTGAGGTGGTGCGTTGCCGCTGAGCTGAGTATGCCTCAAAATCCTGTGTTGTGAAAGGAGAGTTTGCGCTGGGCAGCACTAGGCGCCATGCGTCCATGGACGGGCTCGTGGCGCTGGATTATGCTGGTGCTGCTGGCCTGGGGCACGCTGCTTTTCTACATCGGGGGTCACCTCGTGAGGGACAGCGAGCATCCAGAACGGTCCAGCAGAGAGCTGTCCAAGATCCTGGCCAAGCTGGAAAGGCTGAAACAGCAGAATGAAGATCTGAGACGCATGGCGGAGACTCTCAGGTTGGTGAATTTTTGAGAGATTTTGTTATTTTTTTTCAATTATTCAATTTTTCTTTGGGGCTTGTCTTCAAGAGTTACTTGCCAGTATTGCCAGGATAATTTAGAATATCTACTGGAATAGTTATCCTGCAGGCCAACAGGTTTGAGAAGTCTAACGTGATGTTAGCTAGATTATAATCTTCCTCCACAAAAATCAGAAAATGCTAGATTTATGGCATGTTATCCCAATATTTATCTAACCATAAGCATTGTTAGTTTAGCAATATGTATAAATTATTATGGTATTCATTAATATTTTAATTAGCTTTTATTTTTAGTTTTCATTTTAGTTAGTTTTGCTGGTTTTATGTGATTTTCAGAATTTTTATTTTAACTATTTCTATGTAGCTTTATTTCCATTTTAGTTTTAATAATTGTATTACTTTAACCTAAACTTAGTTAGTTGCCAAAACAACATTTCTAATTTCAGTTTTCCTTTTAAAGTTTAAGTTTTTCATCTAATATTTTTTTATTGTATTTCAGCTTTATTTCAGTTAATGAAAAGAATTTTTAAAAGTTTTTAGTTTAAAACAATAACAACACTGACCATAGGCCATTTTTTAAAATAGCTTTCAGTTCTTCCTTTTCTCTATTTTATCACTACAATTTACTCTAGAAAGGGGCAAAATTGTTGACTAGTCATCTGATAATTGGTCAACTAATCTATCTTAAGTAAATTCAAGTCATTTTTTATTTGTATTGTGCTTTTCACGATATACGTTGTTTCAAAGCAGCTTTACAGAAAATTATGGTGTTAATGTTAATAATATCCCACTATCTTATTGATTTTACATTTAGCGGATTAGAGCAGAATAATAATATAATTTACATTCTGCAATGATATAAACAATCTAGCAGTGGAGATTTGCAATGTTGAGTGAGGTGCTGTTTTTATCTTGCTGACAGCTTTCCAGTACTTTCAGCACGGTAAAATCCTCCCAGAGTAGTTGTGTACTGACATTAAATCACCAATTTGCAGCAAATTCACTTTATACAACAATAAATTTAAGGACAGTTACAGCTGTAATTCTGTTGGTCGTGTATTTACACTTGCTGGGTTACAATTCGTCGTCGTCAGCCAGTATCTTGTCTTGTATGGTCAAGCTTGCACTAGTCACTTCCTGTCATGCACTGTGGCATTTGACAGACAGCCATTGGGCTAAATTTGAGATGCTTTGCTAGTTAAATGATCATTACCCTCCGGGAAACCTTTTATAATCTACAGATGCAAACAGGCTTCTTCACAGTTCACCTGCCTGCTGTTTTCATGTGAATGTGTGTGTATATGCGTGCGTATATGTGCTGTGTGTGTGCAGTATGCAAACTTGTGTACACCGTGTATTTCACTAAGCCGTGGTCATGTCATCTGTCTGCTTATACATTATGTAAGCTCAGTTATCAGTGTTATTGTATATTATTAAAATGACCCTGGCGACTTTTTCTACAAATGTGCCTCATATTCATCTGATATTTGATAGCACACATACACAAATGATCAAATAAATGCAGCCTTGAAGGGCATAAGAGACTTCATACAAAAACATTTTTAAAAAATTAATGATACCAAACTTTTGGCTGTATATAGTTATTTTTGTCATATTTTTCTTTAATAAACCGCTCAATATGCAAGATTTATTTATTTTTTATGTATGTTTGAAACACTAATAAGTAAACTAATAAGTAAATTACTTGTCATTTGCCCTCTGAATGTAAGTGTTGTGTACGAAACTAATACTTTGTCTAGTAATAATAAAAATCTGAATAATTTATTCATGCTTGACATTAAATATTAACTTGCTTTACCTGTAAACACTGGTATTTACTGTTGAACACATAGTGTAATGCCGCTGTCAGATGCTGCTTTTAGAGACCTACTGTATAGTGGCACTATCAAATATGACTTTAAGAACTAGTTACACATGCTACAAAGTAACCAAAACATTGATATAGGGTTTGGACACAGCACTATAAGAAAGACTTTTACTCTAAAGATTGTATGAAAATCAGTCTCCCATAAACAAAAAGGGGAAACAGCACATCCTACTTCCTGCATGGATATAAACAAGCCTAGGAACAACAGATTCGTTAAATGCTTTTTGGCAGAACATAAACACAGACTTGTGATTATACTGTAGTATGATTTTCAAAAAGAGTGTTTTCAAAAAGAGGCTATTTGAAGGCTTTGAAGTAGGGGTGTGACGAGACACTTATCCCACGAGACGAGACGAGACACGAGACTGGGTTCACGAGAACGAGACGAGACGAGATTTTTAGACTTTTTAAAAAAATAAATAAGTAAAAAATTAAAATCCTCAGTGATGAAACATATAGGGAAAAATAGTCTTTTATTCAACTGAAAAACACAAAATGCAAAAAAATGTAGGTGCATTTTGAAATCAACCTGTACTTTATGAAATTAAACTTATATTTTAATGAATTATATGCAGTAATAAACATGTAAACTAGAGCTGCACGATTCTGGATAAATTGAGAATCACAATTTTTTAAAATTGCAGATCACAATTCTCTCACGATTCTGAAAAAAAATATTAGAAAACTAAACAAAATAACGTAATTTACTAGTGGTTCTGACTAAATGTTCATTGCTTAAGTCTTTTAAAAATATACATTCATTTGAACAAAATAAAAAAAAAATAAAAATTCAATGAAGGAGTCAGTGTCTCACTTCATAAAGACTTGTTTCACTATTGGAATCTCTTGAATGAATGATTCAATGTCAAATACATTTTTTAAAGGGGTTGTCGCCACCTCCTGGCGGAAGATAAGTGTTACAATACAAGTGTTAAGATACTTTCGTTTTGATCGCTACTGTAGAAAAAGTGTTTATACCCAAACTATAATTTTTTATCCCAGTAGGCCTACTTCTGTTATTTAAATTCTGTTATTTTTTCTGTAACACAGAAATAATGATGTGTGGTTGAAAAGACTGTTTGTGTTGCTCTTTCTGGATAAGCAGCAGCATGAACGCAGATTTGAATGTCTTTAAGACGCTTACGATGTGAAACAGGTGTTAGTGGAGTTGTTAGTGTGAGCAGTGCGTGTTTTGTCGCCACCCATATCAGTGAATGACAGCATTCACATCGGAAGCGTGATGATGGCCGACCCTCTGATTCATTAACATGGGCAGCGACAAAACGTGCTTCACGATCCACTGACACTCGCGATGTTAAACAGTCGTAGACATAGCTGAATCGTTGTCATTCAGGAATAAGATCGCGTGGGTGTTTAAATCAAGATCGCAATTTTTTAACGCAGCTCTAATGTAAACACTGCAAAATGTTTTGCGAGATATTGTCACGTTCTCGCGAGACCAGTCGGATCTCGCGAGACACATCTGATCTCGCGAGATCTCGTGCCACGAGATCTCGTCACATCCCTACTTTGAAGCAATGCTTTTTTTTTCATGCAGTCTGTTTCAGTGAAGTATTTCTCAGCTACTTATTTCATGCTTCAGACAATTATACACGATTAAAACAACTGCTGTATGGATAATGAAAACCATAAAAAGTGTTGTTTAAATACAAAGTCTCTAGCAGCAAGCCTTTATCGACATCACAGATGGATAGAATATTCATATAAAGTAATAGGATCAGTATAAATTAAGCTCAGTTGAAAACTTATGTTCCAGAAAGCTTTCTTTTTTTTTTTTTCAGTGAGTCTTTCTGCAGGTTACATTGCTACACCAGTAGGTGGTGACAAGTAGCGGTCTTTATTAGTGAGTAATTTAATCGTTGAATTAACTGATTCGTTCAATAACACTGATTCATTTAGGAAGAAAAAATTACCTGTTTCTGAATATGCCTACTTACCTAATATATAATAGGCTTTCTGCGATAGTCTGGGTTGACGGTGTTACCGGTGTTAAGTCTCAACACCGGTTGCATCAATTGCCCACCGCAGCACCGCCCCCACCGTCGTTTTAATTTTTTTATAGTAATAAAAATCATTTAGTTCAGTTAGAAAACAGACACTAAAATTAAAAACTGAATGGGGCTGCTCAATGCAGCGTACCGAACAACAGTCGCATCACAGATTAGCAGCATGAGTCAGATTTCATTTATCACATGGAAAAGCACCTTTGTTTTTTTTTTATATATATTTTGGATTTTGAAAAGCCTGTTGACTTTTGCCGTTTATCTAAGGTGATTATGGAAGTTTCTTTAAAACATTCGTATCTTATTTATTTGGTTCCACAGTGTTTGCCGATTTTTAGTTTTTTATATTTAAACTTTGTGTAAGTTATTTTTTACTTTATATTAGGCCTATAGCATGGTGTATTTTTTTTTTTTTTGTTTGTTTTGTTAATAAAAATTCTGTTTAATATAAACGAGTTTGTCGTTGTACTGTTTTGTTGTTGTCCATTCAAGCAATTGATGCCGAATTGACGCTAATTCGAAAGTGAAAGTAAAATGTGCACAGGCATTTACAAGCTATTTAAAAGCAAATAAAAGGAGGGAAAACTCCAACAAACTACCTCCACGAACTCCGGTGAGGAAAATTTCCTCACTGTTACAACCCTTCTATATAGGTGAAAAACTATACGTGAAATGAGTAGGATATCCAAATTCATAGTACTCATGAAATGGTATGTGAAAAGTAGTCAGATGACCTACTATTTCTGAAAATTGCATCCAATGGGCACTTTACTATCCAATGAGGCCATGGGAAAGTAGTTGTGAATGGCAGTGAAGTGACGCAACTGAAATCACATAAAAAAGCCACCATGGCAAATGTATGTCTAGACTTTATTCATACTACATGGATTTATACTATATAGGACACACTTTTTTACTGGTTGCTAAGTTTGTTCCTCATCAAATGTAGCGCATATTTACACAGTGTGTGATTTCAGATGCACTTAATCACTGAGTCATTGAATCATTCACTCAGCACAGTGGTAGATTCTTACTGTGGCTTCGTTTGAAACTATTTTTGTTGTTGGAACAAATAGACAAAGTACCTGGCAAAATGTATGTTATGTATGTTATGTTACTCAATATTTACATGTTAATTGAACTGTTGAATAAAAACAGCAGCACACTCACAGTTGTACTGTTTTTCCGAATATCTTAGCAAACAGTCAGAACAACTTCACTATTGCTTGTCTGATATTGCTTATAGTATAGTCTCAATAGTATTCCAAAACCAGTGAATCGTGAATGGATTTGTCAAGGTTCAGATTCCTAGTAAACACCCAAAACTCTTTAGCAACCTATTTAGAGTTTTTCTTTTATAAGAAATTATGTGTTTACAGTAGCTCTGAACCGTCTGGTGTAGTAAACTCCTGATACTGAATTCTGATGAAGTGTTTGCATAGAGATATTTGACTCTTAAGAGTTTGAATGTGTGTGTGCTTGCTACTCAAAGTAGGACAGGATGGAGAAAGTCTTATTTGTAATATATGAACATGTATAGTCCTAATGAATTGAAAGGGTTAGTTCTCCTCCTATCGCTCCGACACAGTACAGTATCAGTGCTGTCAGTCTTTCATTAAGCACTTCCTGTGGGAATTATCAAGCGCTGATACACACACACACACACACCGCGATTCCCCATTAGAGCCCACTGATGCTTCATCTCGCTTTTATATTGACTCCTGCATAAATGAAAAAGCAGATAACGCACACATAGAGGGTTGTTCAGCAGATATGTGGATGAGTGATGAGGCAAGCCAAAGATAGTGCTGTGATTGATCCAGAAGGAGGAACCTGATGGAAGAGAAGGTGTGTGACTCTAGCACTGACAGACACTTATTATGTCTCACACACAGCTGTGCTGGGACAGCTTTACTGATGAGTTGTAGTGCAGTACAGAGTAGAAATGGGCCGCCACACTCCGATGATGACAGTCCTCCATTCACATACACTAACCCTCTGTCCAAATATGTCTGCTTTCCTGCCATATAGGATTTTGTTCAATTTGGACATTCAAATTAGCTGAGTTGAGCGACAGAAAACAATGTGAGCTGTGCTTCATATATCACTACACTATTTACAATACACAACTGACCTTAATGTGACCACACCTAGGCAAGTTGGTTTATTTAGCGGTCATTTTGGTGAGGCCACCAGGCAGGCATACAAATACAACTATCCAGCAATATTCTGCATTATGATTTCTTCAATTCAATTTCCAGAAGTGGTTCATCTCCTTCCTCTTATACTGTCTCTTGATAGTTGTGTGTGTGTGTGTGTGTGTGTGTGTGTGTGTGTGTGTGTGTGTGTGTGTGTGTGTGTGTGCAGGGGAAAGTAAAAAAGCAAGAAAGGATAAGGGTGGAGATGGACTTTGGCTGATAAAGCTGATGTTTTTCATGATAAGAGCAGATATTTTCATTTTTTATGATGACACACAGACTCTTCTAACCAAGACATTTGCAAGACCATCTGTGTTTATCTGAATCTACATTTAAAAGTATAGTTTCATCTTCCATGAAAAAAATACTATGGAAGTCAATGGCTACGAAAATTCTTCAAAACAACAAACAACAACAAAAGAAAGAAAGAAATTCAGGTTTGGAACAACATGAGTGGGTAAATGATGACAAACTATTCATTTTGGGGTAAACTATCCCTTTATATTATAAAATGTTTCTGATGGATTAACCCTTAAATCCATAAATGTTTCGCCAATCATTATTACATATTCGGGTCTTTAGCGACCCGGACCTATCTATCCAACACGGATGGATCCCTAACTGCTGCAATAGCATAAAACTCTCCTGATATTTTAATAATGATTACAAAAGAATAAAATAAAGCATATTTCATTACCTTTTAAACTTAGAAAGGTTCAATTTGAGCAGACAATTTTACCATTGACGTCATTGTCAGAGCGCACTTCTGTATCTGGGTCATATTCGCTATCTCAACCATATTCTCAAAACAATCATGAATTCAAAATCGATATTTTGATCACTGGCAGCTTATTCACCACATCCACCATCAAATGTCAGTGACACTTCAAATGACACTAATTCATTTGACTAATTATGAGTGAAACATCACGTCATTATTGTCTATCAAACAGTGCCAACTCGAGGAATAAATTGAATTAATCTTGTACTTATTGAGTCATCAGATATTTAATTATTGTTGCGCAGGAAAAATAGTGACCCTATACACTTTTAAAAAACAAATAATCAGAAAGCAGACATTTTATATTTTATTCTTTTTTTTCCTTGTTATATTGTTTATAATTAATAGATTGAGGAATACTAAGAAAGTTGATGTCTAATTTTAAAAAATGAAGGAGGAGTGTCCTGGGTCGCTAAAGACCTGAGGTACGCATTTAAGGTTTAATTGCATCAAATCTGATTCTTTATCACTTTTAGACTTTGTGTCTGTGTCTTTATGGTGCCCAGAGTTAAAGTTTTATTGCACTTTCATCCCTCAGGAGATTTAATGGACTTGCCAGTTACAAATTCAGGTCTCGATGCTTCTCATAAAATTCCTTGGAAGAAATAAAAATAGAAACAAGTTTGATGTATATAGGTATAAAATGAATATGGATGGCATATCACAGATAAGTAGTAGATTTTGATATATTAGCGTTCATATGAATCAAATAGCTAACTTTTGTATGCAGAATTTTTGGGATCTTTGCTTAATTTGCTGTCCATTTAATCTCACAGCTGTCTAGGGAAAAAAAAAAAAAAACAATTCAGAGATTTCATTTCAGATTTTGCTTTGATTTTAATACTTGGCTGTCCAGCCAATAAATGCAATAAATAGGAGCCAGTCACAACGTGATTCTTGCCTCGCAATGTATCGCCGTAGAGACTGTGAACTCTGGATTCAGTGACAGTCAATTAGTCCCTTTTAAATGTGACTAATTACTCTCGAGTTTAGACTTGGCCTTTTATTTGACCTCTCTCTTTGGTGCAGCAGTAATAAAAAAACATCAAACTGTAATTAGCTCTGATATAGGTTTCCCAAACATAACTCAAATTGACAAATGTCCAAAACAACTAATTCTACACCACCACTAGTCATTTGTAAAAGTAAAAACACACTTATTTCAGGTCCTACTCACATTTGTATAACAAATGTGCACTTTTAAGAACCACATCATTTGCAAAAACAAACACAGGCAGCTACTGACATCACAAACACACACACACAGACTAGGGATTTAGCAGGACATTGTACCTAAATTATAGTGACATTATTATTGTATTATTTTAAAATTCAAGGCATTAATGTTTGCCTACAAAACCACCTCTGGCTCTGCACCCCTTTACCTAAATTCAGTACTACAGACCTATGTGCCCTCTAGAAGCTTGCGTTCTGCAAGTGAACGCCGCATTATTGTGCCATCCCAAAGAGGCACAAAATCACTTTCACTGACTTTTTCATTAACTGTTCCCATCTGGTGGAATGACCTGCCCAACTCAATCCGAGCAGCTGAATCCTTAGCCATCTTCAAGAAACGGCTAAAAACACATCTCTTCCATCTTTATTTGACCCTCTAACTCTAGCACTCTCTATTCTAATTGTATTTTATCTGTCTTCTTTTTATTTAAAAAAAAAAACACACACTTGACCCTCTATCAATTGCACATTTATTCTCTAACTGCTAGCTTTTCTTGAAAAACTAACACTAGCTTTCTTTTTTCTATTCTATCTACTTGTTTCTTTAAAAAAAAAAGGACAAAAAAACACTAGGTATCTTTTTTCTATATTCTATCTACTTGTTTTCTTTAAAAAAAAAAAAAAAAACTTGCTACGTGTACTGCGTTAGGCTAACCAAGACTTGTCATAGCACTTGCATGCTGTTGCTCTTTTGTTGGTTTTGATTGCTTCTATTGTCCTCATTTGTAAGTCGCTTTGGATAAAAGCGTCTACTAAATTACTAAATGTAAATGTATTGTACAAATAAGTGCAATTACCAATAACATTGCCTATTTTATTCAATTGAAATGCAGCTTTGACAGTATAGCATTGATTTCAAATTTACTTACAGTATAGTAACAACAATGCTAATTAATTAATGCTAATTAACACCTAACAGATAGGTGTTTTCTTTTCAGAACAGAAACAGATATTGTTTTCTTTTCATCAGGCCTTTAATTATTGATGTACAGTCACCTGTTGAGATTTCTAAAGGCAAACAAAGGCAGTGTTTTTTTTTTTTTTCTCCTGCAGTCAAAGATCATTAGAACAGAAGAGATTTTACACAAGGAAAACTGACAGCTTCCTCCATAATTCATGAAGGTCCAGCCTTTAAAGGTCTTCATTCCACTTTGTACTTGCCCTTATGAAAATTTAACAAGTTCTTGCCTAGTATCCATAGTTTAACTAGACTAAATGTGCTAAAAATTTTAAACACATTTAGTAACTATAAATTCTTCTGTCATTGTTTTAATAAATTGTTCCTTCAGGCTCCTAATAAATTAAATTGAAATATAATATAATATAATATAATATAATATAATATAATGTATGGGCTAATGAAAATTTTATTTCTTAATTGCTCATGTCATTCCCAACCTGTATGACTTCTTGTATAGAACACAAAACATGATATTTCTTGCAGTGTGTGTGTGTGTGTGTGTGTGTGTGTGTGTGTGTGTGTGTGTGTTTTATGTCCATACAATGAAAATCAGTAGGGTCCAAGGTTATTTTTTGATCCCATTGACTTTCATTGTATAGATTAAAAAAAGCATTCTTCAGAACATCTTTTATTTTCCACAAAATAAAGAAAGGCATACAGGTTTGGAATGACATGTAAATGAAGACAGAATTTTCTTTTTTGGTTGAACTATCCTTTTAAGCATTGAGTCAAAGGGTTTGTGACAGGCAATCGTGTGGTTAATTCAGATATGTCAGTTTTTTTAATTAAAGGTGCCAGAATGTCATTATTAACCCCCTTCACTGATGCTAAGAATAAGGTTTACACTTTCGGCTGCAATACACTAAACAACTTCTGAAACAATCTGAAACAGATATAAAATACTAGGAATCATAGACTTGTTGGCTTAAAATGTTTACAGAGAAAATTGGGCACCATACATTATGACTGAGGATCACACACTACCAGACTTTCAATTTGTTCCAAACACAACAAACTTTGCTAGCAGAGACATGACAAATGAGAACAATGTGTTTTAAAATCAGCTCAAAATGTCAAACATGCTTGATATCCACCTAATGGATGAAATCATAGTCTGAAGCTAAAAAATCAGAGTCTGTGCTCATCATACACTACTTGATTTTCTGTGTAATATGTCAACTTCAACTGCCCAGAATCTACAGACTGGTTTAGATTTTCAGCAACTTACTGACTCATCCAGACTACAAATATCTGGACAAAATTCATGTAGCACATATCAGTCTTTAGTAATGTTCACAATGACATTTGAGAGTAGACAAACCAAATGAAGTTTTCTATCTTTATCTCTCTATTTATTTATTTTTCTCCACACAAGTAGAACCACACAAATGGGTTTCAGCAACTTTAACACAATGGTGCCATGGAACACCACCATGAACTTATTACAGGGACAATCCCTCTGGAGTCACCTAGGGTTAAGTGCTTTACTCAGCGGCACAATGACGATGGCTCTGAGCTCACTCCATGCAGGTTTTAAACCAGCAACCTTCCGGATACAAACCCTGAGCTTTCATCACTACATCACACCACCTCATTACACTTGACAGTCATTCAGTCATAGTGTAACAGCGATCATGTAGTGGCATCATCCACTTCTTGTTCAGCACATCTATATTTGTGTCGCACAAACACCTACACACCAAGTGTCACACAAAACATTGTTCAATTCGTCAATAATGACTGAAGAGGTTGACTGTCTGTCTGAGTGTTTTCTAGCTCACTAGCAGAAAACACTCAGCTCTTGTCACTCTGAAATTTTTGCATAGAAGGTCAAAACCATAGCCCACAGCAAGCTGTTGGTACTTTCGCCCAAGTGTGACAGTTTTCTGCATCTTCCACTTTCAGTTTTCACACTTATTTTCATCCTGTCTATGTTTGTGTAAGTGTCCTACTTCGGTACAAGTGTCTCTGTGGGTTGCTACAACATTTAGCAAGGGTTCAGCGTCAGCAGAAAACACAAGGCCTCATGGGATTTCTATCACACCTCTCCGACAGCCGATGTAAATGTTTTTCTACAAATAAGTGCAATTACCAATAACATTGCCTATTTTATTCAACTGAAATGCAGCTTTGACAGTATAGCATTGATTTCAGATTTACTTACAGTATAGTAACTAGGGGTGTCGAAATTAATCGTTTCTACGGTGCATCGCGATGTAGACAAGGACGATTCGGTATCGGTTCAGTAATAGACCATAACCGATTATAACATACGCTTTTCTGACATCATTTGTCGCATACGTGCTTTGTCGCGGTAGCATGCAATGGCGGAGGAAGGCGAGACGCGAGTGCACGTAATAAAAAATGCTCCAACTACTTCAAAAGCCGACATCATGGGCACATTTCGACTTTTATGAACAACCTGGTAAGCACGACCTGGAGAAGACACACGCTGTGTGTAAATCATGTCACGCACAAATAAAATATGCAGGGGGTAATACCACTAACATGAGAAACCACGTCAGCCGTTTTCACCCTGAGCTGTTAACCCTGTCAGTGCCAAGTATTTAGTATTTACTTTTGTGTATTTTTTCTAAATGCTCCTGTTGTCTTCTGTGCCTAGACTTAGTTTTGTTTGATGTTTGATACATTCAAGAAAGGTGTTTTCTTTGAGCAGGTAAAATTAAAGGTTCAGTTCATATATCTGACTGCTTGAATTTATTGACAAAATTGTATACATGTGAAGTAAAATTGAAAATTGAGGATGCAGTGCATCGTCAATGCACCGTGATGCATCGTGATATCGAATTGAATCGAATCGATGACGTGATAATCGTAATCGAACCAGACCGTGAGACCAGTGTAGGTTCACACCCCTAATAGTAACAACAATGTTAATGTTAACTAGCAGCTCTTGTCACTCTGGAATTTTCTCATAGATGGTCAAAACCATAGCCCACAGCAAGCTGTTGGTACTTTCGCCCAAGTGTGAGTTTTCTGCATCTTTCGCTTTCCGTTTTCACACTTACTTTTCATCCTGTCTATGTTTGTGTAAGTGTGTGTCCTACTTCGGTACAAGTGTCTCTGTGGGTTGCTACAACATTTAGCAAGGGTTCAGCGTCAGCAGAAAACACAAGGCCTCGTGGGATTTCTATCACACCTCTCTGACAGCCGTTCCCAAACCCTGGTGTGTTTCTAAATGTTTCTCTCCGCCACTGCTGTGAGTGATGTGGCCTCATTAGCTGGTGATTGCTGGTTATGTAATGCCACATGATGAAGCTCAGGTTTCTGAGGACAGGTGATGTGTGAGGAGAACAAAAAGAGAAAGACAGGAGGTCAAGTGAAAAGTGTAGCTTCCATTGTTACTGGCTTTGAGAGAAGACCATTTACTGTTTCTCATAGTTTGTGGACAGTTTGGGAGTTTTGTGTTTTTAAACTGTGTGTCAGGACTGTGTTTGCTGTGGCAGTCTAAAAGACAACATGAAATTGCATCCCCAATTTATAAGTGAAACTTGAATATTTAGTGGCAAATAATTTAGAGTGAGATAAAGTCTTAAAGTCAACAGGATTTGATTGGATAGTAAAAATGATACTGGGGATTGATTACATCAACAGAAATGTCATTTTAGACAGTGGTCAAGGTTTTGCGCAGTAAGAACAGAGAAATTAATATGTTTATTCCTACCTGATCTCATGACGAAAACGTACCTGTGGGAACTTTTTCGCAAGACGTGAAATATGTACCAATAAGAACATATCACTGCAGTTTCCAACAGAAATTAACACTAGAGGCGGTAAAACATAGAGCACTTATAATGGTTTTGTTATGATTACAGCTCTATATGTTTCGCTTTCCGGCCGTAACAAGCTTGCTTGGTAGCTCAGCCAGCACTGAATTGGACTTACGATGCGGAATCCTTGGGTAGGAATCCCGTCAAAATTATGACTCATGATGAAAGAGCTGAAAGATGAGAGATCGAAAAACAAACTAAAACGGCATGCTTGCGATTGCGTTTTTATGTCACATCCACTTTTGTTCACACTATCGGGTAGGTTTAGGTGTAGTGCGGATGGTATGTTATTTTAAAACGTCATGGAGCATTAGTTATAGCGCCACTCAATGGACATTTCGTCAGAACTGCAGTGACACGTACAAAACCGACGTCACATAAAAAATACCATATGTACTTTCATATGTTCCAGAGAAAAAAAGAACACTCTTTTAGCGCCACACAGTGGACATTTCACATCAATATGTAACGAAATGTACATGGCGGTACGTATTTCACGTCTTGCGAAAAAGTTCCCACGGGTATGTTTTCGTCATGAGATCGGGTTGGTTTATTCAGCAAAAAAAGCTTTAATTGATCAAAAAGACACTTAAAATATTAGAAAAGATTTCTTCTTTTGAACTTTCTATTCATCAAATAACCCTGAAAAAAAAGATAATGGTTTCTACAAAAATATTAAGCAGCACAACTGTTTTCAACAATAATATTGTTAAGAAAGGTTTCTTAAACATGAAATCAGTGTATTATTACTGTATGTGGGATCATAGATGCTGAAAATTCAGCTTTGCTGTCGCAGGAATAAATTACATATTAAAAAATATTAAAATAGAAAAAAGTTATTTTAAATTGTAACGATATTTCATACTATTACTGTTTTTACTGTATTTTGATAAAATAAATGCAGCCTTGGTAAGACTTCTGTTAAAACATTAAAAAATCTTACCTACCCCAAACTTTTAAACAGCAGTATACATGAACATAAATACTTGTAGCTACAGTTCCACTGCATTGCAATTCCCTTTACAAATACATTCTGTGAACTTCCCTAAACATTTCCTTTTGAGGGAATCCCTGCAGTCGTTTTGGAAGTGCGTTCCACTTTGCACATGGGTTTTGCTATAGTGGACACTCACACTATATAAACAGTGATGTACATCCAAGACCCTGAGATGTTAGGAAGTTAGCGTGGGAAGGGCATAAAAACCTTGAAGTGGAATGCAATTCAGACAATATTGCAATGCACATACTGTATTTTCTTAATCAGTATTTATTTGTAAAGTTTGTTTCACTTTAGCTTTGTGTGCTTTGTTTTTTTAGCGCCACACAGTGGACATTTCACATCAATATGTAACGAAACGTACATGGCGGTACGTATTTCACGTCTTGCGAAAAAGTTCCCACAGGTATGTTTTCGTCATGAGATCGGGTTGGTTTATTCAGCAAAAAAAGCTTTAATTGATCAAAAAGACACTTAAAATATTAGAAAAGATTTCTTCTTTTGAACTTTTTGTTTCACTTTAGCTTTGTGAGCTTTGTGTGTGTGTGTGTGTGTGTGTGTGTGTGTGTTTTCTTTAAGAATGAATCTCATAAAAATTCCAATGACATAAGCAAATTAAACTTAAACTAAAACATATTCTTTGAATACAAGTCTTAATAGCATTGTAATGTGATTCTCAGTTAAATTTGTCTTGTTTTAAGGATGTTTACATTTTTTCAAGCAAAACAAAAATACTGATTAACAGTTTTTTGCATGTTTTTACATTTTTTTGAATCTGTTCTAATAGCTCAGACATTTGAAGGTAACTGTATCTCCCCTCTTTCAGAACCGAGGTTTGTCACCACCAAAGTAACGTCTGCATTTGTGTACTTGAGTAGAATGTGTTTCTGGCCTAAATAAGAAAGTAATTTGGGTTCATTTAACAAAAAAACATTTAACGCAGTATGTCTCAGTGTTCTTCTGACAAACCGCATAAACATTAACTAAACTCTTCAAGGCCTTCGTCTTTCTCACAAACACACAACACTTCTTTGCCAACAGATTCTCTCTCTTTCTCTCTCTCACACACAAACCTCATCTCACTCATTTCCTTTCTCACTGTCTTCTCATTTCGTCCTTGACCAGCCAAGAATGACATAAATGTTTGACGTTGCAATTTTTCTCCAATTCCAGCATCCCTCCTCATTCTCAGTTTCGCCCATCCTTCTTTTTTCCTTTCTCTGTCTTTCATTCTGCTCCTTCTGTTGACAGACATCCATGACCATTTGCATCCAGGTGAAATAGGGATGCGTTGTTTACCATTTAAAAACCCTACGCACGCCTTCTCACAAATACATTTCCATCCCTCTCTCCTCAGATAAGACTTCTGCTGCCCTATCCTCATTTTTCCTCCCTCTCTGTCACTCTATCGCTCTCTCTCTCTTTTAGGTGAGGCAGTTTTTCCACAATGCTTTCCATTCACGTCAAACACATTTCAAATACGACTCAGATTTCCACTACAAACCCACTGCAAGGACACAGAGCTGTGCATGAGAAAAAGGAAAGAACTGAGCTCTGTGATGCTGTCCCCCCCAGTGTGTGTGTGTGTGTGTGTGTGTGTGTGTGTGTCTCACATAGGGGTTATTTGGAGACATGATCATTTAGAAAATTATGAAAAATATTTTACATTATTATTAATATTATTATAAAAAGTCTAATGCCATTTTCTTGTAGGGTTATTTATTTTCATAAAAAAATTTTATTTACGTTATTATTATTATTAAAATGCAAAAAAGTATTTTATTTCATTTCATTTAATTTCATTTCTTATTATAGGCCTAAAACATAAAAAAAGGCTCTTCACTGTATGCATGCAACATGTCAATAAAATAAAACCACTTTGCTTCTATTATAATAAAGTGAGCTGTCTACATTGAATGCACAACCACCATGTGACATGCACTCAGATGATGGACACCTTTTTTTTTTTTGCACTGCCACTTCAAACTATTTTTTCTTTGCCCGTCATTTTGCAGCTGTAATATTATGAAATATAATGGCCAGAGTGTCTTTCTATTCATACTAAATGTTTTAATTTCACTTTTCAAAATTGAGGGCCATTAAAAGTCTTTAATAGCATATACGCTACTGTGTGTATGAGATCAATATTTGTCAAAAAATAGATCTTAAGATTTCTGTGAAATTTAGTTCTTAAACATTTCTAAATATTATGTGTATTTAAATGACTTTTGAATGTCACGTCACAGCTTGTGAGGTTTATGGTCTCTTTATGTGACCACTACCTGCTTGATCTGCTAGGAGAATATTACAGTTTCCTAGGAATGCAACCCAAGGCATCATTAGTCCACTAAACAAGCAGTGCAGTATGCAAGTATGAGGGAGAGATGAGTCACACAACAATCCTGTGCACTAATACCTGTATAATCCAACAATAACTGCATATAGTTAAAATTCATGGTTGTAAAACCACTTGTATTTGTTGTACCTGTTCAGCTGGCACCTAATGAAGAGTAATACCTGGTGGCCACCTCTGCGTTTCTGAGAACCCTGCTGTATTGAAATTATAATTAGCTTTATATAAAAGCAATAGAATTAGTATTTAGATAGCTAAACTAATATTGTGTGTGAGAGAGAGAATATGCAAGATCTGTTGTCTATCAAAGGAAGTCATCTCATGAATTAACTAGATTTCTCTTGAAGGAGTGTCAGGGAATGATGGAGGTTCAGGTCTTGGGATGTTCGTCGGTAATGAAGTGTATAAGATGAAAATGTGTGTGTGTTGGACGTCAGGAGCCCACGCTGGGCAGACTTCGGTCAACTGTTTGTGTGTCTGTGTGTGATGAATAGCCCCTGCCACCAAATGAATTGCCCGCAGTGGCTGCCGCAACTGATCATTGCATTAAATGGGCACTGGAAGCAAGGAACAAAGACCCCTGGGAAATTAGCCAACCACAATTCACCTTGACCCAGTAGGCCACACGTTCACTCTCACTCACACAAGCTTGAATGTTCAGAAGCGTTAACGCACAGCATATGAACGCGTCGATTCCCAAGGCAATGGTCATGCTAACATGTGTCTCTCTCTCTCTGTCTTCCAGGTTACCTGATGGACAGGCCGATGGTGGTCCCGGAGCAGTGGGTAAATTACGCAACCTTGAAGAACAACTGATCAGAGCTAAAGAGAAAATCAACTCTTACCGCAGCCTCCCTGCTGATGGTATGTAAATTTACTAGTGCTGTAAAACATAATATATGTGTGTGTACTGTGTACATTTATTATGTATATATAAATACACACACATGCGTGTATATATTTATGTATATATACATAAATATACATACATGTATATATAAGAAAAATATATTGTTTATATATTAGATATATTTATATATAATATAAATTATATGAATATAAATATATTCATGTAAATATTTTAAAAATATATACTGTATGTGTATAATAAATATACTCAGTACACACACATATATTATGTAAACAAAAACTTACTTTGGAGGCAATTAATTGCGATTAATCGTTTGACAGCACTAAAATATACACATTTATCAAAATGAACTATACAATTCTGTAGTTTTTATGTAAAACTAACATAATATTTATAGTTGACTGCCAACATTTTCAGTAGCTAAACCAAAAAAATAAAAATAAAATTCAATAAATAGGGTTACACTTTATTTTGTGTCCTTGTTAGAATTCAATTCAATTCAATTCAATTCAAGTTTATTTGTATAGCGCTTTTCACAATACAAATCGTTGCAAAGCAGCTTTACAGGAAATTAAGTTTCTACAATATATTTATATATTGTAGAAACTTAATATATTTAACTTATGGCGAAATTTGGTAGTTCTGTATGTTGTCTGAGGGTATGCTTCATCTGAGGTCCTCTGAGGGGTTGGCATCATCTCTTCTCAGGTGTTCTGGATCCAGACTGAAGCTTGTGTAAATCCTAGTTACCACGGGATGTTAATCCCGTGGCAGAAACAGAGAAACAAATAGAGACATAATTAGCGTAGCTGCTGTTCCAACCAAGCAAAAATGATTTGTTCAATCCAAGCTAAAGAACAATAATGCGTGTTTGATCAGATATAACTGCAGTACAAGATCATGAGATGCATTATGTGAATGCTTGGCTAAAGAGATGTGTCTTTAATCTAGATTTAAACAGAGAGAGTGTGTCTGAACCCCGAACATTATCAGGAAGGCTATTCCAGAGTTTGGGAGCCAAATGTGAAAAGGATCTACCTCCTTTAGTTGACTTTGCTATCCTAGGTACTACCAAAAGTCCAGAGTTTTGCGACCTTAGGGAGCGTGATGGATTGTAGCGTGGTAGAAGACTAGTTAAGTACACAGGAGCTAAATCATTAAGGGCCTTATAGGTAAGTAATAATATTTTGTAACTGATGCGGAACTTAATAGGTAGCCAGTGCAGAGACTGTAAAATTGGGGTAATATGATCATATTTTCTTGACCTAGTAAGGACTCTAGCCGCTGCATTTTGGACTACCTGTAGCTTGTTTATTGAAGATGCAGGACAACCAGCTAGCAGTGCATTACAATAGTCCAGTCTAGAGGTCATGAATGCATGAACTAGCTTTTCTGCATCAGAAACAGGTAACATGTTTCGTAGCTTGGCAATGTTTCTAAGATGGAAGAATGCGGTTTTTGTAACATGGGAAATATGATTTTCAAAAGACAAGTTGCTGTCTAATATAACACCCAGATTTTTGACTGTAGAGGAAGTAACAGTACATCTGTCTAGTTGCAAATTATAATCCAAGAGATTCTGTGTACTGTTTTTTGGTCCAATAAGTAATATTTCTGTCTTATCTGAATTTAATAGGAGAAAATTACTGGTCATCCAATCTTTTACATTTTTAACACACTCTGTTAGCTTAGATAATTTAGAAGTTTCGTCTGGTCTTGTTGAGATATATAGTTGAGTATCATCAGCATAACAATGGAAACTAATCCCGTATTTTCTAATAATATTACCAAGGGGCAACATATATATTGAAAATAGCAGAGGACTTAGGACAGATCCTTGTGGTACTCCATATTTTACTGGTGATAATTGAGATGACTCCCTGTTTAAATAAACAAAGTGGAAGCGATCAGACAGGTAGGATCTAAACCATCTTAAAGCCTGCCCTTGAATACCCGTATAATTTTGTAATCGATCTATGAGTATGTCATGATCTATAGTGTCGAACGCAGCACTAAGATCAAGTAAAACTAGCAATGAGATGCAGCCTTGGTCTGACGCAAGAAGCAAGTCATAATGTAATTAAGTACTGAGTAATATTAATTAGGGTTAGGATTAGGAATTGTCTTAGGGTTACTTGCATGTAATTATGCATAATTAAGTGTTATTATAATATTAAGTACATGTAACATATGTAACAAGGACACTTTAAAATAAAGTTTTACTATAAATTGTATTTTTAGAGTAAAAAAATATATAAAGCCTTTTGTTTATCATTCTTTAAGTATCAGAAAGAACATTTTAATGTAAATTCTTACTAAATAAAGCAAATTAACTAATCCAAACCAAATTAACACCTCCAAAGAGAGATTTTGTCAGATTTAGTTAACTTCTGCACATCCTAAAGTATAGTTAAGTAAATGCATATACACGCGCGTGTGTGAGTGTGTAGCAGTGTGTGAGGGCTGACAGCTCTTTTTCAAATGTGCTGTAATGGCTTACTGTTAATGCTGAGTGAAGGAAAGATGAAACATGTCAAATTAATAGGAACCTTTTAATATGGATGAAAAGTGTGTGTGTGTAAGAGTCTTCACAGTCAAGGACGGTCGTATCACTACAAGGAGTCTGTGTAAATTGTCCTCTAGCCAACCTTTGCCTTCGGTCTACACACATACATACATACACACACACACACACACACACACACACACACATATATATATACATATATGTGTATATATATATATATATATATATATATATATATATATATATATATACATATATCTATATATCATATATCTCATTATATATATTATGTGGACCAGCAGAATATCCAGGGATACACAGACTACAGTACAATTAAGTGATGTATGTGATAGCTACTGTATCTTCCATCCATGTATAAATACTGTTCTCCGAATGCTAGTTGTTGCACCTTCTTCAGTTGTGGTGATATGAGATTTTTAATGAGTGATGTCAATGCAAAAAAATATATATATATTTATATCTTTCCTGTTATTTTGGATGTTAATGTACTGACCCCAAACTTTTGAACGGTATTGTATTTTAATCAAAATTCACTTAAATGTATTGAAACAGACTAGGTGACGGTTTTGACTAGGTGCATTATCTGTCACAGGTGAGTATGGTTATGTACAGATGTGCACAAAATGTACAGATGTTGGCTGATTAGTGGACTTGACTGATTTATATTGGTCTTTCATCTTAGTAGTAACTATTAGCATTGAAATAATATGAATGTTTGTTTGTGCGTGTGTGCAGGCCCAGGAAAGGACCAGGAGGAGCTAAGAAGGAAGGTAGAGAACGGTGTGAGAGAGCTGTGGTATTTTGTTCGCAGTGAGTTGAAGAAACTAGCACTGGTGGACACTGGAGCACTACAGAAACATGTGGACACACTCCTGCAGGACCTTGGACACCAGCAGAGGTTATACACACACATCCAGTATATGTATACATCAGGAATTCACTCATATAGACATTTTGGCCAGTACAGCAGATAAGTCTACATTATAAATCTACACTTCCTTTCAAATGTTTGAAGTGGTAACATCTTTCTATTTTAATATATATAAATATTTTTTATATTTATTCCTGTGATGGCAAAGCTGAATTTTCAGCAGTCATTACTCTAGTCCTCAGGATCACATGATCCTTCAGAAATCATTCTAATATGCTGATTTGCTGCTGAAGATTTGCTTTTTTGATGACTAGACAGTTCAAAAACAGCATTTATTTGAAATACAAATTTGTGACATTATAAAGGTATTTACTGTCAGTTTTACTGTCCTTGCTGAAGAAAGTATCAATTTCTTAATAAAACTTATTAATTTCTTAAACTCTTACTCAAACTTTTGAACAGTACTGTAAATGTTTCCAACTAAATATATTGTTCACACCAATATGAGAAGTTAACCTGTTTTAGTTATATTCTCTCTGTAAAATTGATTTTTTTATGATTTTTGTTTTTCCTTTTTAATGTCATATTTTTTCTAAACATAAAAACACAACATTCTGTCCATTTATGATAAATAACTTAACTTTAAACCAATTTTAAACCGTTATGGGTGTAAATTATGAAATAAAATCAACATCAAATGCAACAGTAGATGTTAAAAAAAAGAAAAAAAAGTGATCTCATAATATAAACACCTTGCTAGGGTATATTTGAAATGATTAGCTGGTCCCTATACAACTCTCATCAAATCTACATTACACCAATAACTGAAATTCACTTCAGGGGCTTCTTCTCCACATTTTAAATATCTAAGGCCTCAAAACATTTTATTGTACAGTAGAAGAGATGAATAACTGTTTAATACTTCCAGCGAATCCCAGAGTAGACGAGAAATACATATCCATATATATGCAGACTTATATATCTTATATACTTATATATTATACATCCTTTTTTGTGCAAGCTTATTTTCACTTGTCCTAATCATGTGCTACAATTTATTAAAGAGGAAAAATTCTCTCCATCTCTAATCTCTTTCTAAACAGCATGTAATCTCATGGGGCAGTAATACCATTACTGGGGTTTAATGAGTGTGTATGTTTAGATCAGCGCGTTTGCTTGCACTTCAGAAAAAAGACGTCCATGTAATACTGAACAGCCGCTAAAAAATGAAGTCATTACTAGAGAGGTTTTAATTGTATTGTGGATGATTAGCAGTGCATAGGCCTGGCTGACTTTAGTTTGTGACTGTAAAACTAATTTAATATTATTTCTTTACAAAATGTTCTGTAATTAGCCATAATCAATTGGTTTAGCTGAAATTGTGTGATGCAGTTTTGAGCTGTGTTTTACAGTGGTCTTTATGTGATCTTTAGGTCCATCATGACAGATCTGTATCATCTGAGCCAGGCAGACGGTGCTGGAGATTGGAGAGAGAAGGAAGCTAAAGAACTGTCCGACCTAGTACAGAACAGAATCATGTACCTACAGGTACACCACATACACACACCTTCGTTTTGAACTTTTCTGTTTTCTTTTTTCTTTCTTTAGGAAGGTTTAATATGACATTTTCATTCGTTTGTCCCCTGACTTTAGTTTGAATCATGTTGACTAAACCTGATAAACTTGTGAACCAATTCACTCAGTGTACCTTATATAACTATGCCTGTTTGCGGTGAGTCTTTTTCTGTTATGAATGAGTCACTGAGTCATTTACTCAACCAATTCATTACAAAACACAGAATTGCTCAAGACTAAAACAAGTATTATTTTTTGTTAAAACTTGCGTGTTAGAAATCTAAAAATAGGCTTTTGAAAGAGTGTTTAATTTAATGTAATAAAAGTGCAACTTTTAGGCTCCAAATGTGATTTGCTCATGAATTTGAAGACAGAAAAGCAGTCTAATTCTTTAAAAGGAAGACACTTCAGTGAACAAAAAATGTGAGTTAGTATGTGGAAAAGATTTGCTCAAAAACACTGATTCATTCACAAACACGGGATGCTATTTTTAATTTCAAATGAACAAAATAGCGGCTATGAGGGATTGAAGTACACAACAGTATGCCATACTGTATTCGATGAATAGGCCCAAACTTTCAAGATTGGGGTGGTTCAAATGTAAAAATGTGAGAAATCTTCATTGAATAACCTATATTGCTTGGCTCATATGGATATTGGGGTCCCTCTCCATGTCTAAAGCGTTTGGCACCACTACCAACCCTCAAGCCTCGGTTTTGACTGCATGTTTTGTTTGTTTTTCAAATTAAATATGGCTTCTGTTTTGAATGAGTCTATGGCTGAACAAGATCACATTCACTCACCCTCCTCCTTCCCTCTCCCCATATATCAATGAGAGGGGTGATTATATTGCAGTTGGCGGGACAGCAGTATATTGTCCCTCTCTCTGAGATGGGATGGGGCGGTTGTTTTGCGCTGACTCCACTCTGGAGACTAAACTGACATTCAGCTGCAACACAATGCAGTGGCACGCACAAGCACACAGGCTGTAATCAGCAGAGCTCAGCTTGATTCTGAGTGTTTAACCCGCAGCCTGAACGTCTCCTGCAGAAAGACTTTAAACCGCCGTCACATGCTGAAGATACTGTTGGAATGTCAACAGTACATTGTGGCTTTAGACAACTGATGCTTTTACCTGATAATCTCCATATATGTAACTGCATATTTGTGATAGATTTATCATAATTTTTCATAAAGCAGTGGTATGAACTAAAAAGGGGTCACACGTTCGCAATGCCAAGTGCAAATAATAAAATACAGCTATATAATAGGAGAACAAAATATATAGGCTTATCTTTTTAATTGATAGGTTTAGTTATTAATAGGCTTTCAATATCATTTACTTTAAAGCTCAAGGCCATAAGTCCAATGAAACCCTACAGTAGGTGTAAATTCATTTGTCATTCAAGTCATTCAGTAGAAGCTAGGCAAATGAGATAAATGCCAAAATGGACATTCCTCATTCACAAAAACATTAAATATGGGTTTAAGTGCAGTTAGAATTCGAATAGCTTGTGCCAACCACAATGTGTTTTTTTTTTTTTTTTTTTTTGTGGTAAATTGTTATGAAATAATCAAAATTAAATTGTCTGTTTATTTACTGTCATCTTAATGCAGAAAATACCGTTTCAAGGTCTGGGGTCTGTAAGTTAGAGTCAGGTTTCATACACAGTATGGAAAATTATGGAATTTGATTTTAGTAATTTCCAGTTCTGGATATGGAAAAATAAAACAGAGTATGGAAGAACGTTTGTGTTTCCAGACTTCCCTTATTCTGTTTTCTAAAATATAAAATTGAGAATTTCTAAAAATAAATTTATCATACAAGCAGATCAAACATAATTCTATATTTTCAGCTGAGAAAACAGTTATTTTAAATTATAATCATATTTCACAATATCACAGTAATTCACTGTATTTTTAATCAAATAAATGCATCCTTGGTGAGCATAATAGACCTTCAAAAATAAAATAAAAATTTTTTAAAAAAACTGACCCATATATAAACATACCGACCCAAATGCTATATATATATATATATATATATATATATATATATAATTTATATATTTCTATATTTTTTGTGTATTTCATCACTGAATTTTTTTTATCATATTAAAATGTTCAGGCTAATTACAGCAATACATTACTCAGTTTTATCCCATTAAAAAATCTCAGATGTCATCAAATGTGAATCATTGTTATTATGGCCATTTTTATTAGTACTAATGATAATGCTACATGTGTAATAGGCAAAAGAAGCCCATTTCTGATTTTCTGATGTTGATGATCCTTAAGTATTTGGCCTTACTGGTGGGTCAGACAAAGATTGGAAAACACTGCTCTGTATTATAATCTAGTCATTTGGCCTAGGTGAAAACTTTTGTGCTACTAGTACTATGTTAACTTTGACTAATAGCTTTGTGTCAGTGCTCTCCATCAGAGAGTCAGGTTAGAGCAGTAATGAGAGCTGGAGTGTGATTAAAGTGATGGAGTGTATTTTACTTTGTGTGTGAGAGACAGACAGGTTGATAACAAAGAAGCCGTGTCTCTTATGAGAAATGACAATCCTCTGTCTGTCTCACTACACTGCTGTCATCTATCTCTTATCTACAATGCTCTCTCTCTTGCTCTTTTCTTTCTCTTTACTCCAGTCATTCGCCTCTCTATTGTCTCAGTACGAGAGAAACAGCGATAGATGGAGGGACCATTTTCCGTCCTGTTTGTTTTGTCTTCTTTCATCCAGCCAATATCATTCAGACTTTATATTCTTCTGGTGTCAGAGCCAAATTTATCATTTCCTCCAGCACATACTAAAAATATTTTCATGCATGAGATGATTGGAGAGTTTCAAAAGCCTTGACAAATCTGGTTCTCTCTGTTTTTTTTGTATTCTATCATGTTTTTATCTTACTGGTGGTCTAGAAAGATGTATAATACAATGTCTTGAACCGCTCTATGAACAGAACGGTACAGAAGTCACACTTGAGCTGTCAAATGCAAATTCATTTTTGACATCTAGCAGATCAAGGAACCTGCTGAACTAGAAAAATGCCATATACAGCAAACTCAAACTGTATTTGTACTCATGTAAAGAAATTCAGATGTTTTAAGTGTAAAAGTGTCCACTGAATGTGTAGAAACCTGTTCAGTCCTCTCTCTCTACTGATCTGTATCTGCAGAACCCTCAGGACTGCAGCAAGGCTCGCAAGCTGGTGTGTAACATCAATAAGGGTTGTGGTTACGGCTGCCAGCTGCATCATGTGGTCTACTGCTTCATGATTGCCTATGGCACACAGCGCACCCTCATACTGGAGTCGCAGAACTGGCGCTACGCCACCGGCGGATGGGAGACGGTCTTTAAACCCGTCAGCGACAGTTGCACTGACCGCACGGGGGCCTCCACTGGACACTGGTCTGGTCAGTAACACACATGCCCCTCAAATTACACATAATGACACATTCCAAGATTAAAAAATGCAATTACTAAATCATGCTTCAAGGATTATTTATTAAAATGATTAATTATTGTTTGCTTAAAGAGGCCATATTATACATTTCTCTCTGCCCCCCCCCCCCCACCCCCCCCACCCCCCCCCCCCCCCTCCCTCTCCGCTTTCTGACCCTTAGAATTAAACAGGCTGTTTTTCCTGTGGTATAATTTAGAATTGCACTACCTTTCAAATGTTTGGGATTATTGTAAAATAGTATTATAATTTAAAGTAACTAAAATATCTGTTTTTAATGTATTTTAAAATGTGATTTATTCCTGTGATGGCAAAGGTGATTTTCAACAGTCATTACTCCAGTTTTCAGTTGTGCTGCTCAATATTTTGTGGAAACTTTGATTTTTTTTTTAGGATACTTTGATGAATAGAAAGTTCAAAAGAGCAGTGTTTATTTAAAATCGGCTTTTTAAATATATAAATACTGTTGCTTTTGATCAATTAAATGTGTGCTTTCTTTTAAAAAATCTTACTGACACCAAACTTTTGAACTGTGTTTTAATATGTGTAAATTAGCTATGAATTATCTCTTCATTCATTACTTATTCAGGAGAGGTTTGTGCTCTCTCACACTTCAATAACAGATTCTTTGCAAAGCCTCTAGTATATTTATGAATGCACAGTATACTTGTTATCAGCAGATATAGATTTTTTTTTATTTGTGTAATTACATTGGATATATACCTAATATTTTATTGTTCATGCATCTTTAAAACACTAAGCACTATTAAATGTAATCTTTACTGAATATCCATTTTTCATAGTATACGTTGTAATATTGTGATGCTTAAATTTATTTTTATCTTTTAAAACATTGATTGTAGTTTTTAGTGTTTAAAATAGTGTAAAGTTTTATTATCAGTCATTTATCGGTTAATCATCTTATCAGTATTGGAAGAATTTTGAAATCAGTGTATCTCTAAATGACCCTTCACAAAGGAAATGCACATGAATGAACAGAAGGTATCTTGTTTGAACCACAGAAAGACATCAGTACACACTATTTTTCAAGTTCAGATGGTAATCTACTCTCCTGTCTAGTTTGTTTGTATAACAAAATGGCACATTCAGCGTTATGATTGGTCAGATCGCCTGTCAATCAAACTCCAGGTGAAGGGTCAATTACATTCAGTCCACACTGAAATGATCAGGGACCTTAAGATACAGTTCACCTGTTTGTTTCTTGTGTTGAGATAAGGGATGGGCTTTTTTATTTTACATCATGTAATATTTTTCCATTTTGGTTCTCAGTACATATGATTTTTGGCACCCTGCTGGTTAATAATGTCTATAATGTCTCCTATGGAGAGGTTCAAGAACATTTATTCAATAATGGACGTTTTTAAAATGTTCATTTGGAAAACATACTAATGGTCATTTTTATATACACTGACCCTGTGTAAGAGTCTGTCTAATAGGCTAAACCCAGCGTTCAGAGGAATCTGTCTACAGCTGGAGTGAACCTGCTGTGCTCTAAAAGCAAAGCGGAGGGGAAGGAGAGACTGCCTTTAAAACATGAAAGAAATGACCTCAAAACAAAGCAGCGCTTTCCCATCACACTTTCCTCCCAGAGGACACAATCTCTCTTAGTTCGCCCTGAAGCCTGAGTTTCTGCACTCCACGGACCAGCGGGATTGACAGAGACGGAGACTAAGCTAGCGAGTTATATTAAACATGCTATTCCAACTCATTACGTTACATTTATGCATTTGCCAGGCACTTTTATCCAAAGCGACTTACAATATTCAAGGCTGAGCTCGAAGTGGGCTGGAATTCACTGCTTTTCACATTCCCTGGAAACTGAACCCATGACCTTGGTATTGCTAGCACCATGCCATCAGTTTTCACACATTTGCATTAACATCTTGGATTCTCATAATATACGCACATACAGACGGTGCCCAAATGAATTCAGCCTAATTGTATTGGAGCTTTCGAGAGACGGTTCTCAATAATGTACATAACATAACCCTGTTAATGCCTCTAGTTATGACACGGATGGGGTTAAAGGACAGACCAAATCCTTCAGGATAATCCCGCTGGCGTTTAGAGAAAATACCCCCAGCAACATGCACACCCAAACACACGCAGCATTAAAATGAATCAGTGTCGCTTCAGCGGTACACACGCACAGACAGCATGAATTAAAAATAATAAAGAAGCCTCCTCCCCTGAAGCCCCCCCTTCAATTTATTCATCAGGATGCAAGGACAAGATGTAATTTAGATTCTCTTGCTGCTCTAATGAGGATGAGAGAGAGAGAGTTATTTTGTTTATCAGTGCAGTGAGGGGTGCTGGGCTGGAAAAAACTCATCCCCATGCAAAGAGCCTAACAGCAAGGTTATATAAGAACGGTTGGGGAGTTTCTCCAACACTTCTTTGTGTGAAAAATACTTTTTAACATTTAATGCTGCATAAGGCATAATTTAAACCTGGCACGCACAGTCTCTTTGAAGATATTTTTCCCTGATAACGTTTTTTTCCATTACTTCATGCTAGTGGCTGAACAATATGGATTTTTCAATAGTTAGCGCCTTTTGATCCGGATCTAGAGTGTTTCAGCCTCCAATATAATGCGCATATATTCATATTCATGTGATGTGCATATATATTTAAATTTTAGGCATTACAATATTAATATGTACAGTATGAAAAATGGATGTTCACTATAGATTACACACATACTTATAGTTTGGGATCAGTAAGATTTTTAATGTTTTTAATGGAGTCTCTTATGCTCATCAAGGCTGTATTTATTTAATCAAAAATACAGAAAAAAAACTGTAATATTGTGAAATATTATTGCAATTTTTAATATTGTTTCCTGTTTTAATATACTTTAAAATATAATTTATTTCTGTGACACAGCGCTGAATTTTCATCAGCCATTACTCTAGTCTTCAGTGTCACATGATCTTTAAGAAATTATTATAATATGCTGATTTATTATCAGTGTTGAAACTTTTGTGCTGCTTAATATTTTTTGGAACCTGTGATAATTTTTTCTTTGATTCTTTGATGAATAAAAAGTAAAAAAAAAATTAACAGCATTTATTCAAAATAGAAATATTTTCTAACAATATTAATAATATAAGTATTTACTATCACTTTTATCCATTGAACACATCCTTGCTGAATAAAAGTATTAATTTCTTCAAAAAAATAAAAAAATAAAAAATTACTGACCCCAAACTTTTGAATAGTAGTGTATATAATAATAATAAACACTGTTCTTTTTAACTTTTTATTTATTAAAGAATCCTGAAAAAAGTATCACAGGTTCCAAAAAATATTAAGCAGCACAACTGTTTCCAACATTGATTGTAAATCAGCATATTAGAATGATTTCTGAAGGATCATGTGACACTGAAGACTGGAGTAATGATGCTGAATATTCAGCTTTGCTTCACAGGAATAAATTAAATTTTAAAGTATATTAAAATAGAAAAATATTATGTTCACTATTTATTACATTTTTTTTTTTCTCTGCTGTCTGTTAATATTGTAACATTGGCCAATACCAGTATGGCTTCCAGTATATTGTGCATCCCTAAGGCCCAAAACATATCCTTGTATGTGAATGTACGCACATAATAACACATCCAGTGTAATGGGACAGACATTTGAAGGGAACTCCATCATCTCACCCCCTTGAGGTTTGTTGCGACCACACTAATGCGAGAACATACTTGAAGAATGTGCCGTATATGCACTGGCAAAATGTAAACCTTCAATACACTGTAAGTCACTTTAGATACAACTGCCTGCCAAAGGTGTTAATGTAATGTAATGTAATGTAAAGTATGCGCAAATCGCCACCTGCTTTTAATGTATTCACCGAGCATTTGTATCAGTTTTCATACCTGCATGTAGTATGTTTCTGGCCTAAGGTTGTCTTTTTTTCCTCTCCTGCTCTCATGTTTTCCGCCCCCGTGCTCTATTCAGTGCAAGCAGCAATAGTAAATTAATCTCATATTGGAAAAGCATGTTTAGCCAATTTGCAGTCCATACCACAATATTTAATTTCTCCAGTGCATTCCTTTATTTTTTGTCTTGTGCATTGTCTGTAGGTGAAGCAAACGATCGGGACGTTCAGGTTATCGAGTTGCCCATCGTGGACAGCCTGCACCCTCGTCCGCCATACCTGCCCCTGGCTATCCCTGAAGACCTTGCGGACCGGCTTCAGAGGCTTCATGGAGACCCACCTGTGTGGTGGGTGTCTCAGTTTGTCAAGTACCTGATCCGTCCTCAGGCTTGGCTGTTGAAGGAAATGCAAGAGGCCACCACCAAGCTGGGCTTTAAGCACCCCATTATAGGGTGAGACATTACACATCAAAGCATCACATCAGGTCATCAAAACCACTCAGATGCTACATGTTTCACTGTATTTTATTAGTGGAGCTTTCTGAGACAGAATGTACTATGCTTATTTACTATATTATTTAATTTAAATAAAATCTTCTATTGAAATTTTTAAATAATTAATTTATATATTACATTTAGTTTTATATTATTTATTTAGGGGATAAAAATGGACATAAGTTCTGTATAAATACAATGGTAATGGAAATTAGCTAATGTGTGTACTATGATGTAAACCTCAAGCTTAGGAAACACAGGCACTGATAGGCTTTGATTGTATTTATGTGTGTGAGATAGGGAGGGAGGGAGGGAGGGGGAGCAAAGGAGGAGAGAGACCCTTTCACACAAACCGCCACTGATCCAACAATCAATCTCCACTTACACCCACTTTGCTCTCACCTGGCAGCGCAACCACTCACAGCCATCTTTCTGTCTCTATCTCTCTCACACACTCCGTTCTCACTTTCTGTCGTCTCTTTATTCAGCCACCCATCCTTACACTCACACATAGACACATAATGGTTGGCATTTTCAGAAAATCAGCACCCCAAAGCGCAAAACCTTTAAACATCTGTTTAAAAGATATAGAAAGAAATTTTATTCTACGGGTCTGTATTTTTTCCTGTTCTTTGTCGACCTTGAATCCCTTTCTCACACGGACGCACACAATCAGGCTGACCCAGGTATTGCTCTTCTCTCCAGGGTGCATGTGCGCCGGACAGATAAGGTAGGGACGGAGGCGGCATTCCACCCCATAGAAGAGTACATGGTGCATGTTGAGGACTACTACCAGAGTCTGGCGCAGCGCATGCATGTGGACAAGAAACGTGTTTACCTCGCCACTGACGACCCCTCTCTACTGCAGGAGGCCAAGTCTAAGTGAGTGCACTTACAGTCTATAAAAAACAAGTCTTAATATTTGATGCTGTGTTGCTTGGCAATTGAATTTATCTTCTTTTAAGGACCTTTAGGTAATTAACTGGAAAATATTAGTCAAAAATAATAAGAAGCTATCTTAGAATCATTAATACCCTAAGTTGGCATCATAACCAACATGAAACATCATCAAGTGACAGAAATGAAACACTTTACAAGACAACTTTCACACCAAGGACAATAACTATGATGATAAAGTTTAAAAATGTGCTTTAATTCTGAGAATAATCCATGCCATATCTATAACAATGACGACATAGAGGAACAATATCATTGGAATCACTTTCAGCCAATCAGAATCCACCCGACTTTAAAGAGCTCGAGCATTCAAAATGCCAGGTGACATAATTGCAGTGCACGCTTATAAAAACAGAACATTATCATGTGTTGGTGTGAACGCTAATATAGTTATCTGTATAGTTACCTTTATAAGTATTGTTCTTGATGTGAATGATTCCCAAAGGCCTGTTCACACCAAGGACGAAAAATATAAAGATAACGATAAAGATATAGTTCTAAAAGTCATTCTCAATATTAAAGAATAGCGAAGTTCACACCACAGCTATAACAATAGATGCAGAGAAACTATATTGTTGGAATCACTTTCAGAACGTTTTTTTCCAGAGGAGCGTGCGCTTCGAATAAACAAGAGAGTTATCGTTCCAGTAACAGTAATCGTTGTATTTATAGTTATCGTTATTGCTCTTAGTGTGAAAGGGCCTTTAGGCTTGCAGTCATTTTCAGAGACTGACATTAGCATGTTGCTATGCAAATAGCTCAATACTATTATAGATAAATACAAAGCACACAAATATTGGGAGACATTGTTAATTTTTAAATAAATTTTACTTAATTTGTTCATTACCTGGTCTCCCTCCACCATCTTATATGAAGATTTGAGCATGTAGTGCATTCTGGGATTCCTTTATCGTCAAAGAATGCATTCAGTGCTGCCCTCTGTTTGGAAAAGCCTTGAAATCATGAACATGCCTGAAATGATGCCTAAGTTAGGCAGCAGACCAGAGTTTGGAAAACAGCAAGAGGAGTGCCTTCAGGGAGGAACTTTTAACCCACTTTTGTTTTGTGTTTGTGTACAGGTACCCTGATTATGAATTTATTAGTGATAATTCTATTTCATGGTCGGCTGGGCTACACAACCGCTACACTGAAAACTCTCTGAGAGGAGTCATCCTGGATATCCACTTCCTCTCCAGGACCAACTTCTTAGTGTGCACCTTCTCTTCACAGGTACAGTTTGACCCACTTTTGTAGAAGTTTTTGTTCTGTTCGTCTCTTACACTAACTTTTTGTCCCTTTTTGCACTTGTGTGAGGGTTTTTTTGCATGAAGTGCCCAGACCTCCCACAGCATTTCTATGGGGTTAAGACTTGACCGTTTGATAAACCTCAATTTATTCTTGTTGCTCTTTTTGAAACATTCTTTTGGGATTTGCTTTAGGGTTTTTGGTCATTTCTTTCTTCTACAGTCTACTTTCTGTTAAACTTCAGATTTTTATGGGTAGACTCATATTCTTCACAAGTACTCTCTAGTACAATGCAGACTTTGTGGTTTGTGGTTTCTTTCATGCCAGACATGATGTCTGGCAATCAGTCGTCTTGCAGATCCAAACTTTTTACTGTAAGTCTGGCCCATTTATTCTGGCCGGGAATCGCCCACTTCACACTGTGCAATTTTTGGCTGTCGATTTTGGCCGCCAAAATCAATTATATTAAATAATATTTGTATATTACAGATCACCAATATTTGATTGTTTAGTGTGTCATATTCGTTGCCAGAAGACTAATTGCCTTCTTGATCAATCTTCTAAGTCGCAGTCGATCGGTGTGATTTACTCCTACAAGTTTTGACAGGACAACTGGGACCAAAGTCTTTGATACAATATATATTGTACACTTTGACATAAAATACGTGGATGTCACAATGTACCAAGACTTTTAACCAAGATCTCACTCGAGTCAGAGAAGGGGTAGACAGCCCTGCTCCTGGAGGGACTACATTTCTGCAGAGTTCAATTCAAAACCTGCTCCACCCTGCCTGTTATTTTCAAGTAGCCCTGAAAACTTTGATTACCAAGTTCTGGTGTTTTATTAGGGTTGGAGCTGAACTCTGCACGATGGTAGCCCTCCAGGAGCAGGGTTCACTACCCCTGCTGTAGACTTATCAACAATCGTAAAGAACTAGCTTTATGAAAGTCCAGCTTTAGAAAAGAAACTTTTTGTCCAGTCGCTCCTCTGAATCCATTATTATAGCAGCCTGATCCATTGAAAACAAGACTTTGTTTATTTGACAGACTGATTAAAAACCCCCAGAAAGGCCAGCCAGCCAGCCAGATCCAAGCAATGAAATCTGAAATTTTGACGTTTTTATGTGCCGTATGCTCTAGACTGTTCATGAGCAGTCTGTGGTTACTTTGTTCTGATAGTCCTTAATCTTCACTTCAGCTTTTCATGAGTAGCGGTTAACCATTGTAAAGTCCATTCATCTTTGTCAGGTGCACCTGCATATCCTCTCAACTCCACTTTGCAGTGAAGATTCTGCTTGAAAGCGGCTTGTGAACGTGTCTTTGTTTTCATTTCCATTGTGCGCAGGTGTGTCGAGTGGCCTACGAGATCATGCAGACTCTCCACCCAGATGCCTCCTCCTTCTTCTACTCTCTCGATGACATCTACTACTTCGGTGGGCAGAACGCCCACAACCAGATCGCTATCTACCCGCACCAACCACGCAATAGCGAGGACATCCCGCTTGAGCCTGGAGATGTGATCGGCATTGCGGGCAACCATTGGGATGGATACTCCAAGGGAATCAACCGCAAAACAGGCCGTACCGGCCTCTACCCCTCCTATAAAGTCAAAGAGAAGATTGAGACAGTGAAGTATCCCATGTACCCAGAAGCGGACAAGCTTCTAAAGAAGCCGTAGATCGAGACAAAGACAGCGCAAGTACTCTTGTTTATGAAATGAGGAAACCCTGGACCACCCGAATGGGAATGCACTTTGTGTGTGAGTGTGTACGAATGTGTTCGTATAGGTGTGTCTGTGTGTGTGTCGTCTAGGTGTTCTTCACAGGGTTTTGGGACACCTTCCTAACTCTGGTGCTTGGACTTTGAGTCTCCCTGAAATGGCAATCAGGGTTGTGGAAGACAAAAAAACAAAGAGGTTGAACTCAAGGCAACAGAAACGGAAGGCACTGTACTGTAGGTACTTTCTAATTAATCTCCGGGTAATGAAGGGAACTGAATATGTTAATTTAAGAACACAACTGGAAGAAGTGACTTTGCAACTCCAAACCGATCATGACAAAGGAATCTTAAACCCGGGTTACTCTCGTCCTCCTATGCTCTTATACCTCCTTGTGCACAATGATGGCATCCTTTACTCTAGCCTCACTCAACTCGTTTCTCTCATGCCATCGCTACGCCAACTGGCACTCCTCTTCACACCCATGAGCTATTAATTTCCACTGCCATACTGTGCTTTTAAATGTGACTTATGCTGTTTTTATTTTCATTGTAAGGTTTATCGTGTTTGTGTGTGCGTGCGTGTGTGTGTGTGTGAAGTGTGCGGATTGGAAAACGGTGCCTATCAGGGCGATTGACTCACTTTTATGGGACGAGTTTTGACTCTGGAGCCTTACGGACCAGCCTTTCCACGCAGATTTACACTCCTCCCCTCCTTTCCACTTAGTGTCTTATCCACAGCCATGTGTCCATCATGTTTTTTAAGAGACCATTTCATGTTATTACATTTTAAAATACAAAACAGATAAGAAAATGTCACTTAATATGAAGATAATGATACTAATATTATTATTAATGATGATGATGATGATAAGAGAAAGAATAATTATGGTAACAATGACACTTGCTGTCATTATAAATTTTAGTTAATCATGAAGGAGTTGTTCATTGTTTTATGTTTGCGGGCATTGTCTCTTTGGTAAGCAGATCAAATAAACTTGATCAGCCAAATTGGGTTTCTGTCTGTATTTTAATTTTGTGTGTGTTGGCTATTCTTTAAGGACAATTGAGTTAAATCTGACATAGCTATATTTAACAGTGTTTAAACTGAGGAGGGGCTGGGGGAGACAAATTGGGGAGTCCCCTACCTTGTGTTTCATTGAAATTAGAATACCAGTTTTTAATTATTATTTAATTATTGCGCTGACACAGCTTGATATTGTTAGTTTGTGCCAGTTTTATAATTCCTCTGAAAACCGTAAACAGGCTACATTGTGCTTCTTAAGGAATCTGCAGACAGACTTAGACACTGGCGGAGTAGATCCTCATTTTCACTTCACAAAAATGCCACCAAAATGCTAACAAAATTCAGTTGTAAAGATGTCAGTTTTTATATTTAGACTAATTCACACAGTAGCAGAATACTTTGTCAGATCTGTTTTAGAGCTCTGTTCCCGTCACTGTGTTCGCTGTGCTAAAAGATCCACTTGCCAGGTCAGTGGTCTTTTCTGTGAACCAAATGCTGCACTAAAGTCAGGTAATAAATAAATAACAGCATTCAAAGCTGTGACGAATTTGTCGCAAACAGGTTTGAAACAGGCGCCCCAGTGTGCCTCATTTTTGATATTTACTTTGGTCACTGTCAGGTGATATGGCGAGAACTGCTGTTGTATGAGCAGGACAGTTAGAGACATAGAACAGGCCTGTTAAAACTTTTTGTTTCCACAACCCCACTTTTTTTTTAAAAAAAAGGCTATTTACTTTTTATGTAATGTATAGAGACTCGTTTATGCTGTTAAAAACATGTAATATTATAAAAAATGTGTAATACAGAAAATATTTAGTTTCTATTAAAGGGGTAGTTCCCCCAAAAATGAAAATTCTGTCATTGATTACTCACCCTCATGTCGTTCCAAATCATAAGATCTTCGTTCGTCGAAGTACTCTCCTGAATGAATGTCAAAGACTGACACAGAAGATAAGAAATTGTTAAATAAAGTTATTTTTGTTTTCTTTGCACACAAAAAGTATTCTAGTAGCTTCATAAAATTCAGGTTGATCCAGTCACATGGACTATTTTAATGATGTCTGTACTACCTTTCTGAGCCTTGAACGTGTCAGTTGCGTTGCTGTCTATGCAGGGTCAGAAAGCTCTTGTATTTCATCAAAAATATCTTTATTTGTGTTCCCAAGATGAAAAAAGGTCTTGGCGGGTTTGGAACAACATGAATGTGAGTAATTAATGACAGAGTACACTGTTTAAGTACACTGTTTCTTTTTTACTGTATTTTTCTGTCAGTATAATAAAATAATTTCCACACCTGTTAGAAGACAGAATAAAATGAACTAGTATGAACTAGTAATGAACCAGTCTGAAAATCCCTGGCCTAGAAGTGCATATATGTTATATAATATGATATATCAGTGATTAAGGTATAGATAATGTTAGTACCATATAAATACAGTAAAGTCAATGAAAAGTCTCCATCATGTTAACAAAACAAACGTAGGTTCACGTGCCACCTCCTATGCAATTTTAGTACCACGGAGAGGTGAGATTTTCAGTCCTGTCAATTAATTACAAATCAGATGCATGTGTGTGAGTGTGTGCGTCATAGCCCAGATTACAGCTCTGAAACTGAGTTCAGTTCCCAGCGGTGGCCTAAACAGACTGTGCGTTTCTCTGAGGTGTTCCTGAACACACAGGTCACACGCTGCTCTCATTAATTAAACCGCAGCACACACTGAACAGGTATTTGAACGAAATTGTCATTTACAATTATTTATTAAATTGACCAATGAACTGCATATGCTTACGAAAATATAACACATGGGAAAATGCCTCTTGGGTTCCTCTGTGTTATGGCCTGATTCCAGCGCAGATAAAATTGGGTCTTGCTGTAAACATTGTAGATGACATTGTAGAAGATGTTTCATCAGAAGATCCAATTAATGACATTTTGATTAAAAATGAAAAGTATGCATGGATGAATCGTTCACAGTAAGATCAATAACATACATTTACAAAATAGATTTCCATTTAATGGCAAGAGTTAACTATGCCAGTTAACTACTTTTGTGTCTTACGGAAGGAAGAACAGCAGGTTTGGAATGGCATAAGTGTGAATAAATGAGCAATGTTTCAATTTTGGGTAAAACTATCCCTTTAACTGAACTGAATATTTACAAAACAGCAGCTGTAATTCTTAAGGAGGCAGGAGATGAAGTGCTCCAATGAAGGGCAACAATTTGTAGAAGCAGGAGTTGAAGAATTGCCTCTAGAATAGGTTTTCTAGAATGATTAGCGTCCTGTCTGCCTGCAGCCTCAATTAACTGCCAAAGACCCCCACATCACCCTCTATCTCTCTCTCGTTGGCATTAGTTTGCATGTTGGCTGCAACAGCGTGTTTCTGGTCCTTTAGTGTCTGGGCTTTTAGCGCTGTTAGCAGCTGGGCTGATCTGATAGCTTGGGTGATTAAGAGGTTGTGTCTCTGCCACGACACGCCGAGAAATTGCAGCACGACTCTTATCTCTTCACACGTTAAACGTCTTTACTTTTACAGCCGCTCCTTGTCTCTCTCTTTTTCTGCTCTGCAGGACTATACAATAGAGATTTGAGGGGAAAAGGGTACAGTATAATTCCTTCCTAAATCAATCACGACTCAGTTACTGAATGTCAATGTGTGCTTAAGGTAAGCCTTTCTAGGCCTAAAGGCTTAAGACTAAAAAGTGGGCTTGACTTTTATCATAGTAATTTGTCAGTTAGTGTTTTTATGTAAACATTTTCTGTCGGAAGCTTTAGTTTCCTCAATGTCAAACCAGGGCCGTTTACTTTTTAAAGTTATTTAGTTAGTACCAACAAGAAATATTTTTCAGCTTGTTTTATGCTGATAAACAGTAGCAAACTCTTCATCCATATTGTCTGTTGAAATGTGATGTAGCTAAATGTGTGAGTTTGTCTGGTAACTGAATTTTGGGATTATAACCACAATCAAGAAACACACGTGTTAAACATTTGTTGGCCCACAACCTTGTGTCTTATAGTGTGGTCTTGACCTAATCAGATTAAAGGAACGTCTGGGGTTAAATACAAGGTAAGCTCTGTCATCTCTTCTGTGGCATGCTGTCAGTTACCGCAGAAATTAATTTTGATTCGTCGCTCAATTTACTTTTTACTATCACTCTTTACTGACAGTTGCCTCCTTGCTAAACAAGTAAAAAAAAAAAAATTAGTTTGGTGGAAATTACGTAATTGACATAATCACAGCATAAATTGTAAAAGGTCATAATTAAAATCATTTTACACAAATATGAAATGGCTTATGTTTATTGCACTCTTTGTGTTGATTATTATTGTTTCAAGCTTTGAGTATGGATTTTGTTAAATATCTATTGTATAAAAAACTGGCAACCTGTAATTATTACCTTAAAGAGACTAATTTAACCCATAAATTAGTATTGTTGATATACATTAATATATTTAGGTTGATTTAATGATATTAAATAGTATTTTTGACTTGATTAAAACAGATAATGTAGATGTTACCATTTATTTACCAGTGTAGAAAGTATAGATAGTTTGATAAATTGAAAATCTGATACTGGCACAATGTGTAATCTAAGCTAGGGATGCACAATATTGGATATTTGCCGATATCCAATATGGAGATATTTTTGCCAGTAGCCGATGATGATTCCAATATATTTCCTTTTGTTTGGAAACAACACCAAGGGCCAGATTTACTAACAGCTTGCGCCAGCGCAAACCGTCTTTTGGCAGAAAAATAGTACTGTCAGTATTTACTAAAGATGCACAGTAAAGAATTATCACTGAAAAGGCGTGGACAGTTATTTTTGCACCTGAACTTATTAAATATGCATTTGTAGGAGTTTCCCTCTCAGACGCAAAATTTATGGGAGGAGAGTATTAAAATAAATCACGCAACGTGATTTACTAATGCGCTCATCAAATTACCATTATTTAACACCCCAAAAAAGCATGTCTTAAATTAGGCGGTAATTTGTGCTGCTCTTGGTAGATTGTGCTGGTCATTATAGAAATGCTCTGGCTGTGTCTGTGTTCTTTAATGTGCGCATTGTCAGTAAATCACACTTTTTCAATTTTCCCCTCCTATCGGAGCTTTTATGGAATTTACCCTGTTTAGTAAACCAGGCCATAAATTTCTCCTGTTCAGAGATTATAAACAAATTATTTTTAATTTTGGTTTGTTTTGAGCAAAAACTTACTTGGTTGAACTAAATAAACAATAAAAAAAGTAATTTTTATAATGAGAGTACATTGAAAGCTTTTAAAATAACTATAGAAAAATCATGAGCAAACTAAATCTGAAGCAAACAAGCAGTAAATAGTCAAAAAATATTTTAGAGCTCCTTAATTGTATTTAAATTTTCATAATCTGGTTAAAAATATATTACACATTAATGAATAAATCTTTATATACTGTATGAAATTAGACTTATGATTTTATGACATCAATTACGGCTTTATTTGTTCAGAAACACAATGTAAATGGTATTTGTGTGTTTTACTTTCATTTTTATTATTGCACACTGGATGTGTCATTCTGTTTTTGCATTCTCAAATGCAGCGATCCAAAATAGAGAATCTAATCTACATTCAGGCAAAATCCCTAATCTAAACTTCATAAAACAAAAAAACTAAAGCTGAAGTCTGTTAGTTTTTAATAAAAATTGACCCCTGGAACATAAAAGTGCTGAAGTTAAAGAAACACCCTACTGCATTTGCGATAATTGCCATGTATTGTGTAATTACAATTCAGTCTTCAAACCAATACAGCGATCCCTAATGTTTCACAGGCCCACACATGAAAGATTTCCAAACCCTTTCTAAACCAGTACTAAACTGACCTTCATTATACATATGAAGCCGTTTAGAGATTCTCTGACGTTTCTGGAAATGATGTCAGTGACCCCAGCAGCTTTTAAATGGTGAAACTTCCCCTTACGCTTTCTCTCAGCCAATTGGCGGCGAGTCGTATGGATGCTTTGAAATGACAAATGACTTCGTCAGCTTCCTAAATGAGAAATCACTGAACCACATCAGACAGCAGATGGAATCCGTTACTTTAAAAGCTTTTTGGAGGATTCTGCATTGAAAAGAAGTAATTGTCTGTCATTTGTGCTGTCATTAAATGGACTGTGTATGCTTGTGTGTGTGCGACAGCATGTGCCGAGACATAGATCTATGTTTTCTTTTCATTCATTCAAGTGTTCAACCAATATTCCATCTTCATAAGCTCTTTTACCATCCTAGAAGTGCTGCTTTAGTCCTCTGAGACACTTTAATTCAGGGGGTTTCAAGTGGGCACTATAGGGGGTCCACAGAAAAATTCTTAGAAAAAATTAGTGTAAAAAAAAAGGAAAAGAGTGACTGTTGTATTATTATTAATTTATTACTCAGTTCTTTAAATTTACAATTTGATCAATTGTTTTATTTCAAATTGTTTTATTTTATTTATTTATTTATTTATTGAACATTGATCAATTTAATTTGATATAATAATAGATATTTGAGGCACAATTTCAGCTTTTAGTGAAAACCAGAGAATTGTATTATTCTCCCTGCTTTCCCCTAGTTAAAAAAAAAAAAAACCACTATAAAAGGCTGAGCACTGGCCATGACCTTGTCCAGCAGTCGGTGAACAAGAGAAGAGGAGAGTGTGAAAGAGTGGCTACTCTCTCCAGGACTGCAGGTCATCTGCTATAATTAAGGTGTCACTCTCTGACACTTGAATAAATATGTGGTGAAAGCAGAGGAAGAAAAAGTGTATGCTGCTTTTGACAGTGGAGAAGAATGAGTTGGATAAAAAGAGGTAAACAAAGCTGGAAAGGATGATGGGTGAAAGAAAAGACCTCTAGAGGAGACGTTCTTTATTGGTTCCTGAGGGGATTATTCCACACTCCTCAATACATAAATGTTACTGGAACAGGCATTCAGGACTTCTGCTGGTTTATTTTTTGTCAGCAATGTTCTGTGTTCACTAGCTGAAGTGAATCTTGTCTGGTGAGCACATATGGCATCAACTCATTTAGCACAGCAAAAAACAATGGCTGATTTCACTGTGGCATAATGTAGTGGTTAATGATCTGGGCTGGTTTTTGAAAGAGTGTAGGTTAAATACATGCAAGGGTTTATCCCTGAGCTTTTACCCTTGTGCTCTTGAGCAAAGTACTTAACCTCATGTTACACATGTAGACCTGACCCACTAATACATCTACCGTTAGACGCTTTAGACAAAAGTGTCTGCTACATTATTATTTGATGATTTTCATACTTCAGTGTCTCTGTTACTTTTTAAAAAATAAATTATCATCTAGATAGATAGATAGATAGATAGATAGATACATACATACATGTTTTTAAACACATTGAAAGTTTTGTTTTCTAATTTTGAGGTCTTGACCTTCTTGCCCTGCATTCACCAGACTGTTATCAGAGTTCAATTAAAAAATCCATAAGTTACAGAAATTTATGTTTAAAGTGTGTGAAGTAAATTGACATGTATTAAAATATATTTAGACAGTTTTCGTAACAGGGTTGCCAAAAAAAAGAGCCTCACTAAAATGTATATCGGCCAAAAAAAAAAAAAAAAATGCTAGAAATATTTGTTTGATAACAGTAACAGTGAATCTCATATAAAATGTGTGTGTGTATGCAATATTGAAGAAATAAATAATTGACTTTATCTGTTTGTTTTCAATGTTATATTTACATATGTTATATGTTATAGTATTTTTTTTTTTTCTGTTACTGAAATTAATACTTGGCACTAGTTTGGTGTCCCTGTTACTATATAAAGCATTTGAAGCACAAAAAAAAAAAAGTTTTTTTTTTTTTTTTTTTTTACTATTAGAACTATTAGATATTTTAGATAAATTAGCATCACATCTAACATGATATAACACATAAACCTGTGAAAATATATGAAAATACCATTTTTATGAAGAAAAACACATATAATGGCACATGAGGCAAAAGGTTGTACAGAAAGCACTGAAATTAAAATTTGCGGAAAATGAAATGTGTCTGGACTTCAATGATGATCAGAATTTATGGATGTCCATTAATAAGTACTGATTGTTTACTGATCATTAGACAGAAAACAAAGTGGATTATATAGTTTTGCTTGTTGAGATTTTGCCTGAAACTCTTTAATAGATTTGATTGCACAAACCCAGCAGTGTCCAGGTTCTCCAGAGATTTGTTTCCTGGTGGACTGATTAAAAATTGGCACCCTGACTCTTGGAGGTTGTGAAGCAGTATTTCAGTCTGATTGAAGCATGTGGTTTGTGTAAGAGCTTTCCAATCTTTTGTGAAATATGCATGAGATGGTCAGAGGACAGACTATGGGAATGCCGTTTTTGGCTGAGATCTTACATGTTGCACTTTTTCTTCTTCGTAATATTGCCATCTCCTCTCAATAAACTTTCTGTATTGTCCGCTTTGCCTAATTTTAGTCTAGTTTGTTTTCTCGTTTTACCTCCCCCCTAGGTTATATTAATTTCGTATAATAATTATCTACCACATGTGAAGTCATTCACACCTGTGTGTATGTGTGTGTACTGTAATAAGCATCTGAGACCTGTGCGAAAGCTTTGTCCTTGGATGAAAAGTGAAAATGAGTTGTAGGTGACAGAGAATGATGGAGCAGTGGAGGGGGAATAGTCCCTTGAAAGCTTGATTTCCCAGGGTCCTCTCTGGTTCAGCTGCCGCAACTGCCGCCTGGTTAGAGCTGAATAATGAGTCTGTTAAAACGAGAGATCCTGTGTGAAGGTGTGTGAATGGCTCGGTGGGCAGCTGGGTGTTAGCTGCGTTAAATGAGAGGGTTTTATTATCATTTCATTTCCCATTTCTTTTTGAAGAATCCTTTTGCAGCCTATAAACCATTTTACTTTCCTCCCCTGCGAGAACATCCCATTCCTCCTTTTATATCCTCTCCTGAAAAAGAATGGAGGAGAAATACACTGCGTTCCAGTTGTTTTTGCTTCATTAAATATTGATCCAAAAGTCACAGCACAATCAATCTAAATCTAAACCACTGAGGGATATTACAGCCAAAAATGTGGTATCTGATGGTATCAAGCTACAGGTGTATGACGCTCTTGGGACATGTTAGAGTGTATCTATTCTGTGCGCTGTGACTTTAAGAGCCATTCAGGTGAGTGCTGCTGTTGAACTCAGTCATTGGTGACCACAGCAGGTGTTATCTCAGTTCTATGGACTCTTGATGAAGATTTTTATGATTTGAACTATAAATCAAGTGTTTTTCTCAGATTTTTCCAACTCATTAATGGTTGATAAGCAACAGAAATTCTGGCTTGGCTGTGTGTGTGTGTTTGTGCAGGTCTAGGTCGGAGAGGTTAATTAATAAACCAGTAAACATGCCCACAGGAAAATGCAAACTCTTTAATATCTCCACACTTCCTCCTAGATAGCAATGAGATTATATGGTGAGCTAATGGAGACCTTTTAGAATAAAATATATTTACTTTTGGTAACACTTTAGAATAGGGAGCAATTCTCAATAGTTGCTTATTAGCATGCCTATTATTAACATATTGGCTGTTTATTCATGCAAATAAAGCACATATCCTGCATGACCATATTCTACATCCCTAATCCTACCTAATACCTAAACTTAACAACTACTAATTATTAATAAGCAGCAAATTAGGAGTTTATTGAGGCAAAAGTCATAGTTAATCGTTTGTTAATAGTGAGAATTGGACCTTAAAATAAAGTGTGACCTTACTTTTTATTTTTTCAGTTCAAATGTTTGGGGTGGGTAAGATTATGATGTTTTTGAAAGAAGTCTCTTAAAGCTAAGTGTATTTATTTGATCAAAAAATACATTAAAAACAGCAATATTGAGAAATATTATTACAATTTTAAATGACTGTTTTCTATACAGTATATTTTAAAATGTGATTTATTTCTGTTATGGTAAAGTTGAATTTTCAGCAGCCATTACTCCAGTCTTCAGTGTCACATGATCCTTCAGAAATAATTTGAATATGCTGATTTGGTGCTCAAGAAACATTTCTTATTATTACTAGTGTTGAAATCAGTGTTTATACTTAGTGCTATACTTATACAATACAAATAGAAGCAACTGTTTAATATTTATGATATTCCTCCTAAAAATTATAATGACATTTCCTTAAAAGGGAATTAATGAATGAATGTGTTCACTGCAGAAGAATTACCAGCAAAATGTATAGTTTAATTGATTAACAGCCTTATTTTTCTCCTGTAAGTGAAACATCTGAGACAAAGTTGAAACTTCACTCCATTAAGTCTTCTGAGCTATGAAAGTAATAAAACATTCATGTGGGTCTTAGAGTTTCACAGTGATGCTGTATATAGGATGACGGTGTCTGTAAAAGAGGTCATTGGCAGTGCTGACAATAATGATGCTTGTGAGTTCATGCACAAGTTCTGCTCGCGCGCGCGTGTGTGTGTGTGTGTGTGTGTGTGTGTGTGTGTGTGTGGAGACTCTGTCGGCACAAGGCAGAGTTTAGCTAAGCTGAAGGAGTCTCTCAGTCTGAATAATTTAGAGGAACAGAGAGGTTCGCTTCAAAAGGTTCTGAAGACTGACACGAGCTTTGAGGAGGTGCTCATTGTGTATGTGGATTTGTGCGAGGTTCCTGTGTGTGAAGCAGTTTTGAGGAGTAACTAACTAAAAGTAGAGACACTACTAACTTAATAACATTCCTCAGTTGTGTGACAGTAGTTCAGCTCAAAATATTGTCGCTTAACAAGCTACTTTTTAACAAGCAGCTTTTTCAGTGACAAAAACACACTGCAGTCATTCATTTTTAATGAAAGCTGGTGACTTCTGGGGACAGAAACAATAGCGACCGTTGCTGACTAGATGTGTGCATGTCTAGCAAAATGTGTTACAGTATATGTGCTAGTTCAGTTTACAGTATATACAACCATTTTCCTTCTAAAATGGTAATAATGTGAATTTATTTTACAATTTAAAATAACAGTTTTTATATTAAAATATATTTTAAAATGTAATTTATTCCTGTGATGACAAAGCTGAATTCTCAGCATCATTATTCCAGTCTTCAGTGTCACATGATCCTTAAGAAATCATTCTAATATGCTGATTTAGTGCTCAGGAAAAATGTCCTATTATTATCAAAGTTAAAAACAGTTGTGCTGCTTAATATGTGGAAATTTCTGCAATTTTTTCAGGATTTCAAAGTGCAATTTTTTCATGATACTTTGATGTATAGAAATGTAAAAGAACAGTATTTATTTGAAATACAAATCTTTTGTAACATTATAAATGTCTTTTCTGTCACTTTTGATCTGTTTAATTTGCTGAATAAAAGTATTAATTTCTTAAAAAGAAAAAAAAAAAAGTCTTATGGCCTCCAAAATTTTGAACGGCATATTCAGTGCTATATTAATAATCAATAAATAATTTTAGTTTAAATGTATATGTTCAAGTTTGATGCTGTCACCCTAATTGAAATTTTTTCATTAAAAAAAAACATATAAACATATACCTTCAACATTTCTCACATTGTCACAGTTTATTCGCTATAGTTTAGAAAATGGTAATAAAATTAAAATGTGTTAAAATGAGTTAAAATGTGTCAGAGCAAAATTCATCTTGATAATGTCAGATAATTTTGATAGAAAGGTATGCAAAAAAACATGGTCAAGTCAAAGTGTCAAATCAAATTTTTGGTCCCAAATTTTTATCAATTTTACTGGTAGTTCACTCTATGAAGAATTTTTGTGTATAATATGTCACAGTTTACTTTATTTTGCTATCCTTACTTACATAAATAAACTATAGTGTCCTGCACCCACTAGAAAAAATATCAAAAATTATATTTGTTGTCTGAATAATTTTTGACTTGACTGTATATAAAGCTTGACTGTAGTTAAACCTAATTTTAAATTATGATTAGCTTTCAAGCAAATTTACATTTTAAAATTGCTTCCTGAACCCTGATGTGTAGACAGAAGACATTCCTCCCTTGCAGATTGTTAAGCAAGGCCATACTTGAGTGTTTTTACAATGGTAGATGCCCTTGAAGAGCTTGAGATGACATGTTTCATTTCTGCTATCATGTGTGGAAGGACAGGCTTCTTGTTCTTCTCCCTTCTTCTCTTGCTGATCAGAGACGAGAGGGCCTCATTCTGATGAATATTTGATGAGGCTTGTGTTCTGACAATCTACTGGCCCTCTATGGATGCTGAAACTCACTCTTTGGGCTCAACTCATAAAGATGTTCTTTGGGTCAGTGCCCAGATCTTCCCGGCCGAACATGGAGCCGTAATAGCTCCTGACTGACAGGATGGAGAGCTGCTGTTGCAGAGCTGTCAGCGGCTGCGGTCCTGTGTGACGGGGTTTTTGAAATAGTGATAAAGGAGAAGCGGTCTGCCCTTGTGGTGAAGGCTATGATGAGATGCTGACTCTGCAGTGCCGAGACCCCACGGGATCCACTGGGGGACCCTGGTACAGCATGAGTAAAGACTCCACAGACCCCCTGTGGTTTCTGTATGTGTTTTATTGATCTTTTAAAACTGAAGAGTTTGTACTTGGAAAGATACTGTACGTTCCAGAACTCTCCAGTCCAAAAAGATCATTTTTAAAACAGCTTGGTACTTACTGTACAAGATTTTCACTGTTTGCCACCACAAAGAAAGTATTTTTAAATTTGCTTTACAATTTTATTTTATTGTAATTATAATTTTTGCATGTGTCGTGGTACTGACTGGCGGTGGACAGTGACAGGGAAGAGGAGAATTGTTGAATAAAGTCGTTATTTTTGTTTTCTTTGCACACAAAAAGTATTCTCGTAGCTTCATAAAATTACGGTTGAACCACTGATGTCACATGGAATATTTTAACGATGTCCTTAATACCTTTCTGGGCCTTGAACATGTCAGTTGCGTTGCTTTCTATGGAAGGTCAGAAAGCTCTCGGATTTCATCAAAAATATCTTAATTTGTGTTCCAAAAATGAACAAAGGTCTTACAGGTTTGGACCGACTTGTGGGTGAGTAATTAATGACAGAATTAAATTTTTTGGGTGAACTATTCCTTTAATGTTAATTGAAGCATTTATCAATATAGTATATTATTAAAATCAAAGTTTTATCTGTTCATATTATTTAATGGACCTGAGATAACATGAACTAAAAATTATCTGTATTTTTATTAACTAACATTAACAAAGATTAATAAATACAGTCATAAATGTGTTGCTCATTGTTAGTTAATGCTAAAACGTGCATTGACTAACATTAACTAATAGGATCTTACTGTAGAGTGTTACCTTTTTTTGTTTACTATTATTGTTGTTGTGTTGTTTTACAAAAAGAACATTTGTAAATGATACAGCTAGAAAGCTAGAATGTGACTAATCAATCTTAAACACTTTTTCTGGGAAGCAATGGCATATGATGCAAAGCACATACAAAAACAATGTTTATGCAAAACGGCAAAAACACCCAGATGAGTCTGAATGCTAAAAAATGGCCGTGTCAAAACTGAATTACAATTTTATGGTGCAGATAACCTTGGCTAATATTATTACATCATGGCAAAAATTAATAAATAAATAATTTGTTATAAACTAATTTGACCCCTTTAAACTATTCTAACCTAGTCTCAGTACACAGTAGCAGACTGTGTGCTGCGTAATGTGGCGCAGTGCCTTCCAATTAAACTGTGATGTTAGACAAAGATGTTCAACAAGCACAAAAGCTTCATTTCGCATGATAAAATCATTCGATTTGAGCCCGTTCATTTCTGCTGGGGCAAACGGACAGAGAAAATGGGGTTATAACTCTAATTAACAGAGCTATACGCTCCTTTTCCAGATTACAGACTTTCATTTGATTAGCATGGATCTAGTAGAGCACATCCACTCTAACAGAACACAAATAAGGTCACAGATTACCCATTTTTATACACAGATAGTTCTGTAGGACTCTTTCTACATGTCTTTGTGAAATGTTCCTCATATAATGTGCAGTGTTCCGCTTGGAATAATTGTTTGCAGGCTTAAGGGTGACAGACTGATAGTGAATATTCTGCTTAAGATGATTTATTATTTTGGTGATGTGGCGCAGTGGCTTCAGCTTAAGGTTGGTCATCAGAAGGTCGCTGGTTCAAGATTTGCAAGGAGCGAGATATGACCTGTGTCCGGCTGAGAATTTTAGATAAAAGCGCAAATGATAAAAAAGTTTTTTTTTCTCCCTTTTTTAAAGAAAATGTTTATTTTAATGATTCTAAAAATGTCATGTGGTGTTATTATTAAGAAAAAAGTATTTTCCTTTCACCTTGAATAATTGTGAGTGTACACATCATATGAAAAGTTATTTTAATTTTATTTTTCAGATATCATGTATTATTAATTTATAAATATCATTAAAATTTAGGGAGTCATGCCACATGACATACAGTGGGTACGGAAAGTATTCAGACCCCCTTCACTTTTTTCAATTTTGTTATGTTGCAGTCTGATACTATAATTGTTTAAATTCTTTTTTTTTCTCATTACTCTACACTCTGTCCTTTATAATGACAAAGTGAAAACAGAATTTTAGAAATGTTTGTAAATTTATTAAAAAGAAAAAACTGAAATATCACATTTACATAAGTATTCAGACCCTTTACTCAGTACTTAGTTGAAGCACCTTTGGCAGCAATTACAGCCTCGAGTCTTTTTGGGTATGACGCAACAAGCTTTACACAACTGGATTGGGGGAATTTCTGCCATTCTTCTTTGCAAATCCTCTCAAGCTCGGTCAGGTTGGATGGGAACCGTCTGTTGACAGCCTTTTTCAGGTCTCTCCAGAGATGTTCGATAGGGTTCAAGTCAGGGCTCTGGCTGGGTCACTCTAGGACATTCACAGAGTTGTCCCTAAGCCACTCCTGTGTTGCTTTGGCTGTGTGCTTAGGGTCATTGTCATATTAGAAGGTGAACCTTCGGCCCAGTCTGAGGTTTTGAATGCCCTGGACTGGGTTTTCATTAAGGCTATCTCAATATTTTGGTGCATTGAGCTTTTCTTCTACTCTGATGAGTTCTTCAGTCCCTGCCGCTGAAAAACAGCCCAACAGCATGAGGCTGCTACCACCACACTTTACTTTTGGGATGGTACTCTGCAGGTGATGAGAAGAGCCGGTTTCCTTCAAACTTGATGCTTAGAATTGAGGTTCATCAGACCAGGTAATCTTGTTTCTCAGAGTCTGAGGGTCCTTTAGGTGCTTTATTGCAAATTCCAAGTGTGTTTTCATGTGTCTTCACTGAGGAGAGGATTGAGTTTGGCCACACTGCCATAAAGCCCAGATCGGTGGAGTGTTGCAGTGATGTTTGTCCTTCTGTAGGTTTCTCCCATCTGCATATATGATCATGGAGCTCAACTAGAGTGACCACCAGGTTCTTGGTCACCAGTCTAGACAAGCCCCTTCTCCATCAATTGCTCAGTTTGGCTGGGGACCAGCTCTTGGAAGAGTCCTGGTTGTGCCAAACTTCTTCCATTTGAGAATTATGGAAGCCACTGTGCTTTTGGGAACCTTCAGTGCAGCAGAATTTTTTTTGTAGCCTTCCTCAGATCTGTGCCTCAATACAATCCTGTGTCTGAGCTCTGCAGGCAGTTCCTTTGACCTCGTGGCTTGGTTTTCGCTCTGATATGCATTATCAGCTGTGAGGCCCTTTACAGAGAGGTGTGTGCCTTTCCAAATCATGTCCAATCAATTTAATTTACCACAGGCGGACTCCAATCAAGGTGTAGAAACATCTCTGCAATGATCAAGAGACATGGGAGGCACCTGAGCGAAATTTCAAGTGTTGTTGCAAAGGGTCTGAATACTTATGTAAATGTGATATTTCAGTTTTTTCTTTTTAATAAATTTACAGACATTTCTAAAATTCTGTTTTCACTTCATCATTATGAGGTACAGAGTGTAGATTAATGAGAAAAAAAAAGAATTTAAACAATTGTAGTATCAGGCTGCAACATAACAAAATTGAAAAAAGTGAAGGGGGTCTGAATACTTTCCGTACCCACTGTATGTACATGACATTATATGTATGTATTTTATATTAATTTTTATATATTTTTATCTAAATTAATAGCTTCTGACAACAAAAAGAGTGCTTTGTCATTGACCTGTCTACTAAATTGCCATTTGCGTCATGATTTTTAAAATGCGTTGTTATAGTATCTCTTTGTCTTTGTGGTCTGTGTTGTTGCCTGGGCTGGATGTGGTTTGTCCAATGTTGATGAAGCAGCTTAAATGGACTTGTTTACTCAGCTGACACAAACACAGCGATCCATCACATCCCCAACCGATAGAGAGAAAGGACAAACAAAGTGTCTCTCTCGCCTCCGTGGGGGGAACTTCTTTGCCAAGTTGAGACGGAATCCAATCACCAAACCAATGCTGACACTCAGCGTGCAGGAGCTCTCACTTTGATGAATAATTCCTGAGTTGACATATGTATGAGGACACACACACTCAATTTCAGCAGCTGTTCCAAGCGTCTCATTCCCGATGTAGTGAACTGAGGTAGTGCTGCTGAACATATGGACAGAGAGACACTGTGAGGAGATGATGAAGCTGTCTTTCTCCCTCTGTCTCCATTACACCACACACAAACACATGCACAGACGGAGTGTCTCAGCCAGCTAAATCTCCAAATGGAATACTAGTGTCACCAGACGTCCTGTTTTGGTGGCCTGTCCTCATTTTGTACAGTGCGTTGACAGGATCTTGCCAACTGAAAAAAACCTTATGTGCTAGAAATGGAACATTGTGTTTTTTACAAGAAAAAGCATTATATTATTGTATACAGTACGTTATTGCAATTTAATCTTCATTTTCAGTTTTAGAAGAAAAGAATAAGTATTATTCTGGTCACCCTATTGACCAGAGGATCAGTTTTGTCAGTTATTTACAGTTACAAATGAAAATTACAAAAATTAGACTGGATTATCAAGTGAATTTTTGAACTAAATCCAGACAGGCGGGTATTCAGGACCCAGACATGAAGCAGAAGTATTCCAGAGAGCCATGTAATAAATATGGTTTTGGTGCATTTTAATCCAGTTTTGAGTTATATGTCTGATGAAATACATGAGTTAAGAAGGAAATATTATAAATCAACATTGGCATAGCTTCCAGATCTTTCGTCATACTGGAAATGGACATTTGAGTGAGATTGATTGAACTGCTTTCTGGGGGATGGTAGTGTGTAGTGTTTTGTACTGCACATTTTGTCTAATATAATAAGTCACTCTGCTTGCGGTATTTTTCACAGCGAGTGTCATGGCGGACACCCAAATTCACTATAATTATAAGTAATACGGTTTTTGTGTCACGGAATGTAGTTTAGTTTTTTTAAGAGAATGTACTTGTTTATACTTCAGATATGTGGTTTGTTAATAAAGATAACAGCTATTTGAAAATTTGCTATGACGTTTTTGGAGATGTGAGCTCCAGGGTGTCAACAGCCGTTCAGCACTCATGAACCCGTCGAGAGCAGCTTTACCTCGGCCAGATCTTCTGGAATTTGCTACTGGCTCTGATGTCTCTATAGTGGTTAAACACGAGATATATTTCATTTTGGGTAAATCTAATGGGTAGTCTTTGGTCTCAGTAATCTATTATTTGTACAAGAAAAATTGTTTTGGCTGAGGGCAAAATCTCATCACTTTATATTTTATGTAGGCCTAACTTTAATGCTGTAGGCTATATCAGGGCACTGCCTTTGTACTTCTGACTGAATTGCCTATAGCAACTTTTATGATGGCTGTTGTTGTAGTTTATTAAATATTATTATTCAATAAATAATGTTTTATATAAATAAAAGTAGTATTTAATAATTGTAGCAAATTAGCTCAAAAAGGGAAATGTATATAAATAATTACAATTAATTATGATTAATTACAATTATTTATATCGGCTGACAGTAATAACTGTAGCAGAATTAAATTGCCATCAGCTGATCTGTTCGTCCAGCGAACATTCAGTGTAAGTTCATATCAACTCTAAGAAAGGATATTTCTGTGGCCACAGAAAATACCTTCCTATTAATGCATTAGAGCATGTAGCGAGGGTCAAAATCGTAAAGGGACAATTATTTTGCAAGGCAGAACCAAAAACTCATGTAATTTGTGCACACAACTTTTATTAACTAAACACTAACACACATAACTAATCTAAACAAACAAACGAATAAACATACACTCATGCATACATATAAAGGGGAGCTAAAGTGGATGAATGAAGCCATTCGAGAAAACAGAGAATGCAGTTATGGAAAGAGTCAGTTAACCACCTGAGTAAAACCATCAGTGCCATTTATAACGGGGTCTATAGCTTATACTAAACCTCTGTTTCGTTTAGTTAAATGTACGATACTTGCATTGCCTTGGTTGTTGACGAGTGTCCAGAATGCAGTCTCGGATGAAAGTTCTGATTGTTTGAAGGTTTGGTGGTGTTGGAGTTCTTCCGGATTGAAGAGTGATGAATTCCAAAGATCTCCTGACTCGATGGTGATTGGGAGTTTCTTCCCAGGTAGAAAGTGAAAAAGAGCTAAGAAAGAGATCTGCTGATGTCCGAGGATCGTTGGTTGAATGGAAAGTCAAGGCCGCAAGGCCTGGCGCAAAACTTAAAGGGTTGCTGAGGAGCTCACATCCTCCTCATCCTCTTAGGATCTAAAAGAACCACAGACTGGTTGTGCTGAGGCCTGCCAGACACGGTAGCGTCGGCCCTGGGACCTAGCAACCAGAAGCTGGAGAGGGGATGGGAGATGAGTGAAGAGACTAAAAGACTAAAACTAAAACTAAGGTGAGTCACTGAAGTGAGGCCTTTTAAACCCTTTGGAGGTCACACCCCTGGGGGGGTCAAAGAGCCAATGGTGACTTTCACTTTTGGAGGGAAAGTTTACGACTCTTTGTCTTAGACCATGGTATTTTGCATATTATAATTTGCATGGGGTTAATGAAAAAACTACTAAAGATTCTTAGGACACTAATATGTTGCATATGTATCAACATGTAATATACACTGTTTTTTAGACCATCCGAAGAGGAATTGATAGACACCAAACATGGTACAGTTAAAGTGATATTAACTAGTGATCTGTCATAAGCATGCATAAAACAATATACAATACACAAAAACATATACAAGAACAGTAGTAATCATATACAAAGACATGGGGATATGCATGGTAGGAAAGTCATAGAAAAATTTGTCTATTAATTAATGAACGAAGTCATTTCTTATAGCAGTATGTGTCGGTTTTAGAGAGAATTGCTTAGGGAGGAAGATTCTCTCTACATACTTTTAGGTCGTAAAGCTTATCAGATCTGGCTGAGGTGTCCTGGTCAGGAGATCGTTCACAGACATATAGGCACAGAGTCTGGTGTTGGGTGAGGGGTCTGTGACTGTTTGTTAATCTAATGAATAATTGATTTATTAAATCTAATGAACAAATGTGTGTCTGATTGGTCCAAATGCTACATAATAGTATTGGGAAACAGTGTGTGTGTTGGTGATGGTGATTTTAGTTACATTGTTCCGCCATTAGATGGTGACTGAGACTGTTTTTATGAGTGAATCAGCAGTTAAGACTTTCATACTGAAAGAGACTGAAACAGGGTTATAAACAAGGAAGTTATTTTTACTTTCAACAATACCTTGTAGTTGCAGCCAACAAATGCACTGAGCAGCGCTGCCATTGGAAATTACCCTTAGCAGATGAAATGATAGTACGACAAAGATATCACTTTCCTCAGCGGACATTCAATCTAATGTTTAATTGTGAATATGAGATTGAGCTGAAGAATGAATGCTGTATCAGATGCAGGTAATCACACTCGCTCAGTCAATCTCTCTCTCATAATACTCTACTACACATAATACAGTGAGATTTTAATACAGTAATACAATACGTTTTCAATGAAGCAACTTAACGTTCCTTCGTTACCAGTTCTAAAGTGACGTTTTGGAATTAGTAACGGAGGCTTGGGCTCAGCTGTTAAACTGTTAAACTGAGATTTGAATCCGTGGTGGAAGGAAGTAGTTCTGCACAAAAGAGGGTTATTAAAGAAACGCCTTTGTTGTTTCTTATGTATTTACACACTTGTGCCGTCAAATTGTTGTATAAACGCAAAATCAAACTTGTAGCCATGTATATATATATATATATATATATACAGTGGGTACGGAAAGTATTCAGACCCCCTTAAATTTTTCACTCTTTGTTACATTGCAGCCATTTGCTAAAATCATTTAAGTTCACTTTTTTTTCCTCATTAATGTACACACAGCACCCCATATTGACAGAAAAACACAGAATTGTTGACATTTTTGCAAATTTATTAAAAAAGAAAAACTAAAATATCACATGGTCCTAAGTATTCAGACCCTTTGCTCAGTATTTAGTAGAAGCACCCTTTTGATCTAATACAGCCATGAGTCTTTTTGGGAAAGATGGCCGCATTCATCTTTCCCTTGATTGCAACCAGTCGTCCTGTCCCTGCAGCTGAAAAACACCCCCACAGCATGATGCTGCCACCACCATACTTCACTGTTGGAACTGTATTGGACAGGTGATGAGCAGTGCCTGGTTTTCTCCACACATACCGCTTAGAATTAAGGCCAAAAAGTTCTATCTTGGTCTCATCAGACCAGAGAATCTTATTTCTCACCATCTTGGAGTCCTTCAGGTGTTTTTTAGCAAACTCCATGCAGGCTTTCATGTGTCTTGCACTGAGGAGAGGCTTCCGTCGGGCCACTCTGCCATAAAGCCCCGACTGGTGGAGGGCTGCAGTGATGGTTGACTTTCTACAACTTTCTCCCATCTCCCGACTGCATCTCTGGAGCTCAGCCACAGTGATCTTTGGGTTCTTCTTTACCTCTCTCACCAAGGCTCTTCTCCCCCGATAGCTCAGTTTGGCCGGACGGCCAGCTCTAGGAAGGGTTCTGGTCGTCTCAAACGTCTTCCATTTAAGGATTATGGAGGCCACTGTGCTCTTAGGAACCTTAAGTGCAGCAGAAATTTTTTTGTAACCTTGGCCAGATCTGTGCCTTGCCACAATTCTGTCTCTGAGCTCTTCAGGCAGTTCCTTTGACCTCATGATTCTCATTTGCTCTGACATGCACTGTGAGCTGTAAGGTCTTATATAGACAGGTGTGTGGCTTTCCTAATCAAGTCCAATCAGTATAATCAAACACAGCTGGACTCAAATGAAGGTGTAGAACCATCTCAAGGATGATCAGAAGAAATGGACACCTGAGTTAAATATATGAGTGTCACAGCAAAGGGTCTGAATACTTAAGACCATGTGATATTTCAGTTTTTATTTTTTAATAAATCTGCAAAAATGTCAACAATTCTGTGTTTTTCTGTCAATATGGGGTGCTGTGTGTACATTAATGAGGGAAAAAAATGAACTTAAATGATTTTAGCAAATGGCTGCAATATAACAAAGAGTGAAAAATTTAAGGGGGTCTGAATACTTTCCGTACCCACTGTATATATACATTATGGGCCAGTCTTACTAAACAGGGCAAATTAGTGCGAGAGTGCAATTCCAAAACAGCGTCGATGGGTGTGGAAACTTCTGCAGGTGATTTACATTTACATATCGACCAACGCAATATACCAAGCGCAGCGCAAATTAGTGAAGTCACAAATAAAGAATAAAGAAATAAAGGTGCCACAGTACATTGAAAAGAACCGGAGGGTTTGCAAGACGTTTTGATAGACCTGGTATTGCGTGACTCCTAGTTGAGGGTTCCAAGTCGTCTTTTATTTCCTGAAGCAAATAAAAATAACATGGCTTGGCAAACTATATATTTGGATAATGTGTTATTCTGGCATTCCAAATAAATTAATACGTGTGGAAAAAATCCTCTTCCCTCTACCATGCGCTCTCTGTTCTCTGCGGCGCCTCCTCCTAGCAACAATAATTGCAGCCATTTCAAGCGCAAAATAGTTTTAAGACATGCTTTTTTGGGCATTAAATAATGGCACAAATACCAGTCATTTGACGAGCGCAAACGTTAGTAAATCTTGTTGCGTGATTCATTTGAATACTCTCCTCCCATAAATTTTGCTTCTGAAAGAGAAACTCCTACAAATGCATATTCAATAAGGTCAGGCGCAAAAATAACTGTGTCCACGCCTTTTCAGCGCTAATTCTTCACTGTGTGTCTGGCGCAAGCTGTTAGTAAAACTGGCCTTATATATATATATATATATATATATATATATATATAGAGAGAGAGTGTTCATATATAGAGTGCCGCAAATGTCAACAAGTTTTGTAACCTTTCGATGAGTTAATAAAATTTAAAAAGTAACTGAAGAGCTTCTGAATTTCTTTAACTTCTTTATCTTTATGTCTTTATCAAGCAAATTTGTAATTTGCCAACGAAAAAAAGTCATTTGACCCTTTGGCTTTTTTTAAATGTGCATTCTACCCAAAATCTAACACACTCCTTCAGGGCACAGGTAGCCTATCAGGAGGACTGGACATAAATTCTCTTCGGTATTAAATTGGGCAGCTCCTCTCTGATTCATCCTTCGTCTCTCTATATCTTGATTAACAAGGCCACCATAATGATGATCACGTTGGCATTTATTGGGAACGGATGAGGAGTGATACTCTAAATTGAATCTTTTAAAAATTTCTCAGGCCCATTTAACATAATGCTGCCTCTGTAATGTGACCATGATGATTAATCAGACGGGGCAGAGATGAGAGGCTGTGCCGAAGAGAGTGATGGATGGGACGGCTGGGCAAGCTTTAAATGGAGTAAGTTTACCCTCCTGTTGCATGTACCTCATTTCCACATTTAACTCCACATCAACGGTGATTAGTGAACAGGGATTGATGTGGGACGAGAGTGAGAGAAATAGAGAGCAGGGATGAAAGAAGAGAGAAGATAAAGTGAAGGACAAGGAAAGGGACAGGAGAATTGAGGGCGAGGGAGGGAGGAAGGAAGGTGTAAAGATGATGAAATATAGAGATGCAGAGAAGTTAAAAAGAAACCAGAGAGCGACAAACGTAACAAAACAGGGGTGGAGTCCACAGACGGATAAGAAAGGGCCTTAAAATGTGTGTATGGGTGGGACTGTGTGTATGTGGGGAAGAAAAGAAAAAGTGGGACATGAGAATGCAGACGGGAATAATAGGTTAGGGAGGACAGGTGGATACACTGTTGCTTAAAAGAAACAAATCGGATCCAGTCTCATTACAACTATAGATGGCAAAAGATAGAACACCTGCAACAATGTAGCGGAAAATAGCCTGGGGAATTTTAACAGCTGAATGAATGGGTGGATGGGTGCATGAATGAGTGGAAAAGAAAGAAAGAAAATCCATATCTTAATATTGTAGGCTAATAATAGATTTTTTTTTGTAAATGGGATTAGTGGAGTTGAGAACATTAGGGTCACTCTCAGGGTACAGTGGCATTTGTCTGCAATGCGTGTCTTCATGACATAATGCTGATAATAATTAACAGGAAGAACTTTGTCTCTACTTTAAAACTTTAAGACAAAACATTTTTGAACATATTTGCCTTTAAAATTTGCCAATTTGCATGTCCTTGTTTATCTTTTTTTTTTTTTTTTACAGAAAAGATCATTAGGCCACTATTCCTATATTATTTTTATATTATTTCTATATTATTTTTGTCCTTTTTAATGTAGGGTACTGAATTTTGAGTTGGTAACAGGTTTGGTACAAACGTTTTTGAAAGAGAAACAAAATGGCTTATTGATTTCCTTCTTTCTTTTTTTTTCAGTTATAATGATCATAAATGTTATATATTATAAGGCACACTGAAACTGTGTTATCTATGCAAATATTATTCATACATTAAAAATTCATGTAGCCTACCTATCTATTCAAATAGTCTTGAAAAGTATGTGAATTCCAAATGTATTGTGACAGGGTTTAAATAATTTAAGACCTTTGGTTAGTAACAAATTATGAATTCCATGAGAATCTGTGGAGGTTATATCTGGTAACTAAAAGTGCTGAAATGAAAGTGATTCCTGAACTGCTTTCAAACTTGGCTCATTTTTTGATTTTGGTATACTGTAGTACGGGGGCCCAGTAGTGCACAACGCAATGAAATCTCCACAACACAACGAAATCACCTCAACACAACACATAGGTAATTTTGTTGTGTTGTGCTAATTTAGTTGTGTCATGGCTTGTTTCTATTGCATTGCGACTTGTTTTCTTTGTGTTGTGGCTTGTTTCCATTGTGTTGTGCTAATTTCATTGAGTTGCGGCTAATTTCCATTTTGTTGTGGCATCTTTCTGTTGTGTTGCGGCTTGTTTCTGTTGTGTTGTGCTAATTTCATTGTGTTGTGACTTGTTTCCATTGTGATGTGGCTTGTTTCCATTGTGATGTGGCTTGTTTCCATTGTGCTGTGCTAATTTCTTTGTGTTGTGGCTTGTTTCCATTGTGTTGCGGCTTGTTTCCATTGTGTTGTGCTAATTTCTTTGTGTTGTGGCTTGTTTCCATTGTGTTGTGCTAATTTCGTTGTGTTGGGACTTGTTTCCGTTGTGTTGTGGCTTGTTTACGTTGTGTTGGGACTTGTTTCCGTCATGTTGCGACTTGTTTCCGTAGCGTTGTGGCTTGTTTCCATTGTTTTGCGACTTTTTTCCATTATGTTGTGCTAATTTTGTTGTGTTGCAACTGGTTTCCATTGTGTTGTGCTAATTTCTTTGTGTTGTGGCTAGTTTCCGTTGTGTTGTGCTAATTTTGTTGTATTGTGGCTTGTTTCTGTTGTGTTGCATTTTTTTCTATTGTGTTGTGTTAATTTTGTTGTGCTGTGGCTTGTTTCCGTTGTGTTGCAGCTTGTTTCTGTTTTGTTGTGCTAATTTCATTGTGTTGCGGCTTGTTTCCATTATGTTGTGCTAATTTTGTTGTGTTGCAACTGGTTTCCGTTGTGTTGTGCTAATTTCTTTGTGTTGTGGCTAGTTTCCGTTGTGTTGTGCTAATTTTGTTGTATTGTGGCTTGTTTCTGTTGTGTTGCATTTTTTTCCATTGTGTTGTGTTAATTTCATTGTGTTGCGGCTTGTTTCCATTGTGTTGTGCTAATTTTGTTGTGTTGCGACTTGTTTCCATTGTGTTGTGGCTTGTTTTTATTGTGTTGTGACTTGTTTCTCTTGTGTTGTGCTCATTTTGTTGTGTTGTGGCTTGTTTCTGTTGTGTTGCAACTAGTTTCCGTTGTGTTGTGGCTTGTTTCCATTGTTTTGCGACTTTTTTCTGATGTGTTGTGGTAATTTCATTGTGTTGCTGCTTGTTTGCGTTGTGTTGTGGAGATTTTGTTGTGTTGTGCACTGCTGGGCCACTGTACTGCAGGCTTCAAAAATCCCTTTAAAGCAAACCAAAATTAGGCCTTCACAACTAAAATATACCAAAATACTAAAATAGAATCCACTTTTGAGACCAGAGACAGTTTGAATGCAAAGTTACCTGGATACTTTTTTCCTGTTTAAGCAGTCTGAGTTTGGTTTGTTTGAGAATATGAACCTACACATCCCCACAAACATACACCCAATTTTAAAGTAATGTTATATGATTGCAACAATGTCAAACAAAGGCGAATTTCACCTTGGCTGTTTGGAGACATTATTTCGATTTGCACATGCTGTGAGGAGGTGTAGCACAGATTCATTAAAAACTCAATGTTCTTTATTTCTCCAGTTTATTCCCATCAGCAACCAAGAGCGACGACACACGCTCACGCACGCCCTCATCGCGCATCTCCACGGCAACTCGCAGCCAGGTTAAATCAGTTGTGAGTCTCTCTGGGAGAACACACATTATCTCAAATAATTCCTCCCAACTAAAAAGCTTTTTTGTTTCGCCGTGACAGGCACAGAATGGGAGGGAAGCGCTCTATTTGCGAGTATCAAATAATGGGAGCAAAATAAAGCTTGTCTTTTTTCATTTGTCTCCTCTGATGAACTGATAAATATGGTTTGGCCTCTGGAGTGCCGTCTCCATTTGGATGCTTCCTGGATTCCTCATGTTTGCATACTGACTTGTAGGGAAAAATTCCATGTAACTTGGCCACAGAGTGTCAGAGCTGGGTTGGTTAAAAGCACAGAGGAAGGAAATATTAACCCGAAAGGAAGTAGGAAAGAGGCTTCACTGGACTTCTCTAGAATAATCAAACACCTGAGCTGTCAAGCTTTCTTGTTAATGTTTGATGGTATCAAAAGACCAAAACGTGCCAGGCGGGTGTGTGTCTGCATTCCATGTACCTGAGTAGAGCCAGGGGGACGCCTTATGGGGTGTTTTTAAAAAAAAAAAAACTCTGTTTTACTATGAAGCATAATTGGCCACTTCGCTACAGATGCAACAACTGAGGGTCCCTTTGCTGTTCTGTAAGCCTGCAGAAGACTGAAGATCAAAGAAGATGTGATGGACATCCTCCCCATGGAGATGGAGCATGTGTTTGTGTGCTGCATGGGAATATATCACCATCTGTGGAATATGAAAATGCAGTGTATGTGTGCTAATCTACAGATTAGAGAACTTTACTACTAAATCATAAGTGGATAAAACGTGAACACATGCTAAATCATTTAACCAATTATAAGCATTTTCTTAATTGAAAATTCTCTATTGGATCTTTTTAAATTGATTGCTTTTGTTTATGTTTATTTATAGGGACAGTAGATGATTTGAAGAACATGTTGGAACAGAATTTGGATGCTAAGTTCAAATGCTTGGCAGCCACTTGACCACCGTGGCTCAGTGTTTTGGAGCCGGTAAGCAACCACTTATCGACCATCTAGTAACATTGTAGCAAGTGTATAACAACGTACTAAAACTCTCAGATCAATGTAGCAATGCCCAGCAGCCATAAATGCATATTGGATAAAAATGCAATTGCATATACATGCTCAAAACCCCTTAGCAACACTGTGGCAACCACCCATAACACCTTAGCAACTGCATAGCAATGCACTAAAACTCAGAACACTGTAGCAATGTCTTGGCAACAACCGTCAAAACTGTAAAAACTGGATAGCAGTGTCTGAAAAACACTGTGAATACCTTAGCAACACCCTCGCAACCACTGAATAAACTCCTTAGCAACACCCTGGCAACATGCCAAAACATTCAGAACACTTTTAACAACACCCTGTAAACTGCATATCAATGCACTAAAACTTGAAACACCATAGAGATGCCTTGGAAACAATCAACAAAACTCAAGCAACAACATAGCAATGTGCTAAAAACACTCAGAATACCTTAGCAACGCCCTGGAAACCACAGAGAAAGCTCCCTGGCAACACTCTGTCAACCAAATATAGCAACCTACTCAAACATTCAGAGTACCTTTAATGCCCTGGTAACTGCATAGCAGTGCACTAAATCTCAGAACACCATAGGGAAGCCCTGGAAACAATCAACAAAATAGCAACATGTTAAAAACACAACAAAACACCTTAGTAACGCACTGGAAACTACTCAGAACACCCTAGAAACCAAATAACAATGCACTAAAACTCAGAACACTGTAGCAGCATCTTGGCAACAACAGTCAAAACCATAGCAACTGCATAGCAATGTCTGAAAAACACTGTAAACCCCTTAGCGACACCCTGGAAACCACAGAGAAAACTCCCTAGCAACACCCTGTCAACCACATAACAACATGCTAAAACATTCAGAACACCTTTAACAACACCCTGTAAACCGCATAGTGATGCACTAAAACTCAAAGCACCATAAAGATGCCCTGGAAACAATTGACAAAATCCTAGCAACAACACAGCAAATGTGCTAAAAACATTTAGAATACCTCAGCAACACCCTGGCAACCACATAACAACATGCTAAAACTTTCAAAATACCTTTAACAGCACCCTTTAAACCGCAGAGCAATGCTCTAAAACTCAAAACACCATAGAGGTGCCTTGGAAGCAATCAACAAAACTCTAGCAACAACACAGAAATGTGCTAAAAAACACTGTAGCAATGTCTTGGCAACAACCATCAAAACCATAGCAGCTGCATAGCAATGTCTGAAAAACACTGTGAACACCTTAGCAACACCCTAGAAACCACCCAGAGCACCCTAGCAACCGCATAGCAACATGTTTAAACATTCAGAACACCTTTAATGCCCTGATAACTGCATAGCAATACACTAAAACTCAGAACACTATAGAGATGCCCTGGAAACAATCGACAAAACCCTAGCAACAACACAGCAATGTGCTAAAAACAGTTAGAATACCTTAGCAATGCCCTAGCAACTACCCAGAACACCCTAGAAACTACAAAACAATGCACTAAAACTAAGAACACTGTAGCAGTGTCTGGGCAACAGCCGTCAAAACCATAGCAACTGCATAGCAATGTCTGAAAAACACTGTGAACACCTTAGCAACACCCTAGCAACTGCCCAGAACACCCTAGCAACAGCATAGCAACATGCTAAAACATTAGGAACACCTTAACAATGCCCAGCAACCACAAAGACCATCCTAGTAACTGCATACTGAGAACTTTAGCAACACCTTGCCAGTCACAGCAACAAAACACCCTAAAAACACCCTGGCAACCATGTAGCAACGTGCTTAAATCACTCAGAACAACTTAGTAACACCCTGACAACACCCCAAAACACCCTAGCATGGAAAAAACACACCTCAGCAGCAGCTTGGTAACCAGATATCAGCATGCTAAAAACACTGAACACCATTGTGGCGAATTACATGGCAAGCAGCACATTTTCTTCATCTACTTATCTTTCACCCACTCCCTTGCTCATCCTTCTTATAAGTCTGAGACTCTCATAACTTGTGTGAGTGAGTGAGTGAGTGAGAGGGAAGGAAAGAGAGATATTACATGTTGAGGAATAATTGGAGTCACACAGAGATACAGTGTTACAGTGCTTACCTCAGTACAGCAGGTTGCTCTCATACTTTCTCAGTAATACAATAATAAAGATCAGAGGGGTGTTTTCACAGGCCGAGGCTCATCATGCGTTATGAGACCTGCACTTGTAACCCAACTATATCTCATGACCGCACAAGAATATTGCACTTTAAATTGAGGCGCAGCTGTAAATCTGGACATAAGAGCAAGCACTCAGACTAGTGAGGTTAGATGCTTTTTACAGCTCACAGATCACAACATGGGTCTTACTCTTATCTGTCAACCTGTTCACTTATGTTTTCTCACTCTTCAAGCAGTTCCTGTGCCTCACAAGCATTGTTACCAGCTAAGCTTCCTCCTCTCCTCCCCCTTTTTCTCTCAAAATTCAACCTCCTGTTCAGAGTTGTTATAGTTAACTAAAGCTAAAACCGTTAAAGAATAAATGAAAATAAAAATAAAAGTAAAAGTTTATATATATATATATATATATATATATATATATATATATATAAACAAAAAACTAAATTGATTTTATTCTAGCTAGTTGCCAAGATAAGTTTAACTTGATGTACTAAAATAACTAAAACATATATATATATATATATATATATATATATATATATATATATATATATATATATATATATATATACTATATACTATATATTACACTTTTAACTAAAATTACAATGAAAACAGGAAACATAAAAATATAAATTAATTCAAAATATGATACTCAATGATACTAAAATAGATGTTCTCCTGTTGTCAGATGAAGCCCATCTTGAGCTCAACAGCTTTAGATGGGCGTCTGATCCCTGTTACGAAATAAATGTTTCATATAGGTATTGTCCACCCTAAAAATGAAAATTCTGCCATCATTTATTCACGCTTGTGTCATTCCAGACCTGTATGCATTTATTTCTTCCGTGGAACAGGAAAGAATATTTTTTGAAGAATGTTGGTAGCCAAATGGTTTCAGTTCCCATTGACTTCCAAAGTATGGACACAAAATACTACGGAAGTCAATGCAACATGAAACTGTTTGGACAGAAGATTGAAGTCGAAACTGTTTAATTACCAACATTCTTGTTGTGTTCAACAGAAGAAAGAAATTCATGCTGGTTTGGAACAACTTGATGGTGAACAAATGATGAAAGAATTTTCATTTTTAGGCTGTACTATCCCTTTAAACCCATACAGATTCATATACTTAAATGTGGATGCTACTAATTTTATATAAAACCATCAGAGATCTGAATTAATCTTAATGTACTTGAGTCATTCAAGGATGGTTAATCACCTCGCTTATATCTGGCACTGCTTTTTTTTACCATTATAGTCTGTGAAATAATGCTAATTGTGCCCCATTTGCCTTTACGACTGACATTTTTAAATATATTTTCAAGCGCTTATTTAAAAATTAGGTCATGCAGTTTTTGTTTTATGATTGTGGCACCGTTTCCACTGCGATATGCCAAAATGGTGGCCAAAGCTGCACAAATAAGTGAAGATGTAACCAGCTGGCATGAACAGGTATTCTGGAGTCATAACCTTCCAGGCCTAACACCTTTCATCAGCATGCTGCTGCCATCTACTGGGTAATGATATTGTTCATTTCAGTGTGGCACTGCAAAATGAGCCTGAAGGAGTGTGATGGTGAGCACAGCACAATTCAGTGGAGTGTGAGCCTTCTGTGTAAACAGTATTTCAGTAAACAAATCTTGACTGTTAAATCTTGAAAAGAGAAAACTCATAATTAATATTCATGAGTTAAGCCTTCACCATAGTAGGATCCATAATTCTGTGGATCTAATTACGAAGCCTTTTGATCTATAGATCATATATTGTTCTTATTATAAAAACTCATCTTCTCTCAGCACTTCCTTATACAACACCAGCTGTCATGTTGCACAGTTCCACGCCTAATAGTTTTATTTTGTTCTGTTGTGACAAGAGTCACTGTCTAAACAGACCTCAACACTATGTTATAAAGCCTCAATTAGTCATGATAATAGGATGACAGTTTTGCATTCTGGAAGGGTAATGGCTTGTTTTAATTGTGCATTTGCATGAGTGCACTCTGGGTGGAGGTGAGAGGTGGGCCTCGTATGAGAAACATTTACTCAGCGCTTGATTACAAAGAATAGACACATTTAATTGTTGAGAATTGAATAATGAGCCTTTAATCTATTTATTGGACTATGGAGCCTTTTAGCTGTCCCCTGCTGATCGTTTCAAAGGACGCTCAGGTCACACAGTACTGTCTGGTTGGGAGGCGTCAGAGGTGAGCAGGTCTTTGGAGACGTGGAATATTAATGAACTGGATGTCTTCATTGATCAGCCTGCCATGATCAGTCATACACAGACTCAGAGGTTTACCAACTGGAAATGATGATCTCTGTGAGGATCAGTGTTATTAGAAATAAAAAATAAAATAAAGTAAAGTAAAATAAAGTAAAATAAAATGACTAAAATACAATAAAAATAGACATAAATTATTAAATAAACTAAAATAAAACAATTAGCAAACTCTAGCAAACACTTCCTTAATCTCTCCCTGTTCTACTATTCTAAATAATGTCTAAAACTTTGTATTACTAGCACTTCTTGTGTTTGACAATGTTGTATTTGACAATAAAATAGAAATAAAAATAATTGAATAAATTCTAAATTATTTTAAAAAACACACTATAGTTTTATATGACTGTAATTTGAAATACTGTGGTGGCCCAGAAACACTGAAGAACCAGTAAAGGCCATATTGTTTGACCATTAATCTGAATATTTGGGAGGATATGCCCCACTTAGTGTGGTTATGGCCCTGGTTTTCTATCAAATCTCAAGCAAAACAGATGTTTTAAAGTGCTATATTACATAGTTTTAAAATTAAATGAAATTTAGAATTTTGAAATTAAATACTAGTGAATTGCATGGGCAAGGCATTTATCTGAGTATAATGAAAACTAAACTCAATAAATAAACACTAACACACCTATGAAAAACTGAACTGAAATACATTTTGATGACTAAAAATAAATGGGATTTTTTTTTAAAACATGGCATATTATAAAACTTTACAACTAGCCTGCCTTAAACATGAAAATGCCACAAAATAAACTACAATAAAAACAGACTATAACACCATTAATCAATTTTTTAATGATACCAGTGAACACATTAACTTTGGCAGCCCTAAAATACTAAACTACAAATTAAATAAGCAGAAACTGAACCAAGACTAACAATTATAGAGTAAAAAATCTAACAAAAACTAAACTGCAAACACACAATGACAATAAAATATAAATTAAAAATTCCAACCCAATCTCATGGCAATTCATACATATTTTACAAGGTGGCTAATTCGTATTAATTTGTACAACCTCACTCATATGAATTCGTATAGTTTTTGCTAAATCATACGTTTTTTATGAGTTCCCTGATTCGTATGAATTCGTACGAATGGCCTACACTCTTAAAAATAAAGGTTCTTTATTGGCATCAATGGTCCCACAAAGAACCTTTACCATCCATGGAACCTTTAAAATTCCACAAAAGGTTCTTTACAGTGGAAAAAGGTTCTTTAGATTATTAAAATGTTCTTCAAAATGGTTCTTTTAAGAACCGTTCACTGAAAGGTTCTTTGGGGAACCAAAGCTGGTTCTTTTATGGCATCGCTGTGAAAACCCCCTTTTGGAACCTTTATTTTTAAGAGTGTACCCCTAACCCCGCTCCTAAACCTACCCATCACTGGGGTCTAGACAAATCATACAAAATCATAATCAAACCTCACTCTACGAATTCATATGAATTAGCCACCTCGTAAAACACGTACAAACTGGTCATGAGAAAGCGTTGAAAATCCATACTTAAGTTAAGTTAAGTTAAGATAAGTTTATGAATCAGAAATACTATTTTATATTTTCCACTCAGTGTGATTACAGTGCTTGTTTTCTATCAAATCTTTAATACTCAAGAAATATAAATATAAAACAGAGATTCACTGCAATTCAAAAGGAATTTAAAAAGTTAAATGCTATTGAATTCACTGGGATGCTATATTCACTGGGATCTGGTTATGTAGTTACTGAGCTGCTGTGCATTTTCCTTGTGGCTTGATTAAAATTACTATCATTGTGTCAAAGCGTGTACAGTATGAAAATGGTGTATTGTTAGTGTGAAGATGTGTGATGACAGCCACCGGCTCCATCTAAAGCCCTTCCCCCCTTTATCTTCGGCTGCTCAGACAAATCAATGGCGAAATGAATTCTGATTAACCTAAAGCTGACTTTTTTTGCAGTCAGAGCAATGTCCAGCGATGGATGTTTGTCTCGCTGGCTGTAATTCGTCTGAAATCCAATTACAACGAAACCGTAATGGAAAGACGCTAAGCCGAAACACGCTAAGATGAAAAATGAACCTGGAGAACGTTACGCTCGCTAGAGCTGTTCGGTGAGGCAGTCCAATACTCGAGCGCAAACCCGGTTAGGTCGTACTCGCTGGAAACGCGCATTACGCTGACATTAGCATAAATGGGTTATCGATTCTCATTGAAGTTAACCTTCAGTTCTGTCCTGTGGAATTAGGACCGGAGAGCTTGGGTAGGTATGCGCATGCGAGCGAGTGACAGTAATGAAGATGTGACCTTTTGGGTTGATCCCTCCTGCCCTCGACGACCCTCCAACGAGCCGCTCACCTCTACACGTGCGCCCCTGTGTCACAGTGTCATCCGCTCCATTTCCAGACATGTAGTTTTCTTTCACGAGCTGTCAGCGAACACATCTCTCAGCTTCAGGCTTCTCAAGTTCTTGACAGGAATTTTTGAAAGCCTGTCTTAAGGCATAAGTCGATGTTCTTCCCATCATGGGGCGATGGGAGAGGGAAAAAAGCGAGGGATGGGTTGGGGAGGGGGACATGCAGTGGAGACTGACCAACGAGGAGAGGAGATCAGTAAATAACAGTCACCCCAGCGGCCGTGTCTGGGGTTCCTCCTCATCTGGCCCCCAGTCAATTTAATTTAAATGTAAATTTCAGGGATGCGTGGCGTTAAAAGGCTTATATTAGCAAAAAGGGAAAAGTTAATGAATGTATTTCAATCTCTGTAACCACACAGCCTTGCTCATTTACCTCCCGGAATATATGAGCTGTGCTGCTAGAAATTGGGACCGGGGTAATATACGTGCTCTCCAACAACCCACTTGAACCAGCCTTCACAATCCCCTATCCAGTCCATCATCTCTGGTTATGCGGAGACCTTGTTTGAGTTTGACTGTATATTAAAGTGATGATGATATTACTGCTGCATTTTTGAAATGAAAACCTTAAAGAAATGTCCAGAACCCAAAACTAAAAGATAAAATAATTTCATCTACTAGTATGACCCTTGGTATTTATATTATATTATATTATATTATATTAAACATGCCTTAAACATGAAAATGCCACAAAATACACTACAATAATAACAGACTGTAACACCATTAAACAATTTTTAATGATATCAGTGAGCACATTAACTTTGGCAGCCTTAAAATACTAAACTACACATTAAACAAGCAGAAACTGAACCAAAACTAACAATTATAGAGTGAAAACTAAAACTAAAAAACTAAACTGCAAACACACATTGACAATAAAATATAAATAAAAAATCTCAACCCAATCTTATGGCATATTTTACGAGGTGGCTAATTCGTATGAATTCATACAAACTCAATCGTATGAATTCGTATGATTGTTGCTAAATATTTTATCTTTTAACAAAAAGATAAAATAATTTAATCTGCTATTAAGACCCTTGGTATTTTTTTTACTTATTTATTTGTTTGTTTGTTGTTTATTTGTTTATTTATTTATTTATTTTTGCATTGTGACAAATTTTTGAGGGCTTTTTTTAATACTCATTTTACCTCCCAGTTGTCATAACTAATGTTATTACTAATGTCATAACTATGGTCTCTTTCATTATAAATTACATTAGTGATGATTGTTATTACATTATTGTAATAGTAATTGTTTAACCAAATTGTGGTACTTTTTAAATTTAGTTTATTTTAATAACATTTTTAAAGGCAGTACAACAAATACGTGTTGTATTATACTAATATATTACTTAATATTTAAACCTATAAAATGTACCATTTAATATACAACTCACAAAAGATTTATATGCAGTAGGCTACCGGTCAAAAGTTCATGAAGGATCATGTGACTGTGAGGACTGGAGTAATGGCTGCTAAAATTTCAGCTTTGCCATCTCATGAATAAATTATATTTTAAAATATATTAAAATAAAAAAAATGTTATTTTAAATTGTAATAATATTTAACAATATTACAATATAATATTATAATATAATGCATAAATGCAGCCTTGTTTTTTAAATTGTTTTACATATAATTATTTATTATATACTGTATACTGTATAATATGTTACAGTAAAGAGAAAGAGACAATTTTGCTTTACAGTAATGAGAACTGAAATGTACTGTAAAACTAAATTTAAATAAATAAATAAAACTAATGGAAATCGAATTTACATAAGATTTATACAACATATAATTTAAAAATATAACAAATAAGTTAATTTAAAAAATATTTTGGTCCCACTTTATATTAAGTGGCCTTAACGACTATGTACTTACATCAAAAAATAAGTACAATGTACTTACTGTGTTTTTGTATTGCAAAACACTTTTGCCGCTATTGAGGTGGGATACAGGTAAGGTTAGGGACAGGATTGGTGGTATGGGTAGGTTTAAGAGTAGGTTAAGGTGTAAGGGATAGGTCAACAGTGTAATTATAAATGTAATTACAGAAATTAATTACAGATGTAATTACATTCAGGTATTTTTAAAATATAAGTACAATGTAAATACATGTATGTACACAATAAGTGCATTGTACTAAATGATTAATTTAAATGTAAGTACATAGTCGTTAAGGCCACTTAATATAAAGTGGGACCAATATTTTTTACTCAGATTTTTATGGTATAATATAAGGTGGACACCTGTTCATGAGATGCACCCAACTACCCTGACTAAGCATATTTTATGTTTTAGATGCTGGTGTCTCTACCAGGGTTCTCAATTAGCTGTAGGTTTAGCTGTTGAACAGTATGGCTATGCTGCTGCACCAGATAAACCAGCACTAACCAGCCTGGACCAGCAAGGAAATTCATGCAAGAGGGGGATGCTGAAAAGACACTGGTGAGGAAGACAGAGAGATGGAGAGGATGGGGGAGGTGAAAGAACGGACGAGCGGAGCAGTCTTAGGAAGAGGGTTCACAGGCTAGTGCCTACTTGGAATTCAGGTTGGTTAAAATTCTGTCTGCATACAGTATGTGTGAATTGGAGAGCAGTCTCATCTAAGAGTGCTAAGGCTTTCCTCACAGAGTGCCAACAGCAGGAAATGTTCATGTCAGCTCTAGTGAGAGGGCTTCCTGTGTTATTGCAATACACACACATTCAGTAAAGCAGAGGAGGGTCATGCATAGACACTGAAAGATACTGTCAAAGAATTATGGAGTAATAGCTATGGAGTAAAATCTGTTGAATGCTAATTATTCTGCACTTCTCTGGCTTCTACTTGAATTAAAACTCCAATGGTTATGTCAGAGCCCCAAAAAAGCATCTATATATGGGTGTAACTTCTACCTCAGGCACTTTTTACATCACAGAGTTGATTTTTATTTTATTCTATAATAAGGTAAGAGATTTCATCATTTTATTTTATTTTATTTTATTGAAGGTCACATCAAAACTTACCCTAACTTCATCAATTACATTTGCTACTTTTAAATGCCTTTTATCTATAGATTTATTGTTTTTTAATGTACTTGTCCCAGACTTCCTATTTTTAACAATGAAAATTAAACAGAAAATTATTAAAACCTTAAACTATGATAGTTAAACAAGAGTGAAATAAACAAAAACCATTCCATTATTTATTGTGTGAAGATTATTTATACCACAAGTTCCTCCACAGTAGTGTTATATTAGTATCATTAAGATACTGTTATATTTTTTATTCATATGTTGAATCAATTTTTATCTTTATATTTTCTGTTTTCATTTCAATTTTAGTTAAAGTTTTATTAATTTTGTTGTGTGTTTGTGTGTGTGTCTATATAGTTTTATTCATTAATTTCAGTTTTAATTAGTAAAATACATCAAGTTAAATTGATATAAGAAAATAAGAACGTTTTTTTTTAACATTTTGCTTTAATGATTATTTTATTAAATGTTAATGATTTAAAAAAAAAATGGTTTTAATTTTAGTTTTAGTTTGTTTAACTCCACACCAAACAATTTTGTACCTAATAAATTTCTATTGAAGAGCTTGAGGTGAAAAATGTTATGTATAAAGAAAACAAGGAAATATCAATTGTGAACATATTTTTTTCATTAAGTGTAATTTCCAGTCAAGCTGTAACTGTCAAATTATGCAAAAAGCGTGAAAATATTATTTGTGTGTTTTTTAGCATATGAAAAAAAAATGCTAGCTGTGAATTAGCAACTAGAAAGACAAATGACATATTTTTAATTCCAAAAATGTTCAATTGTCATTTCCATCAGTGTCATTTTTACCACAGAATGCTACTGAGCACAATTCATTTGGGAGCGCGCCAGCCCCTAAAGCCAATAGTGTTTGCATTTCATTTATATATTTTAGAGATGTAAGGATAGATTGTGATTTCTATGCTGAGTATTTTTGTGCTCTGCCAGCAGAAAACAGCTGCTCAATTTGTTGGCTTGAGCTTGTTGCCAATTAAGAATGCTTAAATAATGACCTGCAGAGAGCTGTTGTCCTCCTAGGAGGCCTATGCTGACGTGCTGACTTTTCACTCAACTCCAGTAAAATCTGACGTCCTGTATGAGTTTACATGGTGAGCGCAGATCTAGATTTAGCTGTGCTTGGCTGAAAATCTCTCGATGATCCTTGCAACAGCAGAAAATGGTTACTTCTAATAACACCATAGAAAACATTCAGATCTATTAATGGACAAGACCCAAGCTTCCCCACAGCCTTCACTGGTATTTCCCATAATGCTCTTGTGCACATGTTAATAAAGCTGAAGTGCATCTACCGGAGCTGTGCACCTCAGTGCCAGATCTAAGCTTGTGATTCTGTGATGCAATAAAGTGTGTAATTAATTTCTGATACAGGTACCAACTCCCCTGGATCTGTCCCGCACTGACACTCCAATAATATCATCATTAAACATCAACCCTTAAAGGACATTCCAGGCTCAGTACAAGTTAAGCACAATCGACAGCGTCTGTGAAATGATGTTACCATAAAAATTCATTTTAACTCGTCTCTTCTTTCTCTGTGCTTACAGTGAAAGTGAATCAGGCCAGTTTTTGAAGGATTTAAACGCATAAATGTGAAGCTTATCATTTTATAAAAGCATTTACATTAATTGTTCTCCTAAAATGTTTGTATTATCTGTTCATGTCATACTTTTTACATTCATTTTGGGGTTGTAAAAGGTGACCTCCATCTCATTAACTGCTACGCAAAAAAAAAAAAAGAAAAAAAAAAGTGAGTTTGGCAGAAAATTGTATGCTATAAAATACCAAACCAAAACAAAAAACAACATCCTGTTAAATTTACAGTAAAAAAAAAACTATCAGCTGGTTGCAAGAAATTCACCATAAAAAATACTGTCACAACGTATAATCATGAATTTCATTTAGTGATATAATGTTAATACATCTAATACTTGAACTATAATCTCCTTTTTACCTTGACTTTTTCTTTGACCATTTGCAGTAATGCTGAATATGTCTGTGATATATTCATATTCCTAAATTAATAGGAGGGCTAAACGGGAGACTCGTGGTGAAATACGTGAGCTATTACTGAAACTTTCAAATGCCAACGGCCACAGAAAAATGGATTCTTTGCTGTAAATCTTTCCATCTGGCATATTGTTGGGATACTCCTTATATTGCCCCTTCAAGCTCAAACAAACTAAATGTACAAAATGACAAGTAGAAGACAGGTAATAGGACTTTTTCCCCACATACAGTACCATAAAAATCACCCAAAGAATTCACATTAATAAATCATTCTTATTATACAAATCATTTCCCCATACTATGAAACACAAATACATCACAGGCTATTTCTTTTTCTCAAATACAGTATTATTGTTAAATAAGTAAAGGTTAATAACAATAATAATAAACACTCAAACAAGGTTTAAACTAAAATTGTTTGAAATATATTCAAAATACTTTACAAAATAAACAAATATTAACAAATAAAAAATGTGAAATGTAATAACTGGTATAATCTAATATATTTTGTTGAATGTGACATCCATATATATATATATATATATATATATATATATATATATATATATATATATATATATGATATTTTATTCCCTAGGCCTATATGTTTAGTAGTTAGAATTAAAATATCTGGTAACTCTTAACAATAAAATCTTAGGTGTTAACATTAGTTAATGCATTAGCTAATATGAACTAACTCTGAGCAATATATTTTACAGCATTTATTGACCATTAATATTATTTAATAAAAAAATACAATTATTCATTGTTTGTTCATGTCGCATTACTAAAGTTAACAGATACTTTTCATTTTAAAAATGTAGCCCTAGTAAATGTAAAAATGAACATTAACAAAGATTAATAAATGCTATAGAAGTATTGATAGTTAATTAACTAATTTAGTAAACTAATGTTAACAAATGAAACCCGTAAACTGCTACCAAATGTTTCAAATGAAATCTGGGTGCTGATAGAAAATTAAATACAATTTTTAGAATTTAAAAGTATATGCAATATACGTTTACAAATATATAAAATAAACAAATACATAATGTTTATCTGAATCAGCTGGTTCTAGTTTAATTGGACTTCGACCCAAATGTAGATAACCACTGATTACTCCACTGCACATTCATGGAGGAAGAAAGCACTTGTTGTAGTGCATCAAACGCCTGTCATTTCTCATATATTTGGAGATTTGCGAGTAAACAGTATATTATTGCACACCAACATGATCACCAAGCTTGCCAAATCTCCAGTGTTGTGGTGAGAGCTCGGCTGCTCTCGCCTGACTCCTCCCCCGAGTTGGATGCGCTCGTCTCTCGGCTCTGCTCAGGCTTGTCAGTGCGGGCGAGAGCGCTGCTAAACATGGCGTCGGACGGGATGATTTTAACCAACCACGACCACCAAATCCGAGTTGGAATATTGACAGGTAAATACAAAATGACACGAGCTCCTTTTACGCCTCGTCGCTCGCGCTGGTCTGTGTGTTCATGCTGTTGCCCGCTGCTGTTCGTCGTGCCGGTGGTGAGTCCTATCTGAGCGAGTTCTGCCCATCTATCGCTCGCGTTCCTCGACTCATTCGCAAAAGCTGTGCGTTTATTTATCTATATATTCTCGCGTTCATTTCTACATCTGTGCGATAATGTGTCCGGCTCTATGAGATCTGCCTTTGGTCTGTCATGCAGCACAGCTCAGTGTCAAGACAACAGTTTGTGTGATGAATTATTCATAGCTTGTTCGCAAGACATCCACATAACACACAGCAGATCGTTGGAAAACCCTCTTATATCTGTGAATGAACTCTCTGAACGCTGGCATGTGTCTGTTTGTGGTCACATTAACAGGTGTGGTTGTTGAATAGTGCTGTTATGTAGATACGAGTTGGAATTTGGAGTTGGTCACGCAGTGTTTTTTTTCCTTATGGATTTCTGCACAGCAGCATGTCAGCTTCGGGTTTGCTTTGAGGCTGTGCACATGCACGGTGATATATGTGCAGCGTCTCGTGCAATAGATGGGTCCACTCAGGAATGCACATTAAACATGACTTTCATGGCTTTTACTATGCACGCGATTAAGTGGTATTCTCGTGCATGCGTTTGAATCGTCTTCATTGATCGCCACACCAATTTTGGCTAAAAACGGGAATGAAGCAGCCGCCTTCCTGTTAAATATCGCTGCCGTAGCTTCCCCTCGGGAGCAGGGGGGAATGAGTGATGAATAGCGATGTCCGATTCGTGAACGAATCTTTCTTTTGAGTCAGATCTTTATAATGAATCTGGGCTGCGTTTCCCAAAAGCATCGTAAGCTTAAGTACATCGTAGACCCATTGAAACCAATGGATCTACGACCAACTTAGGAAACGCAGCCCTCTTCACGATTGGAAGATGAAACTTGTTCGTTTATGAGTCGGATTGATCGAAAGTCAGTCTGAGCGATTCTGACTCATTAACTCATTGATTCGAAACCCGTTTTTCGAACACGTCTCATTCTAAATAATATGCAGAGTTCCATAAATAGGTTTACAACTTAATTATGTGACCTTTGTGTCAACATGCATGAATCTAAAGTTGCATTAACAAAATTTCGCAGGAAAAGACTTGTCTTTTGTCAATAGTGTTGCAATGTATTGGTCATCGCTGCTAATTTGTGTAACAACCTGCTGTGAAATCTGTGTAGGGAAATCTTTTACTGAATTTGAGTTTTTAAAAAAATAATTAAAACAGCCTTTATAAAAACATATAAAAACAACTTTTTCATCGGTTTTGTAAATGTAAGTGACCGTTTATGATCTGAATAATAACTACATCAAACTTAAGCAGGACACCTGAAATTACAATAATAACCTTTATTAATAAAATTTACTTGAAAAGCTTCACAAACAGCATTATGTGCCTATGAATGGTTTTATTGGAAGATTTTAGAGCATGTAATATTCCACAACCGGATGTCAGGTATCACGTGATGACTTAAAAAGAATCACTGAATCATTTTTTTTAATCGGTTCTTTGCTTAAAGGAACCGGTTCATGGAAATGAATTGGACTTGCCATCACAAGTGATGAAATGCACACACTGAATGAATGCAAATGTCAGTGATTTGCAGTGTGTCACACATTCATGACATTCCTCTTGGCGTGTTTCCGTGAGCCTCCGGGATGCTTGTCGTGAGGGGGAATGGGATAAAACATTGTGGGAATCCCCCTCCCCCCAGCACACACATACACACCCCTGTATAAGCATGACTGCTGGCCGAGGGTGCTGTCCACTGTTTTTTTTGGTGCTGAAATGCCAACAGCCTCATATTTGTGCTTGTCGCAACACTTTCCTCGGCTGTGTGGAGCCGTAACGGAAATATATTTGAGAAGGTGAGAGGGATTTTCCCGAGGACATTATACGCACCCCTCCTTCCCTTTTCTCTTATACTAACATCAGCTGATCTAGTCCATCATTAGTCGCAGTCACGCCTAGCCCTTCTAGGAGATTGGTTAGCATGCCTGCACTGTGTAGGGGCATTTCGTGGAAGCGCACGGTTATTGATGAGGAACTCTGTGTGTGTGGAAGTGTGTGTGTGTGTGAAGGAGGAAGGGAGGGTGTGAGAGTGAGTATGGATGCCTTAGAGTGAGACGACAATGGGACCAAGCACATAGAACTACGGAACGTGCATACTTAATAGTGAGCAAGCGACACATCGGTGTTTCTAGACAGTTGTGCATTGACAAGCAAAAACCTTTTGACCCCTTGTTTGAGATGTTGTAAACTGGTGAAATAGAAACGTAGCAGGGGCTTCCAAATGTGGCTTAGTCTAAAAATAGGTCTCCAAAATGTTTAGGCTATGCATTAAAATTGCATGCAAATAGAATTGAAATTAGAAAGGATTGATTTTGTGCTATTCAAAGTTGATTTGTTTTGGTGTGTATTTTTAGGGTAGCAGGCGAGACCGAGTCTGCATGCTCTGCAGATTTCCGAGTGGTTTCCAGGCAAATGTTATCATTGTTCTGAGTGCTGTCTGGTATTACGAATGTTTAACATATAACATTCATAGCCTGGAACATTTTAGGGGGAAATATTGAATGAATATAAAGGACGAATACAGAATTCTCTGGAGTCTCAAGGTTGTGGTTGAATGCTGAGCTTAGAGGCTTTAATTTTTGGAAGGGTGTTGCTTTTGGTTTTTATAGAACAGTAACATATTTGTGTATCCTACAAACTGCCTCCTGAAGGGGATTGTGATATTAGACTGAATTTGTTGTGTTGTAAATGCCATATATTTACTGCATTCATCAGGTTTGCTCAACCAAGCGTTTTTTCATTCTGATTGCTTGAGCTGTAGTTGCATGCTATGGAGGGTCAGACACATCTATCACTATGTCGTTGGTTCCTCTTTGATATCTGATACATGAAATGACACAGAGAAAAAGTGATTTTAGATCGTTTCCTCTCCAGCTCTCATCTTTCCATTCAAAGGTGCCAGCATCAGAGTTACATTCACGCCTGTGGATGCTGTCAGGGCTTGTCTCTGAGGTGTTCAGAGCGATCCTCCCGTGTGGGCAGGGCTCCTCCTTCTGAACAGCTGTTGTGCTTCAACGAATAAACTGAAGTCAGGTACATGCCCGTCACTGATGGGCTTTATTTCGTCTAACACAGGAAATGATTGAGTTCTGGAATTTTGTATTTTTTTTTTTTTGGCTCCTATGGAGTCCCGTACATGACATGCACACACGAGGTATGGCCAAGAATTAATTTGTCACCACAGTTTGACTAAAATGAGGGAACAAATTAGTACAATGTGGCCATGATTTACCCAAAGTGAAAGAACAAATTAATGTTTTTTTTTCGCCTCATGTCTCTTGCAAGTATGCGTAACTTTGGTTTACTTGGCCAGATATTTAACCACTAAGCCACTTTTTTTTTTTCTTTAAATTTTAGAGAGTCCCACCATGTGGTTATATTGATAACACATTGGGTTTTATATGCTGCTTTCCATTGTGAAGGGTTCATCCCTATGCCCTAATTCCTTCGAAGGGAAAACTGTACATTGAAGCACACTTTTATGTCATCTTCCCGAGTTAATTAAGGAGGCGCCATCATTGCACAATTAAACCTGCGCAAAGAATCATGGAAGCGGAGCCTCCGTCAGTTGAACCCTTTGACATTATTCTGAAAGGACTTTTGAAGTGGCCAGTTTTGAGCACTTCGGTTTGGAATGACCCTTCAAAATGGCGGCCATGATTGTTCCGAAGTACACTTTCGAAGGGTTCCCATTTGGAACACAGTGATAGAGTAATGCAGGAACCTAGTCCTACAACCCAGCATCAAGTTGGTGTTTTTGAACTTTTGGTTCCATCATCCCAAAGTTAATGGATTTTTGGTTAAATGGCTGAAATAAGGTCATGTTTTATTTGAGCTTTTACATGTTTTGAAAAAGCCAGTTGCTGACAAGTGGCTAAATGGGATAACAATGGCTGTCTGGGACATTAAATGACACCATATAAAACTCATATACCCACTAGTCTGCTTTTACAGCTCTTTGTATACTTGTGCTCTTGCAAACTATTCTAACTCTAGCTTTCCTGCTTGTAGATTTGAAATAAAGATTGAAAGAGTTGTCAGAAGCTTAGTGCTGGTGACGTTTAAGTCATGCGGCCATGGTGTAGTGCTTTATAGCCTACCTTTAAAGTTTACTTCTGCCGATTGCATTTAGGCTTCAAAATTCAGAAGTTGTTCATTTGTGAAGATTATCTTGATGAACACAATGTGTAAACCTCATAAACTTCTGTTGGTCATAGAGCTTATTTTCTGCTGTTGTCCAAAAGCCAATAGAACAAATCCTTTTGGCTTTTTTTTGAAGGAACCTAGTTGGCCTACAAAAATACATCATCCCTGCATAACAATCTATTATAACAAACAATCTATCATAGCAATCCATTAAATTCTCTAATTGTTGCATTGAATTTTTACATCCTAGTCACCTGTAAGCTTCCCCTCTCCTATCTGCCCACTTGAGATCCACCTTCAGATGTAGTTCCTCATGGCCACTGTGGTGTCAAAGCATGTTAGCATGCTTGTGAAGGGCATCTTTGTGCTAACACTCAAACAGCTCTCCAAAAGTTTACACTTCAAGTCCCTTTAACACCTCCTGAAACCCTCCAGTGGTGATGGAGCAGACGCTTGAATAGCAATTGGGAACTGATGTGCCAGACTTAAAGGCAATAGAGGACCTTGTATTTGAAAGACATGGGCCTCTGCCAAGATCTAATCTCAGTTGAACGTCAACAGTTGCCATTAATAAGCCTTAATGAAAGATAGTTCAGATGTCATTCGCCAGGTATCATTTCGAAGCCATCAGTATTGAATTACAGGGGCATAATTTCACTGATGTTGGAAATTCAGACAAGATCAGCCCCGCAGAATGCAGATAACGGAGCATTCTGGTCAGTGTTCTCAGAACGGCTCATCAAAGCGAAAGGCAAATGTGCAGCTTTTATGTAGTGGTTTATGCGAATACTCCTTTCCATGTAGACACGGATGATATTTTTGTGGATTTATGCTCCTTGTTCTGTGACTGTAGTTACACTTTGGGGATACAGAGGACAAATGACTTCAGCATGATGTATATATACATTTATGGTATTCCAAGGTTCGTTGTCCCTTAGTTTTCACCACAGAAGCATTAGGCTGTATTTGTGCGTATTTTTGAAGACCACTGTCATTTTTCAAAGTTAATGGGTATGTTGAAAGACTTTGGCCCTACATTCACTTAATACTATATCATTCCTGAGGCGTTTTGCTGTAAAAATCGCGAAGCATCATGCTCGCGGACGATGTTTTACGTCAATCTGGTTGCGTAGCCTTCATACGGAGCAACCGTAGAGACCAATCGAAAGCCGTTTTCGTTCTGGTAACCACATTATACCGAAGGTATCTTCAGTTTAGCGGATTATTAATCTATTCCATCGAAGGATTTCTGTCCAGATGTGGGCGAGATGAAATTGCATGCTCATGATAAATCCACTGCGGTTGTTATCTGCATAGGTTTAGAGCTCAGATCTCTCAGCATGGGCACAAGAATTTCTTTTTGAAGCAGATTATCTTTGAAGCATCTCTCCACCGTTTAGAGAGCCATAGCTCGTACTGAGATATACTTAATGTAAGTCTCGGTGATAGCGTAACCCCATGGCAATGATGTATTCTTTGAAACGCCTAGTCCAACTAGTACAGACAGAATTGAAATGGAAGGTTCTGTACGCAACTACTACACACAGATTTACAGTACTGAGTATTAAGAAAATTATTCTTTATTATAGCTATTATTTTGCATAAAGACTTTTTCATGCAGAGTTATTTTGTTATTTTGATGATTATTTTACATATATGCTTTCGAAAATGTTTTACATAAAAACATTCTGACTTGTTAACTTTTTTTGCCTCTTACATTACAAAGATGTGCGTATGATAAATTATTCTTTATTTTTATTTTTTAAATTTCAGGTGTGTTTCTATGTCAAATAAGAGCTACAATAAAAATAATTTTACAGGCAAGCATTAGTATAATTTTACCATACCTATATTTTTTATTTTACTTAAAAAATGCTAACATTAAAAAAATTATTAATTTGGCTCTTGTTTTATATAAAATACATGTTTTTATTTTTTTCCATGCTTAAGTGCTAAATTTTATATTCACCTATGTTTTATGATATATAAGAGCCATAATAAAGAATAATTGTAATTGTTTTTACATGTATTTATTTTACAAGAAGTGGAGTGGAATCAATGCTGCAGCAATAAATTATATGAAATAAGTCCTAACATAAGAAGAAGTTTTTTAATTATTTCAAATCTAGGCATGGTTGAGTTGATATTACTAGATTTACTCTTGGTTATTTATTTAAAAGTGAGTCATGTCTTCTTTGTCAATCTGCTATGACCGTTAAACATATTTTACTAGATTGCACAGTTTTTAATGTAAATACACAACATTTTTACTCAGAGATATGTTTAACTGATGCATTTAAAAAAGAATCACCTACATTTATTTTAAAATATTTGTATTGTATTATTCTTAAATGTTTTATGTAGTTTTTTTGTTAATTGTATGACTTCTCTTCTTCTTTTTGTTCTCGCCATGAAGATACCTTTGCTGCTGGGATGGTGTTAAAAAATAATTATATGCAAAATTAACAGTGTATAATTTCCATCATGATTTGAAATACACATTTATTGAAGACTTTTTTTCTCAAGAAGGTCACCTGGCTGAGATCTCCCACTCTCCTGCTCTGCTATTGGTTGCCCTGCTGACTGACAGTTCTCCTGTCCTCTCGCAGTGTGTTCCAGCAGGGTTGGCTCCAAGGCCTGCCTCTATTACCACACCACAAGCTCCATTCATAAATGCGTAATGGCTCATGAACGTGTTGGCTCTGTGTCTGTGTCCTGCTGGGGATTTGGAGCAGTGGGAAATATGATCCAGCAGGACATTTATACCATGCCGTCTAGCCTATGCTTCACTTCCCACTTGCACTCAGAGTGTGTGGAGAGTGTGTGAACTCATTGCAGTCGGTGTGTTGTGTGTTTTACACACACAGTGTGTAAGACCTTCATACAGCCAGACAGGCCTGTATACTTATGTCACAGACACCTAAGTTTTATTTGTTTTTTAAGGAATAGTTCTCCCAAAAATGAAAATTTGCTGAACATTTAATCACCCTCAGGCCATCCAAGTGTTTGCTCACAAGTGGATCCTCTGCAGTGAATGGGTGCCGTCGGAATGAGAGTCCAAACAGCTGATAAAAACAACACAACAATCCACATGACACCAGTCCATCAATTAATGTGAAAAGCTGCATGTTTTTAAGAAACAAATCCATCAAGGCATTTTAACTTTAAAGTGTCACTTCTGGTGAAAATATGAGTCTATAATAACACTTTCTCCATTGAAAAAGTCTGTTCCCTGTTGTCCTCTCACATCAAAATCCACCAACATATTTGAACTGTTTTGGACTCTTTGCTTGTAAACACAGAAGTGCAGATTTCTCTCCTGATTCAGATGAGACAACAGTTTCATTGGAGGAATTTTTATTATAAGTTATTGACTTTTTTGGCCAGAAGCAATTTCTTTCTTACAAACACACAGCTTTTTACTTCACAAGATGTTAATTGATGGAGTCATGTGGATTACTTGTGGATTATTGTGATGTTTTTATCAGCTGTTTGGACTCTCATTCTGACGGCACCCATTCGCTGTAGAGGATCCATTGTTGAGCAAGTGATGTAATGTTAAATTTTTCCAAATCTGTTTCATTGAAGAAATAAACTCATTTACATCTTGGATGGCTTGAGGGTGAGTACCTTTTCAGAAAATTTTCATTTTTGGGTGAACTATTCCTTACATAAAATCTGCATGATTTTAATTCATATTCTTATATTATTATTTAAAAGAATATTCTAGGTTAATTTTAGCCTAATGTCTAATCTTACCTAATGTCATTTGTGGAAGGCTGTCCCTCAGTATGTAAACGCAAACGGGAAATGTTTTTGCAGTAATACACTTAGTCTATAATAAAAACTTAGCAGGCAGAAATGTTAAACCGAAAATGTTGTTAAACAATTTTAAGTTGTCCATTTAACGATGGCCTACTTTTCTAGGCATAGAAACATACACATTACTGTCATTATTCCCATGGATGGTGTTTGGAGTACTTTTCAGATACGTCACATCTTTTCCTAGTGTCTATCCACAGACACCAAATGAAAGTCAGCGTGTGTACTTGTTTAGCTGGTTTTGACATGTGTTTCGCACAGACGGGGTTAGTGAGCAGTTCCACTCCACCAGCCTCATGTCACCATGTGTACTGTTACGGTTATACTGTTGAAACAGTGCAGTAGTTAAATGTGTGCAGAGGAACCTACATGCCTCCTAAGCTTCAACTGTGAGTGTATTTACTGTTAACACGTTTCTTGTTTCTTGTTAAGACATTGAGGGACAAGTCAGAGTCATTGTCTGTAGTAATCAATGTGGTAATGATACACATGCTGAACATAGACATTAGGCCAGCAACTGTGATTTAAACATTAGTAGCAGAAGTGCTGTAGACATTGATTTATGTCCATGTTGCATGAAGTTTTGGTGAGGCATTTTTCAGTCTTTGAGTTTTTTAATTAAATATAATTCTCTTTAATTAAATGTCAACATATCTTGATTTATTATGATGTTTTACTGCTTATGTACTGTATTTTGCTGCAGGCTTTAAACTTTATATATATATTAGGTATGCATGATATTGAATTTTGCCGATATCCGATATACCGATATTAGCCTTTATTCGTTTTTGTTCTGTTTTTTCTTTCTTTTGTTGTTTTATATTGCCCAACCTTTATGATGTAATCATTAATTTTATTTTATTTATCTATTTTTTTTAACTTTAGTAAAATATTAAGTTGTCCAATTACCCCCTCCTCCCTTTCCCTTAAAAAAAAAGCTTTTGTAAGTTATTGTTAGTTGCTTCAATATGCTAAAAATAGATTGTCTTCTATAAACAGCTATAATGAGAAATGAGAAACATTGATATGCTCAAATTCTCCTGAGATCCATTTCAGTATGACAATATATCAGTCTAACAAGATATAATTCACGTCCGATTATGACTTTTATTTCAGAGACCTTGTGCCTTTTTCGGCTCTTAATGATCAAGAAATGACCTTTGGCCTCCTCTGTCCCATGATGCCCTGAGAGCTGGCCTTGAAATGGTGTATTTTTCACGCTGGCCCCCTGACTGCTGATTAAATGGACCTCTGTAGGGGCTCATGGCTGGTCATATATTTATCACATGCTCAACCATTAGAGTTCACAAGAGAAGCCCAGATCACGAGACGCATGCAAATACACACACACACACACACGCACACACACACACAGCAGTGTTTTGCATCCTTTAGAATGGAAATGAGAATGCTTTTAAAATTCCAGTTCAGTTTCTGAATTTAGAGTTTTTTAATCAGTGATGTTAAAGCTACATATAAGAACGTGTAAATGAATGCATACACACAGATACACTAGCGCAGTGGCTGAAATGCAGCAGTGTTTGATAGTTAGCAGAGCAGAGGCTGAAAATGAACACGATAATCCTCATGCAGTTTTAATCTGCCTTTAATCATTACTCTCATTACACTCTTCCACTGTCAACGGCACTCAAAACACACATCCGTACAACACTAGACACATACAACTCTGAATACATAAGAGAGGGCCTGTGTGTTCTTCGAATAGATTTAAGAATGTAGCTATGGATATGTGATTGTGTGAGCAAATGTGGTATTATTGGATAGTTTTTTATCATTCCTCAGTAATGCTGGGTGATATATTTTTATATATAACATTTATATTCTTCTTCTTATTTTTTTCCATGATTGTGAGCATGTCACTGCTGGTAATGTGAACATGTACACGTCACATGTGTTTGGATTCAGGGCTGTATTCTTACCACACCAGCCTTGTGGAGCAGGGCCTGACACAGCTTGTATTGTTTTCCATTTAATCGCCATAAAAAGCGCATCAAAATTTTAAGCTCCAGCTCTCTAAGCTATTTATTATGTGTTTCTATTTACATATCTTATATCACAGCCATACATGCTCATATTATTTGTTAGACTGAAACAGGCTAATTCACGTCCGATTATGATCTGTTCATCAGCTTGTTAAAGGTATATTTCACCCAAAAATGAAAATTACCCCATGATTTACTCACCCTCAAGCCATCCTATGTATATTATGACTTTCAGACGAATACAATCGGAGTTATTATTAAAATGTTTAAAAATGTCCTGGCTCTTCCAAGCTTCATAATGGCAGTGAATAGTGGAACGTAGCAGTGTAATGTAGAAACGTCTCTACACATGAAACATAAAGCTAATAAACAAGCGATTACAATATATATTATTTGTATCCTAATGTTTTACGTCTAATTCGTGGCCGATGTTATGTTTGGCTCTCTCCTCTGCGTTTCCGTGTTCGACACTTCTCAACGGAGCTTACGCTACGCCTACTGTACGTCCTATGTCATCCACTGGAATGGTTTATAAAGTTTTAAATATGGATATTTTTCTTACACAAAAGCATCGATTGACTTCAGAAGTCCTTTATTAACCCCCCGGATTTGTGTTTAGTACTTTTTATGATGGATGGACACACTTTATTGTGCTTTAAAATCTCAGCCCCCATTCATTGCTTTATAAAGCTGGGAAGAGCCAGGACATTTTTTAATTTAACTCCGACTGTATCCGTCTGAAAGAAGAAAGTCATATACACCTAGGATGGCTTGAGGGTGAGTAAATCATGGGGTAATTTTCATTTTTGGGTATTCCATATTTAACTATTCCTTTAAGGACCTGGGCTGAGTGTTGGTCTCAGGAAACAAGAAACTGGTTCCAGTTAAAAAAGTCTATCTTCATCATGAGAGTCAAGAAGTACAGATACTCTTTCTGGTTAAGCCTTGCGTAAAGGGATAGTTCACCCCAAAATAAAAATTCTGTCATCATATACTCACCCTCATGTTGTTCCAAATTTGTATGAGTTTGTTTCTTCTGTTGAAAACACAAAAGCAAATATTTCGAAGAATGTTGTTGGTAACCAAACAGTTGACTGTAGCCATTGACTTTCATAGTATTTTTTTTTTTCTTTCCATCCATATGGAAGTCAATGGCTACTGTCAACTGACAGAATTTTTATTTTTGTGGTGAACTGTCTCTTTAAAATTACTGGCCAGAGATTTTAGTACTCAACAGTTAGAATTAAACACAATGTGAACTGCATTTGCAAATTATTATTATTATTATTATTATTATTATTATTATTATTACTACTACTACTATACTACTACTTTATTTACTTTTCGTTTAAATATTAGCTTTTTAAATATTTTAAATGAAATCTATATTATTTATAATAAAAATCAACAAAATAACACAATTTGTTTAATGACTTTATTACATGATTTAAAGTACTTGTATTCAATGTTGATATCTACTATATTAGGCACATTCAGATATTATAAATAAGTCTATAAATAAATATATATAATAAACCTATAATATTTATTTGCTCTTTAAATGTAAATATATATACATTATAAATACTTTTTTTTTAATGTGAGTGACAAATTGACTGGGCAGCCGGAAGAAAAAAAATCCTTATTGTTGATGCCTGAACAGCTCGGTTATATTCCGGGAACACTTCTCACAGTGAGGTAGAAACTGTATCGGTAACAGTACAAGAGGCCCATATGGTGGAAACAGACTGTGTGAGAGAGAGTATCTGCCAAAGTGTCTCAGTAATGATCTCTTCTCTTAAACATGCCTTCCCATCTGAATGTGCCTGTGTTCTGTTGGCCCGTGTCTGGATGAATAATTTAACTCAAGCCTTATCTGGACACAGTGTGACTGCAACGTCTTAGATAATAGAATACAGACATTAATCACAGACCCCCCTCACCCACGGCTAAAGGAACCCCCTGGAATCAAATGGACGTGCTGCTCTTTACTTTTATGTAACCTGTTGGAGTGTGTGTTTCAGAGCGTATGTGATTTGTTGGTGATGTTTTCTATGCTTGGCATTACTTCAGATTTCTGTGAGTGCAACATTTGGAGGTGGGTAGTGCCCGTCCTGAGAAAGGAGGGTCTCTCTCAATCTAATAGACATGCAAATTCATTTGATCCAAGAGAGAAGGGTTATTCTTGCAAAAAAGACAAGGACATGGCTAGGTGTTTGGCAAGCATGCCTTTCTGTGCGAAACAAGAGAAGTTATTAAGAGGTCATTTAACCAACACTATTATACAATCAACTAACCAGGTATGATGCAATAACAGCTCTCTCCATGTAAATTCAGTTTTTTTTGTCCCAAGCAGCTGCAACGACAAAAGAGAGTTTTGTCGATGACATTGAATTATTATTTTTGCACTGGCATGCCTGCCCTTATATGGTCCAAAATTTTGTTCAATGTAGAGTATGTTAAACATCAAATATTTCCAATTTGCTGTAATAGCCATGTCACGCAGCCGTTTCAAGCTAATTTTGTTTGAGATATCCATTAATGTTGTATCATATATATTTTATATATACATATACAGTTCAAAAGTTTATTAGAACACAGTAAAAACAGTAATATTGTGAAATATTTCAATTTAAAGTAACTCTTTTCTATTGTACAATATTTAAAATGTAATTTATTCCTGTGACGCAAAGCTGTATTTTCAGCATCATTACTCTAGTCTTCAGTGTCACATGATCCTTCAGAAATCATTCTAAATATGCTGATTTGGTGCTCAAGAAACATTTCTTATTATTAGCAATGTTGAAACAGTTGTGTTGCTTATTTATTTATTTATTTATTTATGTGGAAACTGATACAGTTTTTTTTCCCCAGTACTCTTGATGAATAAATTATGAATGTTTTTACTGTCACTTTTGAATTAAAGTCGTTGCTGAATAAAAGTATTAATTTCTTTCAAAAACAAAAATCTTACTGACCTGGGGTGTGTTTCCCGAAAGCAACTATGGTCGTAAGTTCCGCCATTACCAATAGAGGTCAATGGAACTTGCAACCGTAGTTGGCTAACCATGCTTTTGGGAAACACACCCCAGGTGTGTATATAATAATAATAATAATAATAATAATAATAGTAGTAGTAATAATATTAATAATGTATTGTTGTTATTATTATTATTGTGTCTTCACAGTAACATATATCCACATAAAAAATTGTTTTTGTAATCTTGAAAATTTGTTTCTGCTCTGGAATGGTCTTAATAGTCTGATGTCACTTTACTTAGAACATCCTTAACAATCTCCTCTAACCGTCAGTCTGCTGCAAACTAGAAATGGTGATTATGTGCACTAAAATTAAACCCCCACCCTGTATTTAACATTCCGTTTCATTCAGAAATACATTACAATACTGAAATAATGTCAGTCACAACTTCTTGGTTCACACAAACTTTCAATCTTTCCAAAACAGTCCAAAAGCATGGAGTGTGAATAAAGTCCAGGTCACACCTACTTGGGACTGAACCTGCAACCAGTTTGCTACCACCACCCTGTATCATTAATTCCAGGGATGTGAATATTCAGGGATCCCACAATATCATCATAATCTTCATATTACTTGGGTCATATTGCAATACAATTGCAGCTCTCTTTATATGCAGAAATACAAAAAGTATTATAGGACATCAAGACTGCAATAAGACTTTCATACACTATCTCTTGCAAATTGCGTGTTCCATATCAGGCTTTTGTTTCTCTTTAATGCTATTAAAGGCGAAATAAATCCAATACAGTGTGTATGTGGAATGGGACGTCTTCAGTTTGCACAACCGTATTAAAATAACTTCTGGCCGCTCTCAAATAACCCTTCTATTCTCAATGAAAAAACTTCATTGTAACAAATTTTCGAAACAGTGCTATTTGTTTCGAATTAACAACAACCCTTTATAACGCTAATTAAAGCACTGATGCTTGACTTCAGAGTGGAGAGTCTATATTGCACTGAAAGATGAATGTAAGATAATTGTAATATTATATTGTATTGATTTCATTCTTTTTCTAATAATGGAATAATTCTAACTGGTCTAAAGTGTCAATTTGTGTGTTTGTGTTGACTGGAGTGGACCTACTTTGAAAAAAAGAGAAACACCACAACTGGGTAATATAAGATGTTGGCGTAATGAGATCTGTGATATGATCTGAGCGCTGTGGCCATACAGATGCGTTTGGTGAGAGTGACTCACAGAAATGATGGAGTCCTGAAGGAGCGGTTGTCTTGAGAACACAACTTCTGTCAACTCCAACTTCTTAATTCATTCTCTGTCTCCGTGTGTCTCTCTTCGTTTTTTTTTAATGCAATCGCACTTTCGGTGATTCACCAAACACACAGACGCACAAAGTGAATGACCCAGGGAATCGTTCCGCAGCAGATTAAGCTTCTGATTCGGATGCAGAGCTGGATTGTGGGATTACAGCTTTCACATATTGCAGCTCAACTGAGTCTTCATCCGCAGTGTCTGGTAGTGAAGGACAGTGCCGCTGTTACAGTCCACAGAAACCATTTTCACAAATTGGTCTGCAACTTGAGGCCTACAGGAAGTTCTTAATCTCTTGTTTTATGTGCATATAAGCAAATGTGAGACTGAGTTGAATTAGTGAATGTTTAAAGGGTTAGTTCACCCAAAAATTTTAATTCTTTCATCATTTATTCAGCCTTATTATTTCAAACTCAAACACATATTAAAGGGATAGTTCACCAAAAAATGAAAATTCTGTCATTAATTACTCTCCCTCATGTCGTTCCAGACCTGTAAGATCTTCCTTCATTTTTGGAACACAAATTAAGATATTTTTGATGAAATCCGACAGCTTTCTGACCCTGCACAGACAGCAATGCAACTAACGTATTCAAGGCCCAGAAAGGTAGTAAGGATATCATTAAAATAGTCCATGTGACATCAGTGGTACAACTGTAGTTTTATGAAGTGGAGATAATACTTTTTATGCACAAAGAAGACAAAAATAAGGCCTTTATACAACAATTCCTTCTCTTCCTTTATTACATTACATTAAAATGTTGATGATTCAGAATGTTCATAAATAAGTAAATGTAATCTATATGAATTGAGTGGCTTAATCCAAGTCTTCTGAAGAGTCATGACTGCTTTATTTGATAAGCAGATTTAATTTATACTTTTATTTGCATTTGCACACACACATATATGACAGAGAACACATCAAACCACTCATAAAAAAATCTCTTTTAGGTTTGATTAAAAATATCTTCATTTGTGTTTCGAAGCTGAATGAAAGTCTTATGACTTTAGAATGACATGAGGGTTAGTAAATGATGACAGAATTGTTATTTTTTTTTAGTGAACTATCCCTTCAATCCAGAAAATATCTAATAGGTAGTAGGATAATTTTAAACAGAATTGATGAGAAGCTTTGCACCACATGACTCTGAGGCTAAAAACGAGGCTGGCATCTTTATATTTTTGGGCTTTTGCCACTTTTATTTTTAGAGGTAGTTGTGAGGGCATAGGGAGTCATGTGATATCCTGAGTTAGCACATCAACATATCTGGCTAGGCCACGACTCCAACATCTTACCCAGTTTTATTTTCTGTTATGTTTATCTATTAAAAAAGGAAGATGTGTTGGGAGATATTAAAGTAGCTTTTAGTTTGTCACAGTCTTACACCATGATTTGCTACCTGCTATTACTAGTCAAAGGCAGATGATATTAGGAGGAGGGACATTTTCATTCTAAAGACTATGAAACTGGACAAAAAAATTGGCATGTCCTGGTTTGGATTCATCAAGTGATGGTTCACCCAAAAATGAAAATTCTTTCACCCTCCTGTTATTCCCAACCTAGGCTCATTGGAAATGCGTACCTCTACATACATTTTTGCAAAACTGAAAAAACGTACCTATATGTACGATTCACTGCAGTTTCCAGTTGAAATGAACACTAGAGGCAGTAAAACTCTGACAACTTTTATTCCTTTTCACACAAAATATGATTTACAGGTACAGTTTTGATTAATAAAGGTTAATTTTCACACAGTTACTTGCAGAATGTTATGTTATGACTTCAAAACAAATTTAACATCCTGCACGATTTGAAAACTGATACTTTTGAACGTTGTCGTCACATACACAGCTTCATATGTATGAGTTTTCCAGTTCATTAAGTTTATTCGGTAGCTCACGCGATACGGCGTTGTACTTAGGTGATGAAGAACTCCGGTAACGAATCCCCGTGAAACTACGGTTTAACAAAACAGCTCAAATCCGCATAAGGAAGTTAAAATAGCAAGGCTGCATCAGCAAAAACGTTTTTATATTACTTTTGCATTTGTTAACACTATCGGGTAGGGTTAGGTTTGGGTGTGGTGTAAGGGATGTTTCCAACATGATAGAGCATTAATCTTTAGCGACACTCACTGGATATTTGAATTCTGAACGGCCGCAAAGCGTACCTCAAGCAGCATAATAAAAACGCTGCAATACATGCCTGTACGAACGTAATAAAAACGTGTGACGGTCACGTATTAAACGTGTGTTTTAGCGCCACTCTCTGGACATTTCACTTTTTAAACTGCTGCGAAACGTGCAGTAAGGTACGTAATTACGGTGTTGCAGAAATGTATGTAGAGGCACGTATTTCCAATGAGCCTGGGTTGGTTATTCCAAACCTGTATGGCTTGCTTTCTTCTTTAAAACACAAAAGAAGATTATTTGAGAAAAATCAGGGGTTATTTTCTTCATATAATTAAATTTTATGTTCACCAAAACAGTTTAGTAACCAACATTCTTCAAAGTATCTTAATTTGTGTTTTGTAGAAGAAGGAAAGTCATACAGGTTTGAACAGATGTGAGGGTGAGTACATGACGACAGAATTTTCATGTTTGGGTGAACTGCCCCTTTAACTTTTTTGTTTCAGAAGAGAAAAACTGTTAATTTCAAATGTGTATATCTGCAAAAGTTAATTTTGTTGACTTTTACTTAGCTTTAAAGCTGACCACAAAACTTGCTTAATTTATCTTTGTGCATTTGAAGGTGAGTTTCAGTAGTATTTGAGCAAAAAGCAGTCACTTTGATCAACTAAAATATTTCTTAAAAAAAAAAAAACAACAGAAATGCTCTTTCAATAGAGTTTTATACAGTAGATCAGTTGGTGTATTCGTCCCATAGACTTCCACTGCAAGTCCATAATCCTTAGTCCGTTTTATACTTTTTCTATGATTTTCTTTCATAATTGATAACAGATGCTTTTAATAGCCCTTAACTTATAATAAACCCATAATATCCCTTTAAGAGGAATCCCAAAATCTTGTTTTCAAATGTGTTACAGTGACAGTTCTGCTCTTAATGAATGTCTTGCAGGAGAGTAAACAGGTTAGTTTCTGTGTGTATGTGTGTGCTTGTATGTGCAGAAATGAGGCAAAAGTGCTAATGAAAGCACAGGGGTCATCAGCAGTGGGCTTTAAGATAATTACCAGCGTTCACAAGGGGAATAGCTCTGTGTGTGTGTGTTTTGGCTGTAAGGGTTTGCGTCATTCCTCTATAAATCTAAATCTCCTGTTCCTTCCTGTGTATTCTTTGTCTTTCAGGATGTATGTTGCATCTTGCTCATCATTTATCTACTCTTCTTTCCATCCTCCTTTTCTTCTCATCCACAGTCTCTCGCTCTCCTCCCCAATCCAGCTCATCCTCAGTCGCTCTTCTACACCTCCCCTATTCTCTTCTTCAGTCTTCAGATCCTTTCATCATTCCCCATTGTTCTTCCTGACTGACCATCTGTCTTTCTCCATCTCTGTTTGTCATTTTGTCTTTCTCTGTGTCTCTTTACTGTTTTTTTTCCTCCTTATGTAGTCTATAATTTGAATTATCTCTGTCTTTTGATTTTTAGAAGTGGTAAAAAATGTAGAAGAGTGAAAGAGCTCAAGATGACAGGAGTGGCGGAATGGAGGGATGCGAAGAGATGAGTGCTGAGATTGTGTGTGTGTGGTAATGAAATATTAATAATGGCGGACAACCCAATCTCACAGATATAAAAAAAAAGACTATTTGGGGAAAAATGTGGAATTATTTCACAGTAATTAAAATAGAAAAACTCATGGTTGAGACTGACTCCTCTTGTTTTTTTAGGGAATTGTATAGTTGTGATTTCCAGGTCTGGAAAAGTACTACAGTCATACACTCTAAAAAACGCTGGGTTGTTTTTTTAACCCAATTGTTGGGTTATGCCTGTTGGGTCATTATGTTGGGTTGTTTTTCCAGTGTTGGGTAGTTTTTGTGTAACCCAGCTGTTGGGTTAGTGGCTGGGTCAATATCACTGACCATTGAATCTATGCACCCCTCCCCCTCCCTCCAACGAAATAACCCAGCGCGCGCACTTTAACCCAGCTGTTGGGTTACAGTCAAAGCGCGGGCTTTTCATTCTCCTCAAGAGAGAGCGAGTCCTCAGCGCCGCCGATTTAGTGGACTTCTTCCGTGAAATTAAGGTTTGTATACATTTTATTCCATCTATAAAGTCTTAATTGTGTTGTAAATGATTTTATTTCACGCAACGCAACATACATAGGAGATGTCAGTCAGCTAACGTTAAATGCGTCAGCAACGGTCGTTTCGCGTGATGGAAATGTCTTGCCTTAAATAAAATAAACTGATTTTATTCGTTATAATACTGCTCCTAATTAATTCGGATGTTAAAATATGTTCTCAAAACTCTGTACTGTTTGTTTATCGGCAGGTTATGAAGTCAGTCGCGGCATCTTTCAGCTACGAGTGAAAGGCGAGGTAGCGCTCTGAAGTTCGCAGTTTCCCCGGGGAATAGCAGCCCATCGCCAGCTCAGATTTCAGCGACATACCGGCACAGGAATCGGCACTATTTCGGTTAAAAAGGATAACAGATAACCGTTTAATACACTTGAATTAAAATGTTACTTTTAAATGTTATATTTTTATTTCTAAAATGCGTGTTAAACGAGTTTAAATGTATGCAAAGTTGAAATCTGTGCTGCCTAATTCAATTTGTCTTATATTTTTGTCTATGGGTGTTTTCACTTATTAATAAATGTTCATGTTTTGATTATTACTGTTGCCTCTAGTAATTCTGTGTCTGCTTTTTAATTTCAAACCTATTTTTGATTCATTTTAAGCCAACAGTAGTAATTTTCAATTAATATTTGAGTTAATTAAAACAACCCAACATGTTGGGTCAAAAATTTAACCCAACTGGCTGGGTTAAAATAACCCAACGCTGGGTTTGTCCATATTTGACCCAGCGTTGGGTTACCAAAATAACCCAAATTGGGTTGTTTTAACCCAGCGTTTTTTTAGAGTGTAGGAATTTCTCTAACGAATATGGACAACTGGAAAAGTCATGGAGATTTTTCATGTTCATTTATAAAATATGTAGTTTTCAAAGTTGTGAAACTGCAAGGTGCTCCTTATATATTAAGGATATACATTACATATTATATATACTTTTCAAATATAGATAATCATGGTAACAGGATTGACATTTTAAGATCATCCCCTACTGACAATCGTAAGATAAATTGAGGAAGTGTTTAAGTGTTTCTTTTATTTGTGTGTGTGTGCTTGCTATGTTATTGTGTGGTCTTGGTGTTGTTTGCATGCGTATGTGTGTTCAGTATTGAGAGATGGGCTGCAATTTGCTGACTAAGTAAGTTAGCAGTGGAGCTGCTGTGTATGATGTTTTATTAATCTGCTCTGGAAAGAGAGAGAAGACGAGGGCAACTTTCAACTCATGGTTTTTAAGTCATTTTCACTCAGACTTAGATCAGGGTGGCATTCTTTAGTCTGACTTCACAGAATGTCATGATGGGATGTTTGGAGTGGATTCTGTTGGTTCAAAAGGCCAGTGAGATCAGATGAGATCTTCAGTTTGAAGTGCCTAGTGTTTATGGAGCATATTTTTGGGAGGTTATTTTAAACACAATTACAAAAAATGCGTGAGTGATTTAAATGAATTTAATTACTATGAAGAAAGCAGAAATGTGTGGCTTGTTATTTTGTTAAAGCACTTATATATGCTTTCCTGTAGCTCAAATAGTAGAGCATGGCGCTAGCAACGCCAAGATCATGGGTTCGATTCCCAGGGAAAGCAAGAGTTAATCAAATGTAAAAACTGTAACTTGAATGCTATGTAAGTCGCTTTGGATAAAAGCGTCTGCTAAATGCATAAATGTAAATGTAAATATATTTTTGTTATTTTAGTTGTCTTTTTAGCAGTGAGACTAAACTATGGTTGCAGTTTGCACTTACAGTGGAAGCACATGGGTTCAGGCAGTAAATATTACAATACAAAAGTGTTTTACTTCTTTTTTAAGTACTTTTAAATCACAGTGATTTATCATCAACATTTTACATATTAAAATGAGACTAGAATTGGTTGCTAACCTTGTCTTTTTAAACACATCCAAACAAAGATTCGACGTTTGACCTGAACTGTAAAGCAGTGTTACATGCAACTTCACAACCAGTGTTAAGTATTATTTTTTTATACTGTTGTAGTACTTATTATTATTCTGAATGAGATTTTTTTTCTATAGTTTTATTTTCATTTTAGTTTGTTTTAGCAATTTTATGTGGCTTTATCATTGTTTTTAATCTTTAATATTTCTATTTAGCTTAATTTTTTATTTCAGTTTTAATTTTAGTAGATGCAGTACTTAGTTAACCATATTTTACTTAAGTTAGTTGCAAATGCAGCATTTCTAATCTTCTGTCGTCTTCAAGTTTATTTATTTGTTTAATTGTTTGTATTTGACCAATATTTATTTCAGCTTTGTTTCAATTAACTAAAACAGTTATAGTTCAAATAAACTCAAATAATAAAGGAGTTTTACTAAATAATTGTAGTGTTTAGAATTTTTTTGTTTGTTTGTTTTCTGTCTGACAACAGCCATATTATTATTATTTTTTTGTTTGATTTTTGTCTGACAACAGCCATATTATTTATTTATTTATTTATTTATTTATTTATTTTTGTCTGCAAACAACCAAATTCTCAAACTACCTTAGTTGCAATTGGGGAGCGGGTTATCCTAATATGGCCAAGCCCACCATCAAATCTGTAACAGATGTCTGGGGAATTTTAAGTCACTTAATTCAATTCATTCAAAACAACCAAAAATATCAGTGACTTGAAGCAGTCCTGTACAGAAAAGTGGGCCAAAATACCTTCAAGTTGATAAAGGTACCCAGCACTTCCTGTCACCACTGTATAAATGTGTATGACTGTGTGTGTGTGTGTGTGTGTGTGTGTGTGTTTATAGGAAAGATGATGTTGGTATTTTCTCTATGATTTAATTAGACGCCCCTCATTCCTCTCTAGAACACGTCCACTATTCTTTCACAGTCCCTTCGGCACCCTTCTCCCTAAATAAATAATTTTTTTTTCTCCATTCCCACCTTTGCCTTTGTGAAACACTTATCTAAACTGAGCTTTTGTAGACTCTATACCATACATTTTGTATAAAGGTGCTTTGAAATGCAGCTCACAGATTTAAGTTCCATTGTGACTTTGTCTGTTCTCTCCTTAACATCATCCCCTCACACAGACACACTCGACGTGTCCAGCACTGTTAACTACGTGCCTGGGGATCAGCGTGTTCCTGTCACTGATCTAATGGAGTTCACCTGAAACCTACACAGACCAGTTCCCTCTCTTCTTATAAACCTTTTCCTTTCTCCTCTTTTTCCATTTTCTTTCCATATCTCTCATGTTTCCAGAGCAGTCTTGCATAGTCATGAAGGTGGAGGCAGGGGGCAGTAGAGATGCTAGAGTGAGGAGTGAGTAATATATAACATTGCTTTTGGAGAGCTGGTCCAGGGGGCTTTTCTGATTGGTCAGCAGGATGTTACGTATGCATGACTCTGATTGGACACACATCTGAACACAGCAAAGGCCTCTAAATCATTTTGATAGTAGTACTTGAGAAGGCTACTATTGCTCATATTTGAAGAAAAAAAAAATACTAACCCTAGGTATTGAACTTTGGCACATAGCTTGTCCTGCATCATTTCTGCTAAGAACATGAATGATTTCAAATTGTGCAGCTGGTTTGGAGAGTTGAGCCTCCAAGGATGATTTGTCCACTTTTGGATAAAAGCAGACAATTTTACCTAAAGCAACTTACATTCAAGGTATTCCTTGGGAAATGAACCCATGACCTTGGCATTGTTAGCGGCACAGCTACAGAAATGCAACTAGAATATCATAGAGACATGGTAGTAGGATTTTATTATTTTCAGATTTTTTTCTTTAAACAACATGAAATGAAAAGTCACCCAAACTATTTACTAAATGCACCTTATTGATATTCTATGTACCTAAATATACATATGAACAATTATATGTGCATGCTTAATTTTTCTTTTTTTAATGATTAATCAAAAGACTTCTCTCTGGTGACATATACCAGACTTCTCCAGTTATTAAGTGTGATTAAAGGGGACATCAGATGAAATTTTCACTTTTTTATCATTTTTTGCATTTAGTTTCTGCTGTGTCTGTCAGCTCAGAAAAGTTGAAAAGAAAACACGCAGCCAGTTCGTTATGAGCTGTCTGAGTCTCAAACTCTATCATCCAACGAGCTGTTTCAATTTGAAGCCAGTTTCTGCATAGATAGCTAGCTATTTGAATAAGACCACCTCTGAGCCATATGCAGAGTCCAGGGCAGCAATTCACATGTTTTGTGTTGATACGCCCCACAGAAGAGAGGGGTGGGGTGAACAGTAGCTAATTATCATTTAAAGAGACATGCGCCAAAACGGGTTGCTGTGAGCAGAGCTGTTTTTGACAAGGTAAAAAAAGTGTTGTTTTACATGACCATTGAGGTCGTTAAAGTATGTTACAGACATTTCATGAAGACCCTAAAAAATCATACAAACTTGTGGAAAATGGGCATCCGATGTCCCCCTTTCTTATAATTGACTGCATGCTTGTATTCAGTTGATCGCCATTGTTCAACAGTTGGTGGATAGAACAAAGTCCCTGCCCTATATTCACTTGGATGTTCATCACAATAGCTGTTTCCATCTCCCTGTTTTTGTGCACATTTTGAAGTATCGCATCAGAAACAAGTGATGGGGATGGCAAATTCTGGAAAAAAATCCCTTAATTTGCAAGAGAGTTTTTACACTCGCTTGAAGTGGTTTTTGACTTGTGCGAAAAAGGGTTAATGCAAATAATGGGAGATGAAAACGCATTTGCTGAATAAATTCCTCCATGCATCAAAAAGTCATGTGACTTTGCGTGATGGGACGGCACAACCTGACTAACCTGACTAAACTTGGTGTACAGCATCTGAAATGTTGTTATGGTCATTATTAAGTGCCCGGGCAAAGTCTGTCGTCAAAGTATTTCTCTGTAATTACATAACCAAACTGTCTTAACAACTGCATTCCTAAACAGCAGGCATCCACCTCCGAAAGCAATGACCACATTTATTGTTTTTAGTATGTTCGCTTTGAGGTGAAAGTTATTTATTTTATAAAACGGATAGTTCAGGTCCTTGATTCTGATTGGTTGAGCCGCGTTTGAAGCTGTTGTAAATTACTCTACAAACATACACATTTGTTTGCATCTGTGTGTTGCTCGTAGGGCTGTGCGATTAATCGAAATCGCATCGAAATCGCATTTTGAGACGTGCGATTTTCTAATCGCAAAGCCTGCGATGTGGACGCGATATTACTCTGTTCCAGAGCATATGCGTGACAGTCTTGAGTGGCAGTCTTACTAATTAATAGAGTGAGCACACCTCCATCCGTTCTCCCCAATCAGCACTTGCTCTATCCAACTGCGCAAACACCCACCATCCAAAAAAAAAAAAAAACCTCCGCTTTGCGTCGTGCCTAACAACGCCCCTTAGCTGTTATAAATTCACTGTAAACCATGGCTTCTTGGGGCTTATAGCTTTAATATATGAAGATTATTACATTCAGTGGCTTCTCCTACTTTTCTTAGTGATATTTACTGCCAGTTTACCAGGAAGTGACGATTTTGTTCTCTTTGACTCGTTGGATGGAAACTGTGCTCATTTGCAAATGTTTTAGCAATATTACAATTTTGCGCATAAGTTACATTCGTAACTTTGGATGGAATATGTAAGAAAAGATCAGTCGCTGCTTCTATTTCATTGCGACATTAAGAAATTATTCACATTGAGAAGAATGCTCCAAATGCTACAAAGCTTTAATAGTCATTTTAAGTCTACACCACTACTGTAACATTAATAACAATATACATTCAGAACGATTTTCTTCCAGCTGATGAACAATAAAAACATTGACAACCAATTACAATCCACACGACATTAAAAGAGCATGAACATTTCAAGCGAAAGACGATGTAACTGCAGCGTACACTTACAATAAACAGAACATTATTGTCTGTTGGTATTGACACTAGTTTATTATTATTATGGTTGCACTTTATTTTACAGTACATGCGCTTACCTGTACTTACCTAAGAAAGTACTGGATAATATAAGGTAACTACATGGGTTAGGTTAGGTTTAGGGGTAGGTTCAGGGTTAGTATCTAGTTATTACCCAGTTATTGTAATCACTATAACATGTACATAGTATATACATGCGGAACAGGACTGTAAAATAAAATGTTATTATTAATAACTACTGTTATTATTATATTTATCGTTTTTGGTGTTAATGGCCATTTGCACCCAGTAGAACTTACCAACTGTGTAGCAACGCCCTGGAAACTACCCACAGCAACTTAGAGGGGAGTTTTGCAACACTCACATTTGCCTCAGAAAATCTAATTTTAGTTATGTTAGGCTATTAAAGAGTTCTTAAATGGAAGTTTCAACCAGATTTGCTACTTAGTGTCAGAATAAACCTTGAAAAACCTGAAGGGGGATGAAACAAGACAGAAACTAAATTGAACCAACTGGATTAGCTGATTGTCCAATCGGAGACATACTCGTCCTTGTTCCGTGAGCTTTAGTAGTGAATGTTTCTATATGCATTCTTTTATAGCAGGAGAGTTTTTTTAAAGGGAATGCTGCTCCACTGAGGTTTGTGGCTCAAAGCTGGGCTTATCTGCTCCCAGGTGTTGGACCTCTGGTGTTTGAGGAACAGAGTGAGGTCCACAGGTCTTCTCTGGATGTAGGCAGGGGTTAACGAGACAGGGTTTTACACCAGCTCAGCTCATGCAAGTCTAACTCCTACTCACAGCCACAGGCAACACACACTTGCGCACACACACACTCACACAGTCTCACGCTGAGAGGGAAACTCTCACCTCACCAAAGTGTCCATGCAGACAGACTTTTCTGTCTGCAGAGCTGTGAGTCACAGACATGAGGTAGAGAGAGAGAGTGTGTGTGTGTGTGTGTGTGCGCATACCTTCCTACAAACAGAGCTTGAAGAATGCCGTTTCTTTTTAAGTTGAGAATTGAAGATTGAGAGTTGGCAATGTTTGATAATTCCTTTACACTAATATTATTTTATATAACACTTTATTTCCTTTTAACAACTAAAAATGTAACATGTTAATTCCATGCTCTTTTGAACATGTCCCATGTTACCATGTTTTTTTTTTCTCTGAGTACCATGGTATACAACAAATTACTGTGGTATTACCATTCGTTACATCACTGTACCATGGGAATACCATGGTATTCTCTGAAGTACATTCAGAGTACCTCAATTCTGTGGTATGTAAATAGTACTTATTGTGTTCATATTTCAAAAATATCATAGTAATGCTATATAATTCTTTTAAGTACCTTAGAGTACCATATAAATACCATTGTGGAGTATTATAATATTACCATCTGATACTATCATTGTACCATGGTGAAATGTGAATACCATGGTATATATCACAGTACCATGGTGTTACCATCAGTATGTTTTGTGAAGTGTTATTATATAATAATCATATATTTATAATATAATTATATATTTTAATATTTACAAGCCTTTGTCAAATGGTTGCAAACAGACAGTTGATGGAATTAGCGAATATACAATTTGTGAGTCCACTTGCTTTTCAACAAATCAGTTACAACTAGGGCTGCCCTCGACTAAAGATTTTTCTGGTCGATTAGTAGTCGTTCATTTTAAGCATTAGTCGACTAATTGCACGTTTATTAATAAACCATTTAAATCATAATAATGAGCCTTTAATTGCCTACATAGCCTAATAAGCGCTCAAGCTGACACATAAAGCTTGCCACAGCACACCGGAGAAGTAACAATTATGAATGTGTCAGGGAAAAACAGTAAGGAGGCTGAATTAACATTTTAATAATTTATTGATAAACTAGTGTATTCTTTGTGTTGGGTTTAAGATATGAAGTCGGTGACACTCATCTCCACAGTAGTGGATGCTCCTGTATGCATGTTTCATACGGATTACATAATCTGAGAATATTTGTTTTCCATTTGAATTGGTTCATTTAAAAGTAGAAATTTCGCTCTCTATAGATATATTTTTCATTTCTGTAAGGCAAGTGTACACGGAGTTTTGAAATTTCGCACTCAAGTTCACAGAGATCGAGACGGCAGAAAGTGCATCCTGTTTGCTTTCATTAATTTACAAAAGTGTAATGTTTTGTTGTTATTGTGAGTGCACACAAATAAATGTAGAGTCTTTATAGTTTCAAAATATGTATTACTTCTATCTGTATGACCAAAAATGACGTAGTAGGCTATTTCAAGAGCAAGTGACCGCACTGGCGCCTTCGTCGCTACTGATCAGCTTCACTCCGTGCAAACACTTAAATAGCACACATTTTGGTAGGTTATTAGATTGAGCGGCCCTATGAAGTTGCTGCTACTTACATATTTCAGATGAAAAGCGATATTTGAGGTCGATGAATGATAGGCGAGCATTTGGATGTCCTGCCCGATGTACCACATAGACCAGCCGTTAATGATCTGTCGTCACGGACTGCGTGACTTCGCTTGTAGATTTTTCTCCGACTAAGCGACTAAATAAAACTTTGGTCAACTAAACCTCTTCTCGTCGATTAACGGTTAGTCGACTATTAGGGGAGCACCCCTAGTTACAACTTCAGGGTGAATGTTAAGCAATGTTGGGGATCGTTCCTATTCTTATATATAAAAGTCATATTTTTGTCATATATTGTCATAGTATTTATAGTTTTTTTTTAATCTTTCATTGGTGTTTATTGGAATACCATGTAATGCAATGCACCATGTATCATGGTGTGTGAATCAATGTCATGGTATATATCAAAGAACTATGGTATTACCATCGGTTACTATCAGTGCACAACCACAGTAGATTTTGTGAGGTTTGATAGGAACAATGACAGTGGCTTTGACAATGAATTGATATGCTTTACAATACTTAGCTTGAGAAGGTGTAGCTCTTTAACAGGTCTGAAAAAATAGACAGCTCTCCTCTCATGCAGGGCAGAGCTGTGGTGACATTAACATTCTGATGCCTTAACGTCTCTGATGAATGTTCCAACTGCTGCGTCTTTCCCTCTCTCTCTCTCACTCATGCACACGCGCACACACACACACGATCACTTATATACAATACGCATTGGCAGAACAATCCTCCTCCTTCACCCTCATTCATACGCGCACAGACGTTGCATTTGCGTGCCTGTGACAAGAAATTTTTTGCCGCCTCTCTGAGGAGGGCTCACTTCTCCTGCCTCCTGCAGGGAACACCAGCCTATTTATAGATCAAGGGTTAGCAGGGTGGAGAGAGAGAACAGAGAGAGCAAGAGATGAGGAGAAATGAGAGAAGGGTGAGAAAATGCTGCAATTATGAAGCAAGTGTTGCACCGAGCCCTTGTGCGTGATGGGGAATGTGATGGTGAACGGCAGCGTTTTATCATTTATTTACACAGCACAGGTCATTCTCTTCTCTCGTCACAGATTTTGACCTGTTTTGAGCTACACTAGACCCTTTTATATCCACATCACAATGCTGTTGAAATGACTTTTATTTCTGTTACTATTAAAAGCATTTGCAAGCATTTTTTTTTTTTTATTTGGTAATGCAGCATATTTCTAGGTGAAGCGTATTCAATGAGAAAAAAATGTAGGATTAGACTTTATTTAACCACCGGGAATTGATCATGAACAGTTGCCTATATATGGCTGGTCATTGGAAAAAAAAGAGGGCATGGTGATCTTAGAAAGTCATTTCAGAGGCATCCATGTACAGTAAGACCAGATTTAAATGGGGTTTCAATATTGCCCAGTGTTGTAATACTTAAGTCTGGACTTGGTCTTGGTCTTGTCATGGACTCTGAAGCATTTGGAGCATTCAGTCTTGACTTGGACTACAACACTGCAGATACATTTTGTTTTTCTGTGCCGACTTGCACATATGATCACTCTGTGCTGGACCAGAACACTATTTATGCACTGTGGAGGCTTTTGTGGCAGTGACTCAAAACCAGGCTTCATTCACCCCAATGGAAAGCATATGTACACTGTCTGAATTGTTCAGACTCGGACTCAACCCTCTTCTGGTCTTAGTCTTGACTTAGACTCAACCTACAGTATATAGGTCTCAGCCTGGACTCAGACTCAGATGAACTGGCTTCGAGTACAACACTGATGCAGTCCATACTTTTTTATTTTCTTCCCCAAAGTACAATAATAGATTTAGTCAAGTTTTCTTGCACCACAAACGGTGATCATGTAGTTTGTCTCTTTTTTTGGTGCTTCAAGTTAAACTGTTCTGTGTACTGTGCCTTTAGAGGAATGGTTCACCCAATAAAAAAAAAGAAAATTCTGTCATAATTTACTCACCCTCATTTTGTTTTGAACTGGTATGACTTACTTTTTCTGTGGAACACACACACACACACACACACAAAAATATATATTTTTAAGAATGTTTAAATTCTTTTGCCTCTTTTTCAGTCATAAACAACACTGAATTTTTATTTTTTGGATGAACTATTTCTTTAAGACTTCTATACGCAAATGACCTCTGTTATAATTGGCTAATCTCTTACTAACTTCTCTCACTGTTATTCATCAAGGCTTGTAATGTTAGTGAATTCTAAATAGGCATTGATATGTGAATATGGTCAGTCATGTGCTAATGCATAAGCTTACTGTTTTGGCAATGATACCATGATGATTTCTGAATGATTTTCCAGCTTAGTTTCAGTAGATGGTTCATGTTGAATATGTGTTCAAAAAGAACAAAGAAAGGAGCAAGGGAAATCTTGTTTTCAGTGATACATCCCCTTTAACTACTGTTGCAATTGTAAATTCTGGTATCGCGTCTGGTTATCAGTGGTGCTGATTCTGCTTACCATCATACAGGTTGTAAAATCCCAGAGGAAGTTGACACAATGCAGAGGACGACAGTAATGTTAATGCTGTGTGGTGCGTAACAGTGTGGCCTCCGTTACATAGTATACATGAGGGCCTTAGAGTATGATTCTCCATGCTTGTAGCTGTGTGCTTTTGTTGAGTAATGTGTTTTGACATAACTCATATTCTCTCAAACCTCAGGACTAACGTGACGTTTAAGGAATCAGACATGTATGGTCTTGCAAGGGGCATTCTGTTATTTCCATGCAATGATGTGCCTTTTTTTCTCTTTTCTCTTTCCTTTTTCCATGTCTCACGTCTTTTCTCCATCTCACTGTTCTGTCTGCAGTGAGTGACAGCTGCTTCAGAAACCTGGCTGAGGACCGCAGTGGAATCAACCTCAAAGATCTCGTCCATGACCCGTCCTTGTAAGTGATTCACATACAATACACTGGCTATGTACAATACCCATGCATCAGGTCCTGTTCATCATAGGACATTTCCAGTCATTGTGTTCCATTCCTAGTCTTTCTGTGCTGAATGGTTTGTTGTCATTCATGAAGATCAAGGCTATGTCCCAAATTCAAGGCATGAAGATCAAGGCCCTGTCATGTTCATGAAGTCCACAAAACCACAGTGCAGTAGTGTTCAGTCTTGCTCCTGAAGGGCCATTGTCCTGCAGAGTCCTCTAACCTGCCTCAGAACACTTGCCTGGAAGTTTCTAGTAGCTAATCCTGAAGACTTTGTTTAGCTGGTTCAATTAGGATTGGAGCTAAACTCTTCAGGATAGTGGCCCTCCAAGAGCAGAATTGGACATCCCTGCCATAGCTTAACCCTCTTTACTATCCCTATGTGCCCCTGAATGTTGCCTTAAGCTGATCCCACATTGATGTGAACTACTACCCAACGATCCAGACTAATGTGTGGACTTGGTGGAGGACTGAAAGCGTTTGGGTTGGCATTTGGGACAAGGCCCAAGAGTCCATCCCTGACAAAGAAGGACAGCAGCTACAATTTCTTACTCGGCTTGTGTGCATTACCTTTCATGCATTGTTGCAAGCTTCATTGATTCTGTGAATCGACAGAATTTGAAGCAAAGCTTCTATACAATTTCCAAGAATTGAGGTGCATGGGCTTTTATCGGTTTCCCAGGAAGCAAGGATTTCTTTACAGGGTATCAAGCTGTTATAATAAATGCTTCTGAGTAACAGCTTGCTGGGTTTGCCAAAGTTTGCAAGGGTTATGGCATCAGATCTTTGAAAGATATTTAATGACTGAATTTTAGACTAGCAAGTAAACAAGATTCTTAAGCACCCCTAAACGGTTTGTAAAAAAGATAGGTGGTTTTTCTCAAAAAGTGGACCAGACTTCAAACTAACAGTAAAAAATCTTGGTCCATAAGACCAGCCAATATATTAAATGAACCTCTTTGATGTCATTTAATTTGTATAGATAGTAAAGAGTTCAAGTCAAAGTGTCGATTACATCAAAAGTGGATCTACTTTTGACTAGGTGCATATGAGATAGTAAACTAGCATATTTACTTTCCTCAGTCATGCATCAAAGGTCATGAAAAATGACCACATGCAGGATTGAACTGCTGGAGACTGCACTTACGAGTGCTTGTGTGCAGAGTATGTCGGCATGCACTCTTGCAAACAGGCGTAGTGAGTGAGGACTCTTCACATAATGCAGGCCTCTCATACAGCAGGTACTTCTCGTATACTTCAGCAGAGACCTCTCGTGCTTTGAGAAACCTTTAACAATCTTTCAGCAAGAGGGAGAGCTCATTGTCCTTCCATCTCTAAATGCTGGCTTCTCTAGGCATAATCCGAAGGTCGGAAGGCCTCAAGGCACATCCAAAACAAATGTTCACTAACAATTTGTCTAAAAAGATGCACCAATATTGTTGATTTCTGAAGTGCCTTGGAAGACCAGTTTCATTGGGAAGTAACAGAAAACACTCCCTATTAAGTTGTTAAAGGGAGCTGCTTTTGATTTCAGATACAGCAAGGGTGCAATGCCTCATCCTAATAATTGAATTATCTGGGGTTATTGGTGTTGGGGCATTATGGGTAAAGAGGATTGAGCAGTAGGGTCAGGAATTAAGAATTGATAGGAACTTGTTCCAATACTGTATCTGTTTCTACTTTAGTATTAAAAACCAAAGCTTTGTTCAGAGCAATTCTACGTACCTCGACCAAGGTCAGAGGAGCGACAGAGACAGCAGGATGTAGGTCTCTGAAAGATGTCAGAGAGGAAGAGAAGCATGGGGCGCAGCCAGAAGGTAGAGATAGTTCAGAGAGTATTGATGGATAAGGTATGTGTGTGTTGTCTGTTGACTGGTGAGCTCCATCTCCAGTGCTCTGTCAGCTCAGGTGAATTGATTCATTGGAAGAGCTGTCAGTTTTACTAACGAGGTGTGGTAAAAATAGAGATGAATTAATCATAGTGGGGACACACACGGCTCATCGTCCTCTGGATAGAGACGATTCCGACGTCTTTATCTACAGGGAGGTGAACATGCAGACGTTTGAGAGAGGGAAAGCTGAGCACTCACCTGAGAAACAGAGATGGACGTGTCTTCACCCCAGAGCAGAAAAGTATCACCAAGGTCATAGTTCCTTATGAGAGTGATTTTTATTTGCTGTGGGCCTGCAGACAGTTATTTATTAACTCGCCAAAGTTTTTTTTTTTTTTAAAGGGATAGTTCACCCAAAAATGAAAACTCTGTCATTAATTATTCACCTTCATGTTGTTCCAAACCCATAGGACCTTTGTTCGTCTTCGGAACACAAATTAAGATATTTTTGATGAAATCCGGGAGCTAAGGTAGTAAGGACGTCATTAAAATAGTCCATGTGACATCAGTGGTTCAACCGTAATTTCATGAATCTACGAGAATACTTTTTGTGTGCAATGAAAACAAAAATAATGACTTCATTCAACAATTTCTTCTCTTCTGTGTCAGTCTTCGGCATGCGTCCATGGCAGTACCATGACGTAAACAAAATAAAGTCCCGCCCTATATTTTTTCGTGTTAAAGAAGCCGTTTCACTTGGATATACATCACAATAGCGAAGAAAAATCTATCACAACTTCTGTTTCATGCCGGCATTAATAGTGGCTGCCTTTTCTGTATTTACAAGTTAGACACCTGATTCGCTCCGGGACGTACTGTTTTCAAATCAGGGGAACTGCGTAAACACATCAAGAACATCTGTGCTGAACGCAGTTTCCACGATTCTTAGTGCTCTAATGTAGAGGGTACTTAACTGCGTCTCTTCTAACTGAAACTTTTTTTAACTTCCTGTTTACAGTGGGCGTGATTAGCGCATTGCTAATTGCACTATGAGAGCAGTGCTGTATTAACACTAAAAAGTATTACTTAATATTAATTAATACTTTTAATAATGACAATTACTTGAAGTACTCACTATGAAACACTAGCTATGCTTCCATCACCGTTGTTGTGACTTTGCATGATGGGGCTGCATAACCTGACTAACCGGACCAACCTTGTTGCACAATATCTGTAATATTGTTATGGTCATTCTTAAATGCCCGAGCAAATTCTGATATCAAAGTATTTCTGTATAATTGCCTCCCAGAACTGTCTTACATGACTGCATTCCCAAACAGCAGGCATCCACCTCTGAAAGCAATGACTGCATTTATTATGATTTGTCTGCTTGCTCTGAGGCGCAAGTAATTCATTATATATGAAAATTATTATATTCAGTGGCTTCTCCTACTTTTCTTAGTGATATTTAGTGCTAGTTTACCAGGGAGTGACGATTTTGTTCTCTTTGACTCGTTGGATGGAAACTGTGCTTATTCGCAAATGTTTTATGCGATGTTCCAATTTTGCACACAAGTTAAATTCGCAACTTTGGATGGAAACCCGGCTACTGTTTTAGCAGATTTAGTGCCTCTCTAAACTTGATTGCAGGTGGTAAATGAACAACATGCTGTTTTTATGCATTGAAATACTGTATAAAATAGGTGTAACATGGTTAATAAATTCATCCCTATACATGGTTGGCTATTAGTTGCATCCATGCATCGCACAACAGAGTTTTAAAGTTTTCAGGTTAAAACCTCTAATAAATCAGTAAACACAGACACATTAACATACTTGTCTGGGCTTGAGAAAGGCTGTGCAGCCCAACCCACATACACACTCATTAATAAAGCCATAATCGATCACAGATTCAGAAGACGCTCCAGTCAGATTCAGCGTTCTTCCTTCACTTTCCTTTGTTCACGTATGCGTGTGCATGTGTGTACTCGCTTATACAAACAAAATACCCAGGTTGAAATCCCAAATTCATCTCTGTCTTAAAGCACCTCTCCCCAAACCTCCAATCTTCACACACCAGCGGTTTCCCTGGCAACCGGATTAAAGAGCTCTGCATCTTTGTGTTCAGCATATTCTTCTTTTAGTCTTCGCTCTCCGTTTCTCTCTCTCCCTCTTTCTTTCTGTTTCTCTATTTCTTGCTCTTTAGAGGGCATTGTGCATACACCATAGTAGTTAGATGGACAGATAGATCAAGAGAACATAGATCATTTAGATAGATCACTACTTCATGAGTAGATGCAAAACATCAACGTAATCAACACAGAGAGCCCAAAATAAACAAATAAGCTCCAGAAAGCCAAACTGAAAAATGGAATTTTGCTAAATCATTTCACTTTCCTGACACGAGTTTGTCCTTGTTTAAAAATCCTCTTTATTTAGGCCAACCACAGCACGATGGGTCTGTGTGCTCCGGACATGCCAGAACATGGTGCTCATGCAGGCGATACAAGTTCGAGTCTGGCTTGCATCATCTCCTGATCCCATTCGTTATAACTGATTTCCAACTTAGCTGTGCTAGTTTGCATCTTGTATCACTTGTCTTCTCACATAATAACAAATTAGACTTAAATGTGCATGAAACATTGATTTCTTCATGTATCTCGTATGTAAACATGCCATACTTTTTTGTCAAAAATAAAAAATGAAATGTGCCCACATCTGTCTGAGCTGCTATTTATTGCTAGTTGCATTACTAGAAGCAGCCACTAGTGTGTGCTGTACTTCAGAATTTAAATATGGTTTGCTCAAAAGTTTTGTGCATGTCTGTTCAAATTTCCTCACTCTCCAGAGAATTTGCACCTTATAGGAGTACAAATATACGTTTATATAGGAAAATGGTATTTGAAACCTAGCCATTGCGCTAATCCACCTGTTTTGTGGCTTAAAAACAGGGCTGTCAAAGTTTAATCCTCTGTGAGCCATCACCTCTGTGAATGCAGAAGAGAATAAAACAGCAAGAGGCCTGTGAAAGAAAAGAAAATTCTTCTTTAACTGTCATTCCTGTTGTGGGTGGAGTGTGTGGGGATGTATTTTGACAGCTTTCTGGTACCTCTGGCATTGTGTTGCTCTTTGTCTTTCCTGCACTGTCACATTGTGTTTTTTTCCTCTCTCGCTTCCCATTTCTCCCCTGCTGTTGGGACTGAACATACACTAACGGTTGTTGTCGTTTGTGTGTTTCACCCACAGGCTCGGAGGCATAATCTCTGCATACAAAATAGTCCCTGATGAGATTGACGAGATCAAGGTAACACTTCCTCTCACCCCTTCAGTGAGGCCATGAGGCACATCCATACACCTTTGCACACTGCTGCCCCCTAGAGGCCAGTAGTAGTGCCGCACTCTTGCAAAAATATAGTGAAAGTATCGAAAATGTATTTGGAATCTTGAGATGCATTTAAAAAGTAGAAATATCATTGCACAAGAAAACACAAGCACACATTTTTAACCAAAACATTTCATTAAAAGATTGCTATGATGATTTAAAATGATAAAACAAATGTGGGTGGATCATGTTCACAGTTAATGTGATTAACTTCACCTGTGGTTAGTCTGATAAACTTCATACATCCACTAAAAATCACCTAGGTGAACTAGTTGGTTAAAAGTCTATTGCTGCAGTGATGCAATGGCTTGCATGTGCAAATAGGCACTGTAAATGATATTTTTTGCTGGTAACAGCAGTTTAAAATTTAATATTTTATTTATCAGGCCAGACTATATGCCCGAAATAGCTGATGTGATGTTGCACCACTAGATTGAGGGCGACGGCTCATATGGTGCACAAACGCACACACGCAAATGTACCATTGTGCACTATACAAAATTACTGCTGAACATTTTGTTGATATTCTGTTTGTCTGTGTGCATTAAAGGAGACGCTGGTGGACTGGTGTGATGAGAAGGAGCTTAACTTGATCCTGACCACCGGTGGAACGGGTTTTGCACCCCGTGATGTCACGCCTGAGGTACATGGGAGCCCACCTGTTTGTGTTTGTGTCCATGTGAGTGTGTGTTTCTGCCCCCACCCCCATGTGTCCTTGTTTTTCTGATTCTGACTGTGAGTGAGAGAGAGAAATTGTGATATTTGTATATTTGTGCATGTTTGTGTATAATTTATTTTTCCATTCACATGCATGCTGTTTGGCTGATGCTTTCTTGTGAAAAAACTGTTCTTGGAAAATGTGTTTACAGAGACTTTTTAAAGGCTTTTCACAGTCTTTTTTTAGAAATGGCATTACCTGTATATATATAAAATGACAGTCCAGTCATTTTATATATAATGAACAAATATTATATACATTTACTGTTTAAAAGTTTGAGGTCAGTAAGATTTTTTGGAAAGAAATTCATACTTCTATTCAGCAAGGACACATTAAATTGATCAAAAGGACAGTGAAGACATTTATGTTTGTTACAATTTACAAAATTTCCATTTGAAATAAATGTTGTTCTTTTGAACCTTCTCTTAATCAAAGAATCCTGAAAAAAAGTATCTTGTTTTCCTCAAAAATATTAAGCAGCACAACTGTTTTCAACATTAACGATAATAAAAAATGCCACTTGAGCACCAAATCAGCATATTAGAATGTTTTCTGGTGGATCATGTGAAACTGAAGAATGAAGTAATGGTTGTGGAAAAATTCAGCTTGTCATTACAGGATTAAATGACATTCTAAAATATACTAAAATTGAAAACAGTTATTTTAAATTGTAATAATATTTCACAATATTACAGTTTTACAGTATTTTTGATCAAATAAATTAAATTACTTTCTTTCAAAAACTTTTTCAAAAATCTTACTTAAGTCATTAGAATGGGAACCAGTGCAAATATAAGGAACACACACACACACACACACACACACACACACACACACACACACACACACACACACATATACATATATATGTATATGTATATATGTGTGTGTGTGTATATATGTACACTACTGTTCAAAAGTTTTAGATCTTGAAAAAATGTAATAAATTAGCATATTAGAATGATTTCTGAAGGATCATGTGACACTTTAGACTGGAGTAATGGCTGATGGAAATTCAGCTTTGCATCACAGAAATAAATTATACTTTAATGTATATTAAAATAGAAACCATTATTTTATATTGTAATAACATTTTGCAAGATTACTGTTTTTTTTCCCTGTATTTTTGATCAAATAAATGCAGCCTTGATGAGCATAAGTGACTTCTTTAAAAAAACATTACAAGTCTTGCTGATCCAAAACTTCTGAACAGGAACGGTTTTGTGTATCCATATGAGAGTCTGGTGGGGATTGTGCCTGGTGGAGCGACGCTGTGTAGCTCTTTTTTTTATGTACCCTGCACTCCTTCTCCTTTTTACTAATGTGAGTGTTTGAAGTGTCATTCAATTCAAGGACACAGTGCGTCACATTGGAGAGAAATTCTCTCCTTCTTTTAGCCTGAGATCCCTTTCGTTTTCTTCTCTTCTCCCTGCTGCGCACTTTTCTTCTGACTTTGTGTGTGTTCTTGAATGTGTTTGTTTGAATATGACTGTGTGTGTGTTCCACCGGGATGGGACGGCAGAGGTGGAGGGACGCATGTCCCAGGGGATGCTGGGAAGTGTTCATTGAGCGGGGGATTTCAGATGGAAGAGTAAAGACATCAAAGGCCCACTGGAAATGCGTTTGTGATGAAAAATCTCAGCGACGGGGCTGTGCTTATGTCATGAGTATTGTGCTAATGCCACTGCTGTGAAGAACAATTGGCTCTAAATGATGAATTAGCTTAGCCTGTTAGCATGCATGACTGCAAATCAGAAAAAATGATGTTAAG
>CM077251.1:18801777-19049277 GCA_039654775.1 Spinibarbus caldwelli
ACTAGAATGTCACTTGGAAACACACAAACACAACCCTCAAAGGGCCATGAATTGCTAAAATAAACACAATGGGTGTTTCTTCAACCTTGGGAACTTTCCTAAAGTCCTGAATATTTCCACCACATCTATAATGATGCACAGGGTTTAGCAGAATTATGTGATAAATAAATAATAATAAAAAGAAAGTCTGATTCATTTGTCTTGCTAATTTAGCTAATGCAGCTAGCATTTTATGTATTATAAATACACATAAGTAATCACATTTTTCCACTGACAAAATTATGGGTTTGTTAGAAATTACATAACATTTACTTTGATTTCTTTTTTCTCCAACATATCATATGTCTCATTTCAGCTAACTTTAGAAAAACTTTGAGTTCAGCAGTCAGGTAGCGGAAGTACAAAGCACATTTCTTTTCTCCATAGGGAAATTGTTTTCAACGCTAACTTATAAACCTTTAAAAACTGCTGTTTTTTGTTACAGGGTTAGTTCACCCAAAAATGAAAATTCTGTCATTTATTACTCACCCTCATGCTGTTCCAAACCCGTAAAACCTTTGTTCATCTTCGGAACACAAGATAAGATATTTTTGTTGAAATCCAAGAGCTTTCTGACCCTCCATAGACAGCAATGCAACTGAAATGTTCAAGACCCAGAAAGGCAGTAAGGACATCGTTAAAATAGTCCATGTGACATCAGTGGTTCAACCATAATTTTACAAAGCCATGAGAATAATGGTACGAGAATAATAATAACTCTCAATAATGGTGGAGGACAGGACGAGGAGGAGAAGAATTGAATAAAGTCGTTATTTTTGTTTTCATTGCGCACAAAAAGTATTCTTGTAGCTTCGTAAAATTATGGTTGAACCATTGATGTCACATGTTTTATTTTAATGATGTCCTTACTACCTTTCTGGTTCTTGACCGTGGTAGTACCCTTGCTGTCTATGGGATATCGGATTTCATCAAAAATATCTTAATTTGCGTTTTGAAGATGAACAAAAGTCTTAAGAGTTTGGAACGACATGAGGATGAGTAATTAATGACAGAATTTTCATTTTTATGTGAACTATCACTTTAACCAATGATAACTGCTTTTGTGAAAGCTATCAGTTCACATTATTTCAACTTATTTTATAAATAATGGTTTAACAGTAGAATTCCTGGCCCATTACCCATGATTACAAAAAAAAAAAAAATCTCCACCAATAAAGCTGTCTGTCCACCAAAGCATTTTTATCCAGTCTCTCAACGCTCTCAGTTATATACAGTATTAATATTTTGAAATAGACTACTTAAATTATTTCTATATTTCTGTAATTCAGTTGTCATTCGCAATGCTTTTTGGGATTTTAGTTCTTTTCCTCTTTAAAGCTGTCAAGTACACAGTCTTTTTATCTTCGCCTGATTTTCAAATACTTTTGCTTCAAATAAAAAAAATGGGAGAGTAGCAATCTTTGAAAAAGTCAAGAGAAATAAATTTCATACTACATTAAAAAAAGTGTAAGATTATTTTCACTTTTTGTTTTGATTGTCATAATCATTCATATTTTTTATGATGGATTTTCTTTTTTTTTTCTCTTTTTTTCCTTTCCAAAACAGCTTTCATTTAAAAAAAAAAAAAATGTAAGATGTTTCCAAAACAGCTTTAATGTGACAGAAAGCCAAAACTTTGCCTGATGTTGAAGAAACACCTGTGTTTTAGATTTGCACTAGATTTGAACACGTCAACGATACCTTATAAGTTATATTCATTAGATGCATTGCACTTTGATCTGTTGAACACAACAAAATAGAAACCAAGCAACTGGAAAAAGTCTTTTGCTTTGCTTTATGAAGTCAAGCACAGTTAGGACACAGTGTTGCTGTCCAAGTGATTTGTAATGCCTTATCTCTGAAAAAGGGCTACATTGTATTTTACTGTTTTCTCGAGGAAACTGGACATGAAATATGTCCATCTGCTTTTACAGTGATGTGGCTTCACATCACACATCCAATATTGGCATGTTCCTGTCCGGTCAGCATGTCTGAGTTGCCCATCACTCTTTCTTTGAGCTCAGGTGCCATTATTTCTACAGAGCAGCACGCTCTGATCTGGAGTGTCAGTGCACACACATGTGCCTCACCTTGCACTGGGAAGACAAAAATAGACCATCCCTACATGCACCAAGAGGACATGAAGTAGCCTATGGACTTCTGATGTCTCCACACATTAATCTTTGTTTTAACTCTGAGTCACCAAAACGGAGAGATGCAACCACATCAGACCTGCGGGGGGGAAACACTCCACCGCATCAACCCTCCCTGGACCGGTCTCCATCCCCGCTGCCGTCCTTTCCTTCATTATTATTAATGTCTCTTGTCAGAAGTACTTAAGAAATGCAGTTTAAGAGCAATCGAGTTTGGCCACCTGTGTTAAGTTCACACTCAGTGTCCTTATCGGACTTCAGTCCCTCAAAATGGAGGATGTCCAACTGTATTAGAAATTCCATTAAGTTAGTGTCAATAGGTTGGCCTGTATGTCATCCTATTAGGGGATTCGGATAGATAGTGGCCTGTTACGTTGGAGGAGAACAAGAGGGATTTACGCCGTAAAGACCTCACATTACTGCTAAACGGTACACTCCAAGCTTGAGGAAGTTGAACTCTGAGGAGATACAACAGATTAATTCGTTTTTTTGTAATTATACTGTTCAAATCTTTAAGAAATAGCTCAGATTAAATATTATTTAAGCACCAGAATGTGGCAAATATTGTATAAAATAAATGAAAAAATATTACTGCAGTCAGGAATTTTATGTTAGCTTGTGTGTTGATTTTTTTAAAATAATATTCAATAAAATTTTCAGCAAACCACACTATAACATTTATATAAATTAACGTTATGTAATTTCATTATCACATAAAATGTTATTTTTGTAATTGTTAAAATTATATTTTGTTCATTATACTGAATGTTACACAAATTGATTTTACATCACGCAATATATTAACAGGATGAGAGAATTTATTTTATTTAAAATTAGCCTTAATCTTAATTAGCCTTAATCTTAATTCTATTCATCTAATTTTTAGATTCTATTAATTCTAATTTAACATCTTTGTATTGTTTTTTGTTGTGTTGTGTTGCTGTTTTGTTTCATCTACATTTTGTATTTTATTAATTCTATTTATTTATCTTTGTTTTGTTGTGTTGTGTTGTGTAATTGTTTTGTTTTGTTTCATCTAAATTTTATATTCTATTAATTCTATTTATTTGTCCTTTTGTTTTGATTTGTTGTTGTGTTTTTTTGTTTGTTTTTTGCTTCTTCAAAATTTTATATATTATTAATATTAATAATCAATAATATTATATTATAAATATTAATTCTATTTATTGTCTTTTTGTTTTGTTGTTTTGTTTTGATGTGTTGTGTTTTTTTTTTGTTGTTGTTTTGTGTTCTGTTTGTTTTGTCTGTTTTTTGTGTTTTGTTTTGTTGTGTTGTGCTTTGTTTCATTTTGTTTTGTTTTGAGTTAGTTTGAGTCTTTTCCAGAACTGAGAAAGCTTCCTACTGCCTATTAGTAACTGCCATTTAAGGCAGCATGTTACTAAGCTAACAATGTAATACTCATAATAAATATAAATATATAAATATAAATATTTCTCTAGGCTTGTCATGATTTTGTCTCTGTACACTCTTAAAAATAAAGGTTCCAAAAGGGGGTTTTTACAGCGATGCCATAGAAGAACCAGCTTTGGTTAACCAAAGAACCTTTCAGTGAATGGTTCTTAAAAGAACCATTTTGAAGAACATTTTAATAATCTAAAGAACCTTTTTCACTGTAAAAAAACCTTTTGTGGAATGAAAAGGTTCCATGGATGGTAAAGGATCTTTGTGGAACCATTGATGCCAATAAAGAAACTTTATTTTTAAGAGTGTAGAATTGAGTTTGAGCATATCTAAAAGATCTTTTTGCTGTTTCATTCTTTCACTTGTTTCATCTGCATGTCTGTGTTTTCTCAGGAGTGCTTCCAGTTCATCCTGCCTGCTCTGCCGCACGCCATAGACCTGCTGCGGGACGCCATAGTGAAGGTGAAGGAGGTACACGATGCTCTAGAGGACCTGCCGTCCCCTCCGCCGCCCCTCTCCCCTCCACCCACCACCAGCCCACACAAGCAGACAGAAGACAAGGGTGTGCAGTGTGAGGAAGAGGACGAGGAGAAGAAGGACAGTGGCGTGGCGTCCACAGAGGACAGCGGCTCCTCTCACATCACAGCAGCTGCTATTGCTGCTAAGGTGAGCTTCACTATTAATAATAATAATTATGTAATTTCATATTATTTCATGTTTCCCAAACAAAACTGGAATAGGAGAAAGTATTTTGACATTGAAAAAATGACACTCTGCCCCTTTAAGGCTCTCTTTCATTGTCTCTTGCCCTTGATGTTCCATTAAATCATGTTTTTTGTTTTGTGTGTGCATGTGTCAAGTTTCTTGTCATGTTTATGCATCTCATGTTCATCATCAGAGCATGAAGTCTCATCCCAGCCATGCCGTAGTCATGGCGAAAGGTGGGCAGCCCTTGAGTGGCTACATCCCGTCCACCTCCATTCCCTCCCATTTCACCTGCTCCTGCAGCGATACAGTAAGCCACACCCACTTTTCCATCCACATTCACCTCTCCTGCTATTCCACTGGCCCTTTTGAACATCCAGTTTCAAAACCGGCCAATCAGAGAAATGAATTTGTCATCACATGTTAGTATTTGGAGCACTACTACTATTGCTTGACAATAAAACAGGAAAAAAATCCCTTAGGGGCCGTTCACACAGAAGACATCTTTGCATCCAAAAACGTGAGAGGTTTTAAAACAAGCTCAGTGCAGAATTCCTCCTCCGTCATGTTGCTGTCAAATAAAACATGCCAACTTGCTACTGTAAACAAAAGCTTGCAATGCTTGCCCCGCCTCCGGGGTCTTCTGATTGGTCCATGGTTCTGGAACTGACATTGATGAGCGGCACTGTGTGCAAAAGTTTAAATTCTCTTAACTTGACACAATGGGCCAGATTTACTAAACAGGGCAAATTAGCGTTAGAGCACAATTCCATTAAGTGCCGATGGGAGGGGAAAATTCTGCGTGTGATTTACTGACAATGTGCACATTAAAGGAAAACGCCACCGTTTTTCCATATTCCAGAAAGGTTTTTCACCTCAACTTAGACGAGTTGATACGTACCTCTCCCGTCTCAGTGCGTGCACTTAATTGCTCTAGTGCGCGGCGCTACTATGCTAGAGTTTATCTTAGCACCATTCATTCCTTAGGATCCAAACAGGGATGAATTTAGTGCATTAAGTGCACGCACTGAGACGGGAGACGTACATATCAGCTCGTCTAAGTTGAGGGAAAAACATATTGGAATATGGAAAAACGGTGGCGTTTTCCACAGAACACAGATGCAACCAGATCATTCCCATAATGACCAGCGCAATCTACCAAGAGCAGCGCAAATTACCGCCTGCTTTAAGACATGCTTTTTTTGGGTGTTTAATAATAGCACAAATACCAGTAACTTGACGAGCGCAAACGTTAGTAAATCGCGTTGCGTGATTCTTTTTAATACTCTCCTCCCATAAATTTTGCATATAAAAGAGAAACTCCTACAAATGCAAATTCAATAAGGTCAGGTGCCAAAATAACTGTCCATGCCTCAGCGCTAATTCTTCACTGCGCGTCTTTAGTAAATCTTGACAGTACAATTTTAACGCCAAAAGACAGTTTGTGCTGGCGCAAGCTGTTAGTAAATCTGGCCCAATGTCTTAAATACGCAGCGCTCATGTGCGAGACGCTGCAAAAGATGCGAGTGTAACTGTCATACACATCCATCTACTTTGTGTTTACATAGAAAAATGGAAATTAGTGCATTGGAATGGAAAAACGCATTCTGTGTGAACAGCCGCTTAGACTTACATTTATTTTTAGAGACCAAATATCATAGACCTGACACCTCCAGGTCTAGCTTTTTGACTTTATACTACTAATCTACTATACATATGTATAAAGCTTTACCATCTCTTATAGTATTATTTAATAATAATTTAATGTTCAGCAAACTAGATTGTAACATTTATATAATTATATCATTTCGTTATACTATAAAATCTTTTTGTTTTCCTCATTTATTTCCCTTAAAGAAAAATAAAATTAAAATCTTCATTATTCTGAATGCTACACAAAATAATTATACATTAAATCCATATCTAGTGACCAAAATATGATAGACTTGGCACCTCCAGATCTAGCTTTTGTGACTTTGCCAGTAAATAACACCCTGGCAACCACCCACAACACGGACAAGCACGACTTACTTTCTTTCTATAGATTTCTATTGTGCGTTGTATCAGTTTATATTCTAGCAAGCAATATTTGTCTTGTTGTTCAGCCTTGCCAGATCTTGTAAAGTTATTATTATTTTTTTTTTCCTGATAGCAGAGGATTGAGTATATATCCTGTATTAGCTGTCTTAATATAGTAATTATAATGGGGTCATGCAGGTTGGCATTAGTGTGTTCTCCACAGGGAGCGCTCATAGCTCGAGTCTCATGGGAAGGCAGAGGTTCAGTCGAGTGCTATTATTAGCGCTGGGTAATTAAAGCATTCGTGGAGCTGCTCTTTCCTGTGAGGCCTTGATTTAGCCCCAGTGTTAATTAGTGCTCCGTTAAGCCCCAGCGTTGCTGTGGAAGATCCCTGCGCTCTTCGCCCTTCTGCCCATCAGACTCCCGCTTAATCCCACCACAGTTCTCCCAGACAGCATAGCTGCAGTTTGTTACTGCACGAAGACTCGTCTGCTGGATCAAAGGCAGCCAGTCTCAGTCTGAATACAGTAACAAATATCGGTCTGTATAAATAATGGTGTTTCAAATCTTTGTCTGTAGATGTTCATTGATACTTTCTATCAAGATTGTGTGGGCTATATTGCTCCTGTAGTAGTCAAAAGTCCATGTTAGTCAAGGTTTTATGTAGTGCTACATGATTATTTACCACACCGCTCTCTGATGCTATTGTACATTTGAGAGTTCTTTATGTAAATAAGCTGTGTTATGATTGGCTAACACTTTATAACATGCCAGCCAACACATACCTGTATGGCAGTCATATGTTAATGAGTGTTTTTTTACATATCAGGGGTTTAATTTCTTTGAATAAGTAAACAAATTTTATATATAAATAATAATTAGATTTAAGTATGTATATGTGTATGTGATTTGTATATTATGAAATATTATCAGATTATAGAATATAAATATATAATAAATCAGATTAATAAAATATATAGAATATATTAAAATAATTCTAGAATAATTATTCTGTAATTCTAGAATAATCTATAATTCTAGAATAATTCTAAATAATTATTAATAATTATTATTCTTATTCTAGAATAATTCTAAATAATTATATACTATTTTTATTTATGATTTTTATTCATTTTTGACTTAATTGAAATTTAATTTCAGTTTACTGAAATATAATATGTCTCTTATGCTCACCTAGGGTGCATTTATTTGATAAAAATACAATAAAAACAGTAATATTGTGAAATAAAATTGGAATTTGAAAATTGTTTTTATTTTAAAACATTTTAAATTGTAATTTATTCCTGTGATAGAAAAGCTGAATTTTCAGCATCATTACTCCAGTATTCAGTGTCACATGATCCTTCAGAAGCCATTCTAATATGCTGATTTGGTGCTCAAGAAACATTTCTTATTATTATCAATGTAGAAAACATGTTCTGCTTAATATTTTTGTGGAAATATACATTTTGAGGATTCTTTGATGAATGCAAAGTTCAAAAGAACAGCATTTATTTGAAATGCAAATCTTTTGTAACATTTTGTAACATTATTGTAACACTATTATGAATGAATGAATGAATGAATGAATTGTAAGACTCTTATTGACTCCACAGCACTGTAAGTGTAAATACTGAATATTGCCAGTTCTTTACTGAATTTGACTGCGACGGTCTTCTATTTACAGATACCAGAGTCCATCATTTCACGAGGCGTGCAGGTTTTGCCACGGGACACCGCCTCTCTCAGCACTACGCCCTCGGAGTCTCCTTGTGCTCAGCAGTCCCGCCTCTCCACTGCCTCCTGCCCCACCCCCAAAGTAAGACTCCGCCCCTTCTCCCTTTATTCACACCATTCCTTCTCCCTTCAGCTTTCTTTTCCGTCATGCACTCCGTGTCCTCCATGGCCGGATCCTCATCTGCTGCCACCTCATTGGTTGCTTGACACACTGCTTTGCATTCCAGACAGCAGTGACTCTGCTCATTGGGCCGAGTGAGAGGAGAGGCGGGAACTCTTCACTGGCTGAATTTTAACTTCGGCCAGTTTGATTTTCTTCCTGTAGCAGTTAACAGTTTGTTGTTTTAGATCCAACAGTGTGATTAGACGAATGCTATGAGGGCCTAATAATTCATAACATCAATAGTTGTTTTCTTTAAGAAGTTCAGGAGGCGTTTTGGGTGTTCTTTTTGCAACAGTTAAGTCTCTCTAACTCACGTTGTTTTTAGGCACTTCATACATTGTCATACACTTTCATCTCAACTTTTGACTGAAAATTGGTGTAGCCGACTGAGTTGTTTACTGAGTGGAGTCATTCTTTTGTGATTAATAAGATACTTAAATTTCAGCTCTTTCTGAACTGTTTCCTCAGTTTTTAGTAGGAGTGTCATGGTATAAATGTGTGCTTTGTGTTGTGGCCCTGACGATGCTGGCCCTGTCAAAAATAGCATCTACTTTGGTGACAGAAAACTCTTTAATAGCACTGTTTGAATCACAAAATGACAGACATGACACCCTACACTTTGTGGACTCCATTGACAGACAAAAAACATAATCAAAAAACACATTACGTGCGCATTTGGGTCAGGACCAATCGTATGTCCATTTAGTTCATGAGATGGGCATATGTGTGCGTGAAATCTGTCGTCATGCTGTGAATAAGTGATTAATGGTGCTTCACCAGCTTTTTTGAAGCTAGTGAACACAGTGTGTATTACAACTGTATTTTTCTTGAGCAGATCAGAGTATTTGTATGTCTCTGTGTCAGACTTTGGAAAGTTGATGCCGCAGAGTACTTGAAGTGTATAATGGAACTGTTTAGCCCTCTTTTTATCGTTTCTTTTTTAGGATGTATGTGAATCGCCTGTGATAAGCAGAATTTCAGCAAAGTGCTCTAAGCTTCAGCTTTGACCTCAGGCTGAGTTTTAATTCTGCTGACTGCTGTTTTTTTGACAAGTGTCTGGCAGTTTGGCTTTAGTTGCTAAACAAGGGTGTCAGGTGGCACTTAACAGTTAGAGGCTACATACAGTAAAGAACGTGCTGAGGTGTTTGTGTGTGTGTGCTGTTGAGCGGTGAAGCTATTGAGCTTCTGGGAATTCACAGACCTGATAAAATAGTCATTGCAGGTTCACAAATGTGTGGAGAATTTATATGCAGTGGGAATATTGTGTGTGTGTCTGTGACACTGTGGTGGGGTCCACATAAAAAGAGACAAATTTATATGTTCTTGAAAATTGAATTTTAAAGTTGAAATATAATGTTAATTTGTTTTCTTAAGGCGTGTTATTGGTCTTATTGTGAACAATTCATCCATCCATGCACATATTTTTTTTTCTTTTTTAATACATTTAACTTTGTAATTTTTTAAAACAAAAAGTCATAACTCAGTCTTAGAAAAGATTTGTTGCTGCTTTGTAAAAATAAATAAATAAATAAAAATAAAAACAAAATAAAATAATTGAAATTTGCAGGTATCTTATAGGTACACTGTATAGTAAATGCATATAATTTGTATACTCTAAATACTGGATTTGACTTCCCATAACTAGTCATTTTCCTTTAAGGTGCCAATCAAGTTTTAGTTAGAGGCTTATGAAATGAAATGAAATGAAATGAAATGAAATGAAATAATAAATAAATAAATCCTAAGTCTGAACTGTCAGTTTGGATTTTAAGTAGATACTCGTTCTTTTTTTTTTAATGTTTACAACATTGATAATAATAATTGTTTCTTGAGCACCAAATCAGTATTTTAGAATGATTTCTAAAGGATTATGTGACACTGAACACTGAAGTGAATTAATATAAATAAATATATTAAAACAGTAAACTTTTAAATTGTAATAATATTTCACAATATTACTATTTTTACTGTAGTTTGACCAAATACATGCAGCCTTGGTGAGAATAAGAGACATTTAAAAAAAAAAAAAGAAATAAAAAAAAAGAAAAGAAAGAAATATATATATATATATATATATATATATATATATATATATATATATATATATATTTTCCAACCCCAAACATTTTTGAACTGCAATGTGTGTAACATCATACATAATGTGTGCAATATTGTCTAGAACTGTGTCTAAATACATTTCCTTTTGTTGACTCTTTCCTTACATAACAAACTATGTCATATTCACTATTTAGTGACTGAATCAGCAGTTCTGGACAAATATATGCATGAATGCATAAAATGTGGCTTATGTTCTGGTCATCAAATTGGCGTGGTAAACAGCAGAGGCTAAATTCCAGTTTTCCTGTCCTTTCTTTCGACACTGACAGCTTGTTGTAGAAACACTTTAAAAACCATACTCATGATAAAATAATGCTAAATGCTGAATCTTGACCGTCTGAATCACATTTCGTCAAACTAACAATCAGGCCCAAATATCGCATGTGAAACAAAATCGGATTTGTGTACAGTGTGAAAAGAGCGTGTGATTAAAAACCTTTCCCTAGCATACATCATCCAAGACGACCAGAGGCAACACACACACACACACACACACACATATGCTCACTGCATTCCCTCAGCACAATGTCCAGCTGTTACATAAGACCCTGTTTGGCTGTGAGCTTTCCATGCACGCTAAACGCAGAGGTAATAATGCATAATAAGTTTTTATACTCTCTCTCTCTGTCCCTGCTTCTCTTAACCCACTCAGATGCTTCGCCTGAGCCGATCTGATTTCAGAAAACACACTCTGTACCCGCACACACAGCCGTCAACCCTGTTACGCCGTCTATCCCTCAAATCTGTGGTTGCACTTCCTCCAAATTTAGATCCCAGTGGTTTTTACTCATCCTCCGCTTTGCATGCTGTCTCACTCCACCTCTTTCTCCCCTCCTACACTCTCTCTGGCTTCATGCGTGTCGTATGTGTGTGTGTGTGTGTGTGTGTGCACGGGAGACGTGCGGCATTCTTCTGTGTGTCGGGATAAAGCATGGTAAGCGCCGTCTTTCTCCGCTCTGAAGCATCACTCTGTTTTGTCCTACACTTGTCTGTTTTGGATGTGCGTATGTGAGAGGTGTAGGTTGGTAGGGCTCCACATAGACTCCAGGGGGATCGGTGGGGCAGGAGGATTTCAGGGTGCATGATCTACGGCGTATGGAGCAGCCACTTGGTTTCATAACAGCTGCAGTGGTCTGATGTAGTAGTAATACTGTGGCTTTTCTGAACGGAGGCTCCATTAGGTGCCACTGTTTGGAGATGTGGTTGTTGTAGTTTCAGAGCTGTTCCACATCTCCAGGTGTAGGTGCTTACAGGGAGAATCATGTTGTTTGCTTTATGACTTGTGCATTCATGTTTGTCTCATTCTGTAGCTTATTATGCGTGTTTCATGTTGTGTAAGTGCATGTCTGCTTGTTGTGCATGTGCAATTATGTCAGTAGTGTCCATTGTGTGTGTTTGTGTAGAGGGGGATCTGTGTTATTTTACACACTTTCAAATTTTCATTATGGGGATACAATGTTCTCAGGAGTTTTACATTTCATATCTAAATATGTAAAATAATTAGTTTGATAATATAATATAGTTTCAATACAATGTAATGGCTTTAATTGAAATAGAAAATACTTCATAATAATATAATATAATGTAATATAATGTAATATATTAAGTTAATTTATTAAGAAAACATGCCTAGAATATTTAGACTGCCATATAAACAAATTTTAATTTTGTAATTATGGAGATAGTATTCTCAGGAGTTTTATAATGGACCATTTATGAATTAGATTAATATACTTCCAATACAATCTAATTGCCCTTATTGAAAAAAAAAAATAAATAAATAAAAAAAACTACTACATTTAATATAATATAATATAATAGTCAACACTTTAATTTAGGGACCAGTTCTCACTTTTAACTAGTTGCTAATTAGCATGCCTATTATTAACATAATTGGCTGTTTATTAGGACTTATAAAGCACATATTTTGCATGACCATATTCTCCATCAGTAATCGTACCCAATCCCTAAACTTAACAACTACCTTACTAACTATTAATAAGCGGCAAAGTAAGAGTTTATTGAGGCAAAAGTCATAGTTAATGGTTTGTTAATAGCGAGAATTGGACCTTACAATGAAATGTGACAATATAATATAATATAATGTAATATAATGTAATGTAATGTAATGTAATATAATATAATGTATTAACATTTCAGATTTAATATTTTTAATATTAAGCAAAATATGCAATCTCTCTGCTATAGTATGTATTCTGACATGTAAAAACACTTTCATATTTCATTATGGAGATACAGTGCAGTTTTATATAAAGATACAAGGAGTTTTATAACAGTCATTTTATGAATAGGCCTATATATTATAATATAATGTAGCATAATTTAATAATATTAAATGTTATTATTATTTATAATCAAAACATGGCATCTCTCTGCTAGAATATTTAGCATGTAAACAATTGATCTTAATAAATCTTAGTGCTGTACCTATATCATGTATTTTAGCACAGCTGGAATATATTGACCAATCCAGAACTGACGTTTAAGATTTATAACAGATGCGGTGAATGGAATGTTTCAATAATTAATACAGTCGTTTCAATAATTCCAACAACGTCCTTTGTGGCATGTCAAGTACTTAGCCTTAAAATGTAGCAAAGCACATATCAGCACTAGCACAATAATTCATTTAATTTGACCTTGGGAAAGGATTAATTGAATAAGGATGATCACCAGAGAAACCATATGGTTTGGTTTCCAAGTTTGTGGCTATGTCAACTGAAGAGACAATGTGGCTGAATTAAATTATTTGGTTGTTCTCTATAGTTCTATATTCTATTCTATTCTATTCTATTCTCTTAATGTTTACAACACTTACTGTAGAGTGACCCACAGTGTGTCACATATGATAAGAACAGCAGTATATAGCGCTTTATGACACTAGTATCATGATAAGATCTTACCACTTGATCATTGGTGATTCCCACTATGTGTGTGATGTATATTAAGAAAAGATAAGACAGCAGTATGAGATATATAGACAGAGAGATTCAAACTGAAGCTCACCCTGTGCTTCAGTGGCTGGAGTTGTGTGGATGCTCGGAGGGACAGTGTCTGTGTGTGTTGTGTGTTCACTGAGGTGAGTGTGTGGTGTGTTCACTGGTGTGTGCTTGCGGGGTAGGGTTGGCTAAGGATACCGCCTGGAGGGGCTTTCAGCAATGGACAGATATGGAGGAGACAAAAAAAGAAACTGTAATTAAGCAACGGTGCTTATACTGAATTAAAGTCACATCTTTCACCTACACAGGGCAAGAAAAACACGCACAGCAGGATTTTAAAAACTGTTTCTCTATTAACTCATTCGCACTACAAGGAAATATCATACTGTGATTATTTTTTGGTTTGTTTGGTTTTTGGAGGCCAGGTCTTTATTTATTTATTTATTTGTATTTTTTACTGTTCGTAAACTAAACAATTCGGGATATTTAGGGTAAAAATAGTTTAAATCAATTTGTTTGTGACTTTTAACAGTTGTATGTTGGTTTGTTGAGTACAAACAGTGGGAAAAGACCTGCAGTCTAGTTAATTATGTTATGGTTTTTTTTGTGTGTTCTTTGTTTTTGTTTTTGTTTTTTGGTTTGTTTTCTGTTTTTGTGATCTAGTTAATAATGTTTTGTGTGTTATGTTTTTTAATGTTTGTTTTGTTTGGGTTTTGTTTAGTTTTTGTTTTCTGTTTCTGTTTTTTTCCCCAGGCGTTTTTCAATTACAAAAAAAAACAAAAAAAAAAAAACAAAAACATTGTTTTGATGTGAAAAAGTTTTGGTAAATATTGTATGCTTTTATGTTACTTGCATCATACTAAGTGTAAGCAGGGCAGACCTTCTTTATAAATAATCAAAAAAAAAAGTATCTCACAGAAATAGTTAAATATACTACTACTGGGATACTGGCGAAACAGAAAGCAAGCATATATACATACACACTGCAAACATGTTTAGATTGCATGTGTTAGTTTGAGGGACATACCCAGGCTTACCCTGTCTGCAAGTGCAATAAATGGACATTGACGGTCCGATGACCCTTTGCCCCTGTGCCCACTCCATCCCCACCTCCTCTCTCTGTTCGATTGATGAATGGAGAGGAGATTGAAGATCAGGTGAAGGGGAGAACAGGCCCTTACGCTTGCTGTGGCGATTACTACACAGCCCTGTCATTGAATCTGACAGCTGTGTGACAGTTGTGGAAGAGATACATATTGTATCTGGCAGTACCTCTGCATTTAATTTTTTCATTAATGTGTGTGTGTGAGAGAGGTTAAAGACTGGTGCAAGACATCAAGGACAAATAGTGGTGTAAATAAACTAGTTCTGTTTATTTCAAAGTTTATTTCCATTTACATGGTTTCAGGTCTTCATATTCACACATCAATCCATCCTGTGTTGTCATGCTCATTGTTTAGGTTCTGTTAGTATAAACTACGTTTATACACATATACGTTTTGACACATACAACAACATTAGCACTCTATTATAGTGACTATATTCTACATTTGTATGCAATCTTACACTGAAAGTTTACTAATAATGCAAGTCAGTGTTTTTGCACCAAAAACAGTCGAGATCAAACAGGCTGTTTTTGTTGCTATAATTAATACTAAAAGAGTTGTATATTTGATTGACTTGTGTTATGAATATCTAAGTGCATGTGAGATACCAGCCTAATTCACACTGTTGTTCATGAGAGAGGGTTGAATTGCAGAATACTGAATGGGCGTTGATATGTAAATGTTGGCAGACATATGTAAATGTGCTCATGTTTATGATGTCGTATTCATGGCGATTTCTAAGTGACCTTTTTGTAGCAGTTTAGTTGCTCTAAATGGAGGGAGGAAGCTTTGTGAAGTGTCAGTGGGGTAGATTAAACAAGGAAAATCCTGTTTGTCCTCTTGCGAAATATAAATGTAGTTGTTAAAGGAATAGTTCATACAGAAATAAAAATTCTGCCATCATTTATTCACCCTTGTGTTGTTTAAAACCCACATGACTTTATCCTATCAGTGTGACACAGCAGGAGAAATGCTGCCCATTTTCCATGTGGTAAATTTATAGTAAGTAAATTAGGATCTGGGTTGTCAAGCTCTAAAATGATCAAAAGCACCATAAAATTATAATTTAAGTAGTCCATATGATTTATGTTATGTTCCAAGTCTTCTTAAGCAATACAGTAGTTTTGTGTGATTAATAGACCAAAATTGTCTAATGAAAACATGTCCAGTTTTTTGGTGTTTTGTTTTCTTTTGCTTTGCTTTTCTTTGTTCTGTTCTGTTCTGTTCTGTTCTGTTCTGTTCTGTTTTGTTTTGTTCTGTTTTGTTTTGCTGTCTTCTGGGGCCTGTTTCAATAGGTTCAACCAACTCTGAATTTAAACGTAAACTCTTGAGTTGACTTACCGTGAGATGGGAAACTCAGAGTTTTCAGTTTCAGAACAGCTGAATTGTGTTTGTTCATTCAACTCTGAGTAGGCTGACTCTGAGTTTAGTGCGTGCACCACGACTATGAAAAGTCATGATCAGTGGAGCGCCGAAATTACGATTCACCATGGCAACAGCTCCCGCCAAAAGACGTCCACGTAATTCCGTCAATGCGTAACTTTACTTCTTAATAACTGTTAATAACTTAATAACTGTTATAATATCAGAGGTGAAAAACTGTAAATTATTGAACTAATATTAATTTTAATGGTATCCCATGGCAAAAAAAAAGGAAAAAGAGAGAAAAGAAACAAGAATGTAACAGAAGCTAAAAATGAAGTATAAAAACACAATTCAATCAAGCTAAAGCTTTATACATGAAAGGTTCATGGGTGTAGGCTAAATGACTTTACAAACATTTGACATTAAATATCATTCATTGTCTATTTCAATACACTGCAGCTTTTTCCACATAGTCTAACACTCTTTTCACATAATTATTCTCAAATCCAACCTGTTACATTTCTTAATTAGAGTAATAAAATTAACTACTGACTTGTACTCAAGTCGACAGCAAAAAGGCAGAAGCTCGCAAAAAGTGGGGAGAACCTTCACCAGCACCACTGACAGATGAAGAGATGATGGTCAAGTATTGGAAGAATTTTAAAATCCAAAAGTAAAAAGAATAACTGTTGCTTTTGTATTAGGAAATAAAGATGACCAAGTAAATTGTGAATAATTTGTGTTTATTTAACAGCTGTGGTGGTGGTTACGACATCTCGTAGTTACTACCCCTCCATCTGGCATCCTTCCATTCCATACAGTAATTCGTTTCATTTTCAGAAGATGCGATGGTGGGAATATGCTTGTCATCAATGCATCCAACCACACTGGAAATCCTGAAGGAAATTCTGATTACTTCCAGAGGTCACAGAAAGATGTTATCAAGTGAACGTCATTTATCAGATTAGCCTCATTTAAACCGATTGCAACACCACTCACCTACAGTCCTGTGAAACTCCTCTTTGACGAATTTGTGCCCAGGAAAAAATTCTCAGAATGAGTGTGAGAGCGACGCACACTTTCCTTATCGGTCTGCATACAGCGGCCTTACTAATGTGCTCTGCATCTCCGATGTTTTAAAGAAAACTACCATTTAAAATGGTATCGCTCAAATAAATATCCATGTGAATATGGCCAAAAAAATAAAAAATAAATAAATAAATAAAAAATAACATAAGGTATTTTTTAGGAAAAAAAAAAATGAATTTAAGTGCATTTTTCTTATTTTGCAAATTATCTGCCAATGGGGTAAGAAATTTAAAATATTCTTGTTTCCGTTTGGATTAAGATTATTTTTCTTATGGCGGACAATTTTACATGTTTGCACTTAAAAGGAAAATCCACCAGGAAACAAGACTAAATATTTTAGAGCATTTTTCATCTATAGAAAATGCATTTTTTTTTAGATATTTGTACTTGAAATAAGACAAAAATACTCAGTAAGGCCCCGATCACACGAATGTGTTTTTTTGCAGTGAGAGGTGCCTTTTTTTAATTGTTTTCTGTTGGCAGTTAGCGTTCTGCGCACTGTTTATGCGCCCCGGGCACCTTGCATTTTCGCCACCTGCTGCGCCTCGCGTTTTTGCAGGAACACTCTGAGCGCCTGAAGTTGAAAAAAAAGCAACTCTGAGCGGAAAAGCACTCCACGTCATCGTGTTTTTTCCCATTGTCCAATCGAATGAAAGGAGAGGCGGGACTTCCGTTGTGGTGATGAAATTTTTCCTGTTGCTTAGAAAGTCCGGAGACTGCAATGATCCAGGAGAAACCTTTGGTGTCTGTCGCAGGTTACCCGGAGCTGTATTTTTTAAGGTTTTTGCTAATATGTCAGTTTACTTAACAGCAAAACCCAAACATTTTAGAGTGCCCATGCTATAATCCTTTTATTAGACTAATAGGATAGCTGATTCAGTGGTTGCCTAGCAAAATAAAAAAATGCAGCACACTGCTCTTTTTTTTTTATTTATTTATTTTTTTTTTAAGTTTTCAGAACTAAAAAACACATTCGGTGTGATTGGGTGTGATTGGGGCCTAAGAAAAGCATTTTTGTGTGAATAAATGAATAAAGTATTTACACATTGCTTACGCTTTAAAAGGGGGGAGGAGACCGAAAGAAGAGTTTCCCTCATTTCAGGGTTAACATACTCAGTTTTCACTTAACCTTCTTTGTGAAACCGGCCCCTGTTCTGTTCTGTTCTGTTTTGTTTTTTGTTTTTTGTTTTGTTTTGTTCTGTTTTGTTTTGGTTTTTTTTGTTCTGTTTTGTTTTGTTTTTGTTTTGCTGTGTTCTGTTCTGTTTTGTTTTTTGTTTTGTTCTGTTCTGTTTTTTTTTCTGTTTTGTTTTGTTTGTTTTTTTGTTTTGTTCTGTTCTGTTCTGTTCTGTTCTGTTTTGTTTTGTACAGAGCCCTGCACATGGCATGAAGAGAATTAATGTGGTCAAAGTAGTCATCAAATTCTTAATACATTGCCTTGGCTTTTTTTTTTTTGGTCATGTTTGGGACCCAATTGTATTGTTTTGTTTTGTGTTTTTCTGGTCATTTTGTAGCTTCACAAACTGCATCCTCATTCTCTTTCATAATATAGAAAAGAGTAGCAAACACATTCTTCACCATTTCTCCTTTTGTCTTCAGCGGAAGAAAGAAAGTCATACAAATTTGGAATGACATGCAACTGAGTAAATAATGACAGAATTAAATAATTGTAACTAATTTATTGCATGTTTGTGTTTGAAGAGAATCTCTCTCTGGAGGTCCTGACAAACGTGCAGTTGTGTTCTGTCAAACTGACAGTGGGGTTGCTGCGTCCTGTTGTCCTGAATGTATTCTCTCCCTTTTTGTCCGACACTTGCCTGTGATCTGCTGTAATGACAGGAATGCTGTTTGTATGTGTTTCCCCTGCTTATGGCTGCAGTGTTAATCCTCTTCCCTGTTCCCTCTCTCCCTGCACCAGGCCCGGCTCACCTCCTGTTCATCCACTTATAGTGTCACAGAGGTACAGCATGTTTTACACAGCGCCGCCCATCACCCTGCGACTAACCACGCCCCTCTCAGAGACTCGGCCAGTCATTGCTCACACACCTCACACATGCACAACTCATCCCTGTGAAGCAAGTCTGTCTCATCGGTTCATTTATTTAACCCCAAAAAAGCCTTGTAGTTTGTTTTGTGTATTTGAGTGTGTGTTTGTGTGTGTCCTTCAATTCATTAGTTTCTCATGAATTCTGAACTTTTCTGTCCTAACTAAGGATGAAGTGATAGAATCAATAATTTGTTAAATGCATGTCCAGTATTTTTCATAATTGATAAAAACATTTAAATCTGCTGTAAACATTGTTTTGAAATACTGTCAGCCCAAAATCAATTACAAATAGTGTACATAATAATAATAATAATAATAATAATAATAATACGTTTTTATAATTATAAATTATAATTATAAAATTAATTATTATATTACAACTAATTATAATTATAAAATTATAAGTTATTATTATTATTATTATTATTTGTATTTCTTATTGTTCTCAAAGTTGATTCACATTACTGTAATAGTCTTTAAAACAGCATTTTTTTTATTTCATATAGCCAAAAAATGCTATCATGATTCATAAATACTGTTCATTTTACAACTTTTATGGAAAATATAATACCATTTAAATAATTTTTCACATTACAGTAATGAAAATGAGATTTTTTTTTTACATTGCGGTAATGAGAATTTTTGTATTTATTAATTTATTTTTAATATTTGAATGAAATATGATCAAGATCTTTTCTTGAAAGGTTTGACCAGATTCACCCTTAGAGGGTGTCTTTTTGGAAAGAGTGTTTGAAGGGATGGGCGATGGTGGCGGAAGTTAGCATGATGGCTAAATTGCTTACAGCAGCTTTAATGACCACCAAACACACTCTTGTTCCTCAAGACTTTTATCTCTCATAAAATGGTACATTTCTGCAACACTTCCAGCTCCACAAAGTTGGATGGGTTATAGAAATGAGCTTTAATACAATCATGAGTGCTCATTATCCATGGAAGCCTCCTTTGTTCTTGGAAATTAGATGAAGGATCAGCGTAACACACAGAGACACGCTGCAGCTGCTTTGCTCCTCTTTGGTTGCGTAGTAGTAGTGGGATTATTTTGCTGTTATGACTTCGCTTGATTCCCCCTCATATTTTTCATATCAGTGTTAGATGATCCTTAGAGTGTGTGTTTGTGACAGTGTATATTGTGAAGTGTGTGTGTGTGTATTTGTTGACGGGGAAGGCTGTATCAGGTGAGTTACTGTCCTGTGGCTTCCTCCAGGCCTCACGGAGAGAGTTCAGGGCTCACCTGGATGAGGTCATCACGCTCAAGTCAAGGTACTCTACCTTGGACCAGGTAAACAGATATCCCTTTCTCCCCTAATCATCACACTCAGTCAATCACACATACAAACATGCACTAAAGTCTTCCCTTAGAGTGTTGCACGCGGCCCACAGCCTATTGATGTAGCATCAGGGCAGTTTGTTTTATTAGCTTTATCTTCTTGTCTTAAACAATCTCTGTCTCTCTCTCTAGCTCTGTTTCAAAACCTAGTCAGCTGCCTTGTTGTCTATCAACTGCAGAAGTGACTAACTTCTTTTTGGTATTAAAAATATTTATAATCTAAATTTTTCTTGACTTGTCTGCCATCTTGAATAGATTTTTTCCCCGAAGAGTTTGTCGCAGTGTATTTTGCGACTGCCACATTCTTTCTTGTTACAATTTGGCCAAATTAAGTTATTTTAGAAGGCAGTATAATTATTAAACTCTTTTGGCTAATTTTTATATGTAAAGTTTAATTCAGTTTCATGTTTGCTTCCCTTAAAAACAGTGCATCCATAAAGCTGAATATAATATAATACTGTATAATATAATATAATATATACTTAAAGTTGAATTCAGTTTCATTTTCTCTTTCTCTAAAAAATAGTGAATCCCAAAAAATTAAGTTATTTTAGAAGGCAGTATAATTATTAAACTCTTTTGGCTAATTTTATATGTAAAGTTTAATTCAGTTTCATGTTTTCTTCCCTTAAAAACAGTGCATCCATAAAGCTGAATATAATATAATATAATATAATTAATATAATATAATATAATATAATATAATATAATATAATATAATATAATATAATATAATATAATATAATATAATATAGAAACTTAGTTTAATTCAGTTTCATTTTCTCTTTCCCTAAAAAATAGTGAATCCAAAAAAAAAAAAGTTCATTCTGATAATATTATAATATATTTTTGATAATAGTATAATATATTTTAACTGCTACCAAAATACTACTGTTTATTTTATTTATTTATTTTATTTATTTTTATTAAAAATGAGGTTTAATTTAATTGGGATGTAATCTAGATTAATTTACTGCATTCATTACTTTCCTAGGGGAAAAAATGCTCATTGTACAGTTAGGTTAGTGAATTACCTATCTTAAATAAAATGAATATTTAATTAATCTTAATATTTAAAACATGGCCTGATATTTTAATATGCATTTTAACTTAAAATAATACATTTTAGATTTAATCAAGTTCAACATTTGGTATTAATCATGTTATCTACAAAAAGTATTGCAGTTAATTATTTTAATTAACTTATATGATAGTTCTATCTATATAATCATTCAGCCTACCTTTTGGAGTAGCTTTGTTGAAAGTGGTTAAAAATGGTTTTGGTCACTAGGTTTTGGAAAAGAGCGTCTCTCTCCCCCTCTTTCTCTCTTTTTCTCTTCATCCCTCTATTTGAGCTAATAAAATGGCTCACCAGCATTAAAGCTGTTAGTTCCCATACTGTCTTATCAATCATTTCTGATTGGTTAATCACAGAGCGGAGTTCCTCTTATTGGGCCTGACACTCACTTGTTAATAATTCATTCCCCATTGCTGTTCCCCAATTACTCCATCTTCATTTCAGTGGTCAGGGATTAACTCTCATCTGCCTGTATGCTGACCCACGGTTCCCCACCCCTTGTGTGTGTGAGGACGTGTCTGTTTGTGAGCGTGTGTTTTCAGTCCACTGAGTTCTTTGGTCCGGCTCTGATTTAAAGAGACCTGACGTCTCTGCATTGCTTTCATTGCCTCCGTCCATTCCTTCAACCCCTCCTGTGATCACTGCTTACCTCTCATCTCCAATCTGAGCTCATTCTGTCTGTTGTTTGATGAAAGGAGGTTAGATGTACAATTTGGGAAGAATAAAAACTGCCAAGGATGTATAATTTTCCTTGCCTGTATTTACAAGACTGGGTAAAAAAAAAAAAGGCTGGTGAACAGCATACTACCAGTCTTACATCTGCGTGTTTGTGGTGTTATGTTAAATCTAGTGATATTGTTTTTTTTTTTTGGTTACACATAATACTGGGTTTTTTAAGATAAAACAAGGTTTATTTTATTTTATTTATTTTGTTATTTTATTAAGTGCATTCAGTTTTACTGCATTCATTACTTTTCTTATAGAACAAATGAAACTGATTGAAACAGTTTTAAAATAGTATCTAAAACATTGGTTTTGGCCTGATATTTTAATATGCATTTTAGCAGCATTTTTTATGTTTTAATTATTATTAATTTATATATTATGGTAAATCTATGATTCTCAAGAATCACCATTATTATAATCAAAGTATATAAACAAACAATTTTTAAGTTAAATTTAATCATGGTTAATCTTGTGGCATTTTTTTAGTTAATATGAATAACCTCAAACTTTTGGATCACCTCCAATTTATTTTACTTTATTTAAATATAGTACATTCAGTTTTAATGCATTCATTACTTTTCTGATAGAAAGAAAACAAATGAAACTGAAACAGCTTTAATGTAAAATTAGGCAAATACATAAAATGTGTTAAATAAATTATTAATATTTATTGCCTGATATTTTAATATGCATTTTAGCAGTAATTTTACATCATAGTTCATTCATTTGCTATGATAAACCTAGGTCTTAATAAATAAAATTAATAAATAATGATCATAATGTATTATTATACATAAAATATATACAGGGTTTTCAATAAATTAAATGTATCTTGATTTATAAATTGTCTTACAGTTTTACATTATTTTTGGGCCAGATTTACTATCAGCTTGCGCCAGCACAAACCCTCATTACTGTCAGAATTTACTAAAGACACGCAGTGGACACAGTTATTTTTGCGACTCAATTTATTGAATAGGCATTTGTAGGAGTTTCCCTTTCGATTGGAAAATTTATGGAAGGAGAGTATTTAAATGAATCATGCAATGTGATTTACTTAGATTACACACAATTAGATTTGTGCTTGTCAATTCACTGGTATTTGCCGCATTATTTAATGCCCAAAAAAAGCATGTCTTAAATTAGGCGGTAATTTGCGCTGCTCTTGGTAGATTGCGCTGGTCATTATGGAAATGAGATGTTGCGTCTTTGTTCTTTAATTTGCGCGTTGTCAGTAAATCACGCAGAATTTTTTCCTCCCATCAGCACTTTTATGGAATTGCGCTCTAACGCTAATTTGTCCTGTTTAGTAAATCTGGCCCTTTATTTCAAAAATTTTGTTTTAATGCATTCAGTACTGTATTCAGTACAGTTTAAAGAAAGAAAACAAGTGCAACTAACTGAAACGTACATTATGCCATTAGATAAAGTTTCTACAGCATTAAATTAAGAATGTTAAATTAATCCCAATTGGTATTTTAACCCTGATATTTGAATGTGTATTTGTCCATATGTTTCCTTTGTCGTTCATTTATTCATTTACCCAGATGTCCATTCCACATGTGCACATCTCCCATTCAGTCCCCAATCAGACTTCAAATGCAATTAAGTAACATACAAACTCTACTTTAGCACACTGACACTCAGTATCACCAACACTGTCTTTTTCCGGTGTCTACTAAAACCTCACTGGAACAGAAGTGCAGTATGTGGCGCGCGATTTCGCTAACTGTGCCGAGTGACATTGTGCCTCACCGCACCCCTCTTCCTCGTTAACCTGTGCTACCTTCCTGGCTGACCGGCATAACGCCCTCCCCCCCCAAACATTAGCAACAGGACCGAATGATGCCCAGTCAGATCTCTCTTCACCTCTCAGTGCTCATTCGTTGTCATCTCAGCTTGTTGTGTGTAAACCGAGCGAGCGCTGTCTCAGAAAGCCTTTAAAACTCATTGGGTTTTCTTTTTTTGGTCTCCCAAAGCTTCTCCTTTGCTCTGTCTGTTGTAAACCCTTTTGTTTCTGTTCATTGCCAAAGCTCCACTCTAGGCTGGAGGGGCTCAAAGATGATCGCAGGAACCATAGGACCTTCGACTCGCGAGTAACTATTCCCAACCCACGCAAAAAAAAGGAGCTGCTTCCATCCGCAAACTCTGCTTTGCGTCAGGAGTCCAAACTCCTTGCTTTACACTCTTCTTCTCTCTCCTCGTCTCTGTTTATTTCCTTCTCTCTCATTATCCTGTCTGTAGACGTTGCTCTTTCTAATGCTCTCTTTGTTTTATTAGCCGTTTGGTGTGTTGGAGTCTCTTGTGGACATTGAGTTCTGTTTCTTAGATCTTTTTTTTCTTCTGTTTTTCTGTTCCTTTTAAGTTTTATCTCCATTTAGATGCAGTGTTTTATTGCTGTTTGCTGTATGTGAGCTGCGCCTCATCGTTTTCTTCCTCTTCCTGTCTTTTCCTAACTCTCTCTCTCTTTCTTTGCTCTGTGTCGATCATTGGTTTGTCGTGTTGGTGCTAGTCTGTTGTAACTGGATCGTGAGTAGAAAGGATTTGGGACTTGCTTGTGTGTCTCCCCCTATAGGCCAGGGGCATTGCGTCTCAGCACGAAGGACACATAAAGGGCTGTTTTTAACACTTTCATGCAGTAAATCAAAGACTTAATATCTGTAAACTTCTGTCACTATAGCCTCAAGTCAATGTGTATTTTTGCATGGAATTTGATTGCCCTCTCATACCATTACTCTTGGCCTAAGGGAACTCCATACTTTATGATACTTTGTATTGGTAGATTCCACAGTTACAGCTGAATGTATAATCAAATTTGCTATTATTATTATTATCTTAAAGCATTCATGGCTCATTTGGAGAGAAATTCTACTTAAAAGGGGTCAAAATGAAACTGGATGGGAGGGAGTGCTTGAATTGGGTTCCATCGTAAGGAGCTTCTAGCTGTTAAAGTCAACATGAAATCAAAATTGTCACTATTTTTTAAATAATTTTTTATAGGGATATAAATAATTAAAAATATGTTTAATGTCTATTTTGACATTGTTTTAGGCAACTGTTGTAGATAAAGAAACTTCAGTAAGATCGCATTAACAGTATCAAATAACAATAAATGTGAAAAAAAAAAAAATATATATATATATCATTGGGATAAGTCGAGATGCTTTTAAGGCTGAACTTGACCTTTGACCTACAAGTTCCAGTCAAAAAGCACACAGAAACCCCATTTTTGTATAGAATACTTACTTTTCATGATACAATCAATTGCTGATGGATAAAAGCAATTCTTAAACTACATTTTTGCATTACTTAAGCAGTAAAATTTCAAAAGAACACTATGAAAGTGGTATTCCAAGTTTTCACAAGCTAAACAATATTTTGTGGGGAACCAATCAAAATTTCTACTTCAGGTCACTATTTTAAAATGAATGCCTACATTTTTCTTTTCAAATGAATGTTAAAATACATCACATTACAGCATTAAAATGTTTCATGTTGACTTTAATGTATGTTATATCAGATACTTTTCTGGAATCTGGTGGTTTTGAATGCTACCACGACATAACACTTAACTTTCCAGACTCGCTACAGCATTATGTCAAGACCATGATGATAATGATAATAATGGCAGTAGGACTGAAAATGTTGTTTTCAGTTTGTTTGTTTTCAAGCTAGTTTCTTTTGGTTGTTTTGTCTGAATGTGTAGATGATCATCCTGATCTTTTATGAATCCTGTCAGTGGAATGCTAACTCTCCTGGACGGAGGATGGGGCTCCTTTTGTGCTCATGTCTCATGTCTTTCTGTCTTTCTTTTCCCAATTCCTTTCTCTCTCTTCCTCATTCCCTCTCATTCTGTCTCTCTCTCTATATCTGTAGGTGCAGTCACGATGCAGCAGCAAGGAAAACATCCTGAGAGCAAGTGGGTGACCGATTGTGCATTATCGTGATGTTTGTGCGTGTGTGTTTAGGAGCTATTTAAATTCTTACTCTTTGTCTCAGGTCACAGTGCAGTGGACATCACCAAGGTAGCTCGGAGACACCGCATGTCCCCGTTTCCCCTCACTTCTATGGACAAGGCCTTCATCACTGTGCTGGAGATGACTCCTGTCCTGGGTACCGAAATCATCAACTACAGAGGTAAGACCCCTGTTTGCTCATACCAAGCCTAAACAAGCCTAAGTTAAACCACACGAATGAAAATAGTTATTGGTGAACGTGAACAGCTGGAACAAAATTAAGATGTGTCAAAATATGGAAACTGTGCATTAGAATTGTAATGTAAATTCAGCCTAATAGACCTGCAGCTGTCATTAATAGTAATCAAACAACAATATTAACAAGAGTCTGTTCATGGCTGAATAACCTTAGTAGCTGTAACAAGCCGTTTACAATCAAGCATGAACAAAATCAATATTAATGTATTCAATTTTAAAAAAAAAAGCATACTATGAACACTATTTAAGTTTTTCTCTGAAAAAAGACAGATTGCCTTCAAATTTGTACAGCATCCAGTAAAAATGAATAAGTATCAGAATTAAAAAAATCAAAACAAAACTCATTTCAATATGGTATTTGATACTCTGAATGGAGGAGTTCACAGAGTTTATGATCATGCATGTTTTTAGTATTAAAAATGCAGACTCATTCAGACAACTTGTGAATTGGCCTTAAAGGGATAGTTCACCCAAAAATCAGCATTACTGTCATCATTTATTCACCCTTATGTTGTTACAAATCCGTATGACTTACTTTCTTCCTTCTCGCCGCTCTTTTCCATACCAAAAAAAAGTAAAGAGCCAGAAAAGACACAAGGATGAGTGAATGATGACAGAATTTTCATTTTTTGTGAACTATCCTTTTAACATGAAGTACTGTCCTTCTGATGGTACCAAAATGTGTTCTCATTGGCTCCTGGACTCTGGTATATATAGGCCAGTGAGTGCTGAAGGCATATAGTCACCAAGCTCTTTGCTTTACAGGCTTTCAGCTTTTGCTTTTTTCATCTTCCATGCCTGTAGCTCCTCATCTGTCACACATCTGTTCATTGTTTCTTTCACCCCATCGTCTTTCCATTTTTCTAGCTTTAATCTTGTCGCTCGTTCCATCCAGCCATCTTCTGTTGTTTTTTAACTCACTGACTTCTCTGAAGCTTTGATGCCATTGTGATCATCCGAAGATCATCCTGTGGTCAGTTTCCACACGTATCCAACCGCAGACCTTCTTTCTGAATTTCGGAAAAGCTCTGGAAGATTTTCAATTACTCATAGTTGCTCAATCCACATGAACATCAGGAGAGGTCCAGTTCCACAGGCTAGATTACATCCCATAGTTTTTATTTACTTTACAGTCGGCACTCTGACTCACTCAGAACTCTGGTTCTTCATGGCCATCACTAACACAGGGCAGCCACCCTTGCATGTGGATGTGAATTGTGCCACCAAGAAGCAGGCTGTGAGCTGGGCGTTAATTTCAGTCCATGTGGTGGGGGATAGCGGGATTGCCCATGTGGTAGTTAAATGTGCCCAATGCGTCTGGCAGGGCCCAATGCAGGTGACTTGGCCCCTGCAGCACGAAAAGGCGTCTGGCACCAGAGTGGCTCAAGTTGGCGGAAAATTCCTCTCTGCACTGGCGCCAAAGCAAAGGCAGAGAGGAGAGCCCTGGCCAGTGCCGCCCACACCCCAAAGTATTACACAGGTCAGTGTGCACCATAACCCAGCACTTTCATGTCCGGCGCACATTTTCGAGCATGCCCGATGCTCATCCGGCCCCAGTAATGTGTGGAATAGTCATCCATGCCACAGCGCCATTTCACCTCCAGACCAGCAGGGGGCGATTGAGTGTTGTTTGCAACCTCTGATGAGAAGGTGGAAAAAGAACCTCATGTTAAGGACTGATCTAAGTATGACTGAATCACAGTTTGCATACTTGTATGCAAAGTCAAGTACTAAACGTTGAAAAAATTTTGCCGTCAATTTTATACAATTAAGTATGAAGTAGGCGGGTACAAAATTGTGACAAAAGTTGCATCTTGCTATTGCATCAGTGAACCATTGCAAACAAATCCACTTGCATTGCATTCAATGATCCATCCAATTAGATATAGTATGCCATTTGAGTATCTTTTACTATATGTGTATATATATATTTTATTTTATTATTATTTTTTTTTATGCGACAAACTATTATGGATAGTATGACGAATTGAGATTCCGCTTATAAGAGACAAGTGATTCACTGGAGTCTTTTGTTTTCCTTGAGCTTGTTCTACTGATTTGAACATGTCATGGTTGTCATTAGTAGTCAAAGAACAGAATCATGTTCCATGTTTGGCTGTATCCATTTGGTTTATCCATGGAGAATGGCCTAGTTTGGAAGAGCTTTGTTGTCATTTTGCGTTCCGGATCATTTGCCCACGACTGCTGCTATGGAAGCCAGTGAACTCATCAATCGTGATGCGTGACGCAACGTTTAGAGATGTCAGTGTGCTTGCGTACAAAAACCAACAAAAACCCAACTCAAAGCAAACATTCAATTCGCAAGCTTTTCCGACATCACCTCTTTTCACAAAACCCACCAGCACCTCAAACATTGTGCCTTTAATCTATCAGTAACCGTGTGTAGAGCTTCACTGTTTCCCGACAGATAAAAGTGATGGATTTTCAGCTCAGCGCGAGCACAAGGAGGGCAGGTCCAGATCAGCGTAAATAGAGGAAATATCCTCACCCAGCCAAGTAATGTCACTCATAAATTTTTGAAATGCGTTGTTCATACAACAAGATGGGTGTAAGTTATGAGCGGCTGTCTGTTTTAAAACCTCTCTCTTGTCACCTCGGTTAATAAAATGAATTTAAAATGTATAAATGGTCTCAGCCTTGGAGAAGATTGGCCATTTAGAGTATGCTGAGGTGGAACTGTCTGTTCTGCTGGATGTTGATGTACAAGTAAGAGTTTCCGATGCACCAATATAAATGACCAATAACCAATACTGTAGATTTGCAGATATTGCTGTATGAATTAACTACCATTCAAAAGTTTTTGATAGAAGTCTCTTATGCTCATCGAGGCTGAACTTATTTGATAAAAAAATACAGTAAAATCAGTACTACTGTAAAATATTATTATAATGTAAAATTTCTGTTTAATTATTTAAAATTATTTATTGTTATGATGGTAAAATGAATTTTCAGCAGCCATTACTCCAGTCTTCAGATCCTTCAGAGATCATTCTAATATGCTGATATCGTGATCAAGAGTCATTTAATATCAACCTTGAAAACATTTGTGCTGCTTAATATTTCTGTGGAAACTAAGATAATTTTTTTTTTCAGGATTCTTTGAATAGGTAGCGTATAATTGGTTGATATGATGGCTTATTCTTCAATTACAGAAATTTTTCTGTCCCTTTAAAAGAGGCTTAAAAAGCAATTAATCATTCTAGTTTTAAAATGTAAATTTTATCTTTAAAATGGTCTTTTTAAAAACTTTTTTACACATTTATACATAATATTTAAAAAAATTTTGGAGTGTAACTTTTTTTTGGTTCCAGAGTGTTAAAATCTGGAAACATTTACATAATTTTTTCCCTTAAATCTTATCCAAAGCTCATATTATTTTTTTTCACATTCATATTTTTTAGTTCTTTTTATAATATATGGTATTTATGTGTACATTTTTTTTTAATAACTAATCACTGTCCTCAGTACTGCTGTCATTACCAAGATCTTTAGAAAACAAGTAAGTTTTTCCCAAAAATGTTTAAACAATTATTTACCTTTTATTTTTATTATTTTAAAATTAATTGAGTGCTAGACAACTTAAAGATTACATCACCTTTAGAAGCAGTGTTTTAGCGTTCATTTCAGGCGACAGCATTTGGTATGGACTTCAGGCTTACATGTGGTCTCTTTATGTGCCTGTGCTCGGCTGTGTTGAGTAGATCTGTGCTTGTTGTATTGTAGCTGCAGGGAATCGTTGCAGTTTCACGGTGACTGGGTTGTCAGCGCTCTGTGATGCGTGCTTGTGTACTCATCTCTGTGTGTAGATAACACCGTACCCATCTGTTTGATCTCCCAATCCAGACACGCGCTATATTTAGAGCCTCGTCAGATGTGCTGTTTTAGAGAAATAAGTCTTTTCTAATCAGCCTCCAACCGAGGAGAGGCCTCATTAGCATCAGCTCGTTCTCCCTCTCTCATTCGCGTACTTTATCTCTACAAGAGCGCCTTTGCACTCTCGTTCATTTCTTTTTCTGTCTCTCTTTATTCTCTCTCTCTCTCGCTTTCCTTCTGGCTCTCCATGATTCTTTATTCCTTCCCCTCTTTCTCTCTCTGTCTGTCATCTCTCTTTTCTCTTCTTCTTTTCATGTGTGGGAGGGCGCTTGTTGCTCCCCCAAGAGATCTCAGACTTTGTGTGTGAGTGTAAGTGTGTGTTCAGGTTACGCTCTGTGTTTGGTGCTCAGAGGAAATAGCACATCTGTGTTTCAGGGCACACTCTCATCCACCTTTCCTACCCCTTTATTTAGGCTATGTGGCGAATTCCTGTGTTTTCATATGAAAATATGAAAATGGTTTGAAATTCGACCACTGACGTATGCTCTTTATAAACAGTGTGAATACTAGTACGGTCAAACGATTAATCGCGATTAATCGCATCCAAAATAAAAGTTTTTGTTTACATAATATATGTGTGTGTGCTGTGTATAATTATTATGTATATATAAATACACACACATACAGTATATATTTTGAAAATATTTACATGTATTTACATGTATATATTTATATTCATATAAATTATTATGTATAAATATGTTAAATATATAAACAACATTTTTCTAAAATATTTACATGCATGTGTGTGTGTGTATTTATATATACATAATAAATATACACCATACACACACATATTATGTAAACAAAAACTTTAATTTTGGATGTGATTAATCGCGATTAATTGTTTGACAGCACTAATAAATGCATTCCTGGTCATCTTCTAGGTAATGAAAATATCTATATAATCAAAGATATTCTTCTAGATCAAAATCACAAGAACTTTTATGGGTTATCTTTTCGAGCACTGCTAGCTACATAAATAATACAAAACAAATAATTTTGTTGTAACTTGCGCCAATGTGTAGTAACCTGCATGTTTACAAGGTTAGCGGGCTTGTCAGTTAGCAGTATGCTAAGCTAGCCAGCTAAATGGCTAGCTGTATGCAAAGTTAGGAGCTTCAAATTAGTTTTCTGCGCAGCCTCTAGTTGTAAAAACTGCTAAGATTAAAATTCCCAAATAAATAGGATCACCTTTGACAAGTGAGACAAAATGTTGTTTTGTGTTTTGTTTTGTGTTTCAATATTACAGGTTATTACAGTTGTAAATGTCATGTTAGCTAATGCCTTTGTCTTGTTGTATTGTGTTAGTTTAGCAAAATCTTCTGCTGAGGTATGTTGCAGATTTAGATATTCATACATGCATATAACCACGGTTGCAGACTGTTCCAATATGGTGGACAGCTTACTTATAGCTGCCTATAGAAACAGCCGTTACTGAGGCATCTCCGTGTATATATATCTATGGCTTCAGCGAATAGCTGTATGCTAAGAGCTGGTTAGCGTGATATAATTCACTAATATGATGGCTAATTCACCAATTAGACAAAAGAGGAAGAAATGCTTTTAAAGGATAGACTATAATAGCTTTAGAAAAAAGGCGTGTATATATATATGTGTGTATGTATGTATGTTTGTGTGTGTGTGTGTGTATATATATATGTATATGTGTGTGTGTGTGTATATATATATATATATATATATATATATATATATATATATATATATATATATATGTGTGTGTGTGTGTGTGTGTGTGTGTGTGTATATATATATATATATATATATATATATATATATGTGTGTGTATATGTATGTGTATATATATGTGTGTGTATATGTATGTGTATATATATGTGTGTGTATATGTATGTGTATATATATATGTGTGTATATGTATGTGTATATATATATGTGTGTATATGTATGTGTATATATATATGTGTGTATATGTATGTGTATATATATATGTGTGTATATGTATGTGTATATATATATGTGTGTATATGTATGTGTGTATATATGTATGTGTATATATATATGTGTGTATATGTATGTGTATATGTATGTGTGTATATATATATATATATATATATATATATATATATATATATATATATATATATATATATATATATTTATTTTCCCACATTGGATGTTATTTCACTATTTAAGAGTGTCAGAATTTCACTGTTATTGGTTATATCTTTTTGTTGCAGTGCTAGCTACAGATAATGGTGTATTAATTTGTGCCAATGTGTAGTAACTTGTATGCAAGATTAGCAGGCTTGTTAGTTAGCGGTATGCTAAGATACCTTATAAACATAGAACATGAAATAGCTTTTGATTGTATATGTGATTAATATTCTTTGTCATATTTTGTTAGCTAAGACAATGTATATCTTCATCTGCATCATCTCCTCCCTCACTTCTCTTGTTCTTACATTCCTCTTTCAGTGTTGTATGGCTGCATGTGCATTTGCTTTCTCATATAGCTTTTGCTGGCCTCTGATTTAGGCACATGTCTCCTTTTTGACTTTTACACAGAAGTTAACTTTTTTATTGTGTTCATGATTGAGTTTATCAGACTTTCTCCTGTCCTTTTCTGTGTTTGTAGATGGAATGGGTCGAGTTCTGGCTCAGGACGTCTACGCCAAAGACAACCTGCCTCCTTTCCCTGCATCAGTTAAAGATGGCTACGCTGTTCGAGGTGAATACCCATTACTACAAAATTACTCACTCCACACGGTCCCATTTACCACCTTTTCACCAAAATGAGGCAGTGTTCTTGCTGAAAATATGCTCGGCCTGGAAATTTTGTTCTGCATTTAAGAGCAGAGCAATCACATAACTGATTATATAACAGTATAACCTGCTCATAAACAGATTTGCACATTACAGTTTTTGTTTACAAGTCTTAAGGCTAGTTCACGCTGTCCCAACAAATGCTAGCAAACACAAACATTTAGAGAAAGTTTAACATCAAGTATAATTTAAGTCTAATAATTTTATTCCTCTGATGGCAAAGCTGAATTTTCAGCAGCCATTACATTAGTTTTTAGTGTCACATGATCCTTCAGAAATCATTCTAATATGCTGATTTGCTGATCAAGAAACATTTCTTATTATCAGTGTTGAAAACGGCTTGCTGTTTAATATTTTTAAACAAACCATGACACAAACTTTTTTTTCCAGTATTCTTTGTATAGATAGAAAGTTCAAAAGAACAGCATTTATTTGAAATAGAAGTTTGCATTTGTAACATTGTATTACAATACCTTTCTGAATAAAAATATTCATTCATTCTTTATAATTTTTATACAAAGACATAATTCTTATTTTCATTTTACTCTTAATATGGGCTCATGTTAAGCTTAACAAGATATAACAAACTTATTTTAACTTTAACCATTAGGATCACATTCACCAAACCTGTAGACACTTCGAAAATGACTGTATGAGTTACTCTTTTACTGTTTTTCAGCTGCTGATGGTCCTGGTGATCGCTTCATCATTGGAGAGTCTCAGGCTGGGGAGCAGGTGAGTTAAACGAACAAAAACTAGATAGTTAAACTAATCTTCTTTCACATAGTCTCGCTCCTTCACACATATAAGGGAAATGCCTGCTTTGCACTGGCACCTTGTGTCTGCTTGTGTGCTCAGATGGCAAGAAAACTCAGACTCAGTGAGCGTGTATAATGAGTGCATTACACACACACAGAGACGGAGAGAGAAAGAGGGGGAGATCCCCGTGGGCTGTGTGCAGCAGAGTGCAGGCCAACACTCCAGTGCTCATGGCTGACGTCCATACAGTGCTCTGTCTGGAGAGTGTGTTTGCATTCGAGTCATGGGTCATTCTGTTATACTGTTGTTTTCTCAGCTAATGGGATATGACTCTGTAAATGTCATTTTGTATGAATAATAACAATTTAACCCAGTATCGGAAGGATAAAACATCAGTGTAGTTTTGCTTCTACACCACGCATGTACAAATGTTTTTTGATACAGTGGTTAAAGGTCTTTTTCTGTCTGTAGCCCACTCTCACAGTTATGCCAGGCCAAGTGATGAGGGTGACGACAGGTGCTCCTATCCCATGTGGTGCAGACGCCGTAGTGCAAGTAGAAGACACAGAACTGCTACGAGAGTCTGAAGACGTAAGTATATCACATCCTCAACCGCAAAGTATTTTTAACTATTTTAATTAAATAATAAGATTTTATTAAAAATTATATATTAAATTATATATTTATATGTTTTTATATATATATATATATATATATATATATATATATATATATATATATATATATATATATATATATATATATTTATTTATTTATTTATTTATTTATTTATTTATTTATTTATTTATTTATTTATTTATTTATTTATTTATATTTATTTATTTATTAAAAATATTAATTATATTTTTAAATAAATGTAAAAAAAAAAACAACAAAAAAAAAACAACAACAACTCAGAAATAACTTGAAATCAACCATATCCCTAAAAGAAGAAAGTATGTTTTATAAATAATTTCTACCTTTGAGGATGCTCTCAGTTTTGTTAGTTTTAGCTTCTGGAGACAATTTTCATGTATTTTGTCCCAAAAGTGAAACATGCACAGTTCAAAGTATAAGACAATTAAAAAGAAAAACAACCAAATATATTTGAAATATAGAGAACAACACAAGAAATTTATGAATGCATAATTACAATAAATTATACAGGAGTATCTTTTGCAATAGTATGTTTTGTATTGTTTGTACGTGTCTCAGTCTGGTTGGTTATGAATTACAGGGTACAGAGGAGCTGGAGGTGAGGATCCTGGTTCAGGCTCGTCCAGGACAGGATATCAGGTGAGTGCGACTTAAATTTATTTCCTTAAAAAATGGCAGAGACTTTTCATAACTGACCAAATATTTTGTTTTTATCTTTACTGTGTTTTCCATCTCAATATGCATTCATACACTTCCATTTCCCCAAAAGTATTCGCATCCACGTTTGAAGCAGAATTTTCTTTGAAAAGATTTTTTGGATGTTTTTGAAGGAAGTCTCTTATGTTCACCAAGACTGCTTATATATTATCAAATATACAGTAAAAAATGAAATATTATTACAATTTAAATAACTGTTTTCTATTATAATATATTTTAAAATGTAATTTATTTCTGGGATGGCAAAGCTACATTTTCAGCAGCTATTTGGTCTTCAGTGTCACATGATCCTTCAGAAATCATTCTAATATATCATTTGATGGTTACGAAATATTTTTTACTATTATCAATTTTGAAAACAGTTGTGCTGCTTATTGCTTTTTTGTGGAATTTCATTGTTTCGCACTGTCACTTTTATTCAGTTTAATGCATCCTTGTATTTCCATTGTATTCAGTGTACAAAAGTGTATGTACATTTACCACGTTTTGATGCTTTATGATGTGAATAGGCATTATTCCACATTTCATCTTTTTCATGAGGAATTAATCAGTCTCTTTGAGTAATAAAAACTGGTATTATTATCTACAGGCCTATAGGACATGATATCAAGCGTGGAGAGTGCGTGCTGTCTAAGGGTACTCACATGGGTCCATCTGAGATTGGCCTCCTGGCCACTGTAGGAGTCACAGAGGTGGAGGTGCAGAAATTCCCAGTTGTAGCAGTCATGTCCACTGGCAATGAGGTAGGACTTGTTTGTGTGTCGCTTTGTTACTCTTTATTGCCCATGGTAATTGAAAACGTGTTTGACCGTGTTTATGTTTGCTTATGTACGCAGTTGTTAAACCCTGAGGATGACCTTCATCCAGGCAAGATCAGGGACAGTAACCGATCCACACTGTTGGCCACCATTCAGGAACACGGCTATCCCACCATCAACCTCGGCATCGTTGGAGACAAGTCAGCATCCCTCTTTTACCACCCCCCCACACACACACACACACACAGACACACAGAGTCAGCTCTGCACGTCTAAATCTTTCCAACCTCAGCACTCCTCTGAAACTCCAGCTCATATATTAGAATCGATACAGGATCATACAACGTCTCAGTAGAATTTACTGAAAGACAGCAGTTCCTGCAGTACTCTGAAGTATTTTTCCACATTTATTTGTATGTGCATTAGGGCTGTCAGTTTAATGCTTTAACTTAATTAATTAGTTATAAAAATATAACGTGATTAAAATATTTTAACGCAGTTAACGCACTGGCCCCGCCCCCCAAACCTGTACATCATCTTACATTTCATACAGTTCACTGTTGACAAATATAATGCAGGGCAACAACTCCATAAATGCAGTTATGCCCTAAAAATCAAGATATTGGTGCAAAAATTCCCCTGTATGTGTTTTTGTCTCATATTTATATCATACGATAAGCAGGATCACAGGAGCAGCGAGAGCAATATTACACGAGTGCTGTTTGTCCCGAATATCATGAATTTAAATGTGATTTTATACTGCGGTGAATAAGAAGTTGATATTGTGTTATATTTTAAACACAATATGTGTTTTTGCTCAATTTTGCAGAGAACATAATTACCTTTAAAGCCATAGCAGAATTGTTTGTGCGTCTTTGAGCAACACAGCGGTGTTTAGTTTCTGAATGAATCCGCCTTTTGAACGAATCCTGTGAACCAATGATTCAAATACCCATTCATAAAGAGAGCCATTTACTTCATTCCTGAATGAATCAGCCGTTTGAACGAATCGAATGAATTACATTTACCGCCACCTTCTGGCAGGTTTAGTTTCTTATTTAGAATATCATTTAATTAATAATAATAATAATAATAATAACAATACTTATAATAATAAGAAGAAGAATAATAAACATTAAAGGGATAGTTCACCCAAAAATTTAATTCTGTCATCTTTTACTCAAACCTGAATGACTTGCTTTCTTTTGTGGAACATAACAGAAGGTTTTTTGAAGACTGTTGGTAACAAAGCTGTTTTGGTTACCAATGACTTTCATTGTATGAACAAACAATAATGAGATGTTTCTCAAATTATCTTCTTTCATGTTCCATAGTTTATGTTAGGCCATTGTAACCTAAATGTTTTTTTTTTTTAATCTAACAAAATATTTCTAAAGCTACAAATTGTAATGTCTGCTAGATACTTTCTAATTTAACACAAAAATAGCTTTAAAAAAATCTTTTGTGGGTATTTTCACAGTCAAATTTATTTTGCGATTAATTCGATTAATTAATCGAAACATCATGTAATTAATTAGATTAAAAATTTTAATCGACTGACAGCCCTAATGTGCATACGGTCACACTTCATTTTAAGGTCCAATTCTCGCTATTAACAAACCATTAAGTATGACTTTTGCCTCAATAAACTCTTAATTTGCTGCTTATTAATAGTTAGTAGGGTAGTTGTTAGGTTTAGGTATTGGGTAGGATTAGGGATGTAGAATATGATCATGCAGAATATGTGCTTTATAAGTACTAATAAACAGTCAATATGTTAATAATAGGCATGCTAATAAGGAACTAATTAATAGTGAGAATTGGTCCCTATACTAAAGTGTTACCGCAAATACAAGTAGGTTAACAATAAGTCAGTGATAAATGATTAAAAACAAAATAAATGTGTATTGTTTCCCTTTCTGCATTCATCTGAATGAACTTTAATATTTTTCTTGAAGTCAGTAATACTTTTTTTGTGCTGTCCTCATTTTTCTATATGAAATATTGAGTAAAGTACGTAATACAATTAGTATTAATATAAAATATAACAATATATTGTGTATTTTTAAATAATTTTTATAGGTGATGTAATGATTTAATATATTAATTTTAATGATATTATTAAATGATATTATTAATATAATATAATATATCATATCATATAATATCATGTTCAACAGTTTGAGGTTGGTAAAATGTTTTAATGGTTTAATGTTTTTGAAAGATGTCTCTTGTGCTCACCAAAGCTGCAATTATTTGATGAAAAATACAGTAAAAACAGAAATATTATGAAATATTATTGTAGTTAAAAATAACCATTTTCTATTTTAATATATTTTAAAATGTATTTATTCCTGTGATTGCAAAGCTGAATCTTCAGCAGGCATTACCCCAGTCTTCAGTGTCACATGATCCTTCAGAAGTCATTCAAATATTCTAATATTTGGTGCTCAAATATTATTATCAATTTCTGTGGAAACTGCGATGCTGTACATATGTTTTTTTTCTGGATTCTTTGATAAATGGAAGGTTTAAAAGAACAGCATTTATTTGAAATAGAAATCTTTTGTAAAAATGTAAAAGCCTTTACTTTTAATCAATTGAATGTGTCTTTGATGAATAAAAATATTAAATTCAGGTTATTGCTTTTACATTTGTGCTATTACATTTGCAGTAATAATAGTATAAGCACTTTTTACTTCACCATTATGCCAGTAATGGATTTGGAAAAGAAAAAATTCTCAGTCATTTGGCGTAATCATGTTTTCTAACTCCCCCTGCAGCCCAGACGACCTGCTGAATGCCCTGAACGAGGGCATTAGTCGCGCTGACGTCCATCATCACCTCCGGGGGCGTGTCCATGGGTGAGAAGGTCAGTTGATTGGAGTTGTCTGGAAGTGCTGTAGTCTAATGAAAGGTCACATGCTTGAAATGTCCGAGCTTCTCAATACAGGAATGTGGCCACACAGATCAGTCTGCTTCATGTCAAGAAGAGGATTCCATTGGTTAACCCAGAGCAAAACTCTTTTAAGATCTTATGTCGCAGGTCATCATATGTTTTACTGCCATCTAGTGTTTCTGCTTGTTTCTTGTCACAAAGCAGCATTTGTTAATCTGACCTTTTATTTTGGGTCTTTGCCCAGGCAGCAGTGCACTGACCGCCTCTTGCTCTTGCTCCGCCCTATTAATTAAAGCTCTTTAATTACCCGATGTTTCACTTCACCAGGCGCGGATAGATGTTTTGTCCTACATGAGAGGAGAAACGCAAACACTCATGCAAAAGTCTCTGTTTTTTTTTTTTTTCTCAGGACTACCTGAAGCAAGTGCTGGATATAGACCTCCATGCCCAGATCCACTTTGGCCGAGTGTTTATGAAGCCGGGGTGAGTAAGAAAAGCAGTCTTAGTCATGCAGAGCCAGACTTACGTAAAGTCTGGATGGGGTGGCACTGACGTGAGGGGAGGCGTTTGGCTGTGGATTGAGGATATCTTGGTTTTTTTTGTGAACAAACTGCCTAGAAACTCTTTAAAGGATTTAAAGCCATGACCTAAAAAATATTGATAAGAACCAGTGCACCCTGACTCCCAAAAGTTGTGAAGTACCACACCAATCATTTTTCTTCAGCTTTTGCCTTTTTGTGTGCAATATGCATCAGATGGTTTATGAACATAGGCATCTGATTCAACTAAGACAAAGCAATGTAGACAGAAAAAGAGCTGTTTCAATGTTATTTTAGTTAATATTAACTATTTAATATTATTAATATTTTGACTTGATTTTTATATTTTCAGTTCTCAATTTCATTTTAGTCATTTTATGTGCTTTTTTCAGTTTTATTAGTTTTTTCATGTGTGTATATATATATATATATATATATATATATATATATATATATATATATGACTAAATGGGCATTAGTCGCTCATATATATACATATATATGTATGTATATATGTATATATATATATATATATATGTATATATATATATATATATATATATATGTATATATATATATATATATATATATATATATATATATATATATATATATATATGTGTATATGTATATATATATATGTGTGTATATGTATATATATATATGTGTGTATATGTATATATATATATGTGTGTATATGTATATATATATATGTGTGTATATGTATATATATATATGTGTGTATATGTATATATATATGTGTGTATATGTATATATATATATGTGTGTATATGTATATATATATATGTGTGTATATGTATATATATATATGTGTGTATATGTATATATATATATGTGTGTATATGTATATATATATATGTGTGTATATGTATATATATATGTGTGTATATGTATATATATATGTGTGTATATGTATATGTATATGTATATATATATATATATATATATATATATATATATATATATATATATATATGTATATGTATGTATATATATATATATATATATATATATGTATATATATATGTATATATATGAGCGACTAATGCCCATTTAGCTTTATGTTTTTATTTCAGTTTTTGTATTAGTCACTTTAGAACATTTATTTCAGTTTTTGTTTTAGTACTTTTAATACATTTCATCAAATTTTTATATTTTATTTTATTCCAGCTTTCAGTCAACAAAAAAATATTTGTTATAGTTTTAGCTAATGCTTACAGCACTGGTTTAAATTAGATACAGTGTTACATTAGTTGTAGCTTTTATTGTGATGTGGCTCTCTGGAATACTTGATTTTGATTGGTCGGTTATGGTATTGCTCTGTCATTTCTGAATAATCACCGCTCATTTGGGTAATTCTGTATAAATGACCTGAAAATGGCACCAGGTTCAGTTACCCAGATGAGTTTGATATAAAGCATTGCCCAGACGACAGAAAGTATTAAGAAACATCTGACTGCTTAATGCTGTGATTGACCAATCAGAATCAAGTATTCCAGAGAGCCATGTAATAATTTGCGATAACAACAATTATCCCTTACATATTAGTCTGGTTAGGGCATCTGTTTAAAAAAATGATTTTGGTTGTTGCTGGGATGTAGAATATTGATGCTTTATTCTATTTCTATTTCAGTTTGCCTACTACGTTTGCCACCTTAGACATTGACGGTACCAGAAAGCTGATCTTCGCCCTTCCAGGTACAATACGCTGTGTATTTGACATACTAAGTGTGTATGTAAACAAATGGAGAAGTTTTGACAGGAAGAGTGTCTCTAAAGTTGGAACTGTTTAGAATTGACACAAATGAAAACACATACATACACAAACCCAGGTGACTAAGTTTCCTCTTTCTCCCACGTACTGTATGTATTGGTGTATTGGCACATACTCACAGTACAACAACTTCTCTTATTCTAACTATTTATATAAACTCACATATCTATATAGTACCATGTCCAATCTAAATGGTCCCTTCTCCATAAAATTTAATCAGCCCACGGTTGCCCACCTGTGTACCTTTCTGCAAACCTGCATCTCCCTGCTTGCCCACCGGTCCGATCAGCTTTCCCAGGCTTGCCCCCACCCCGAGCCAACTGTACTCCCACCTTGTGCCTTCAGAAACCAGGTGGTCGAGGCAGTGGTGACAGTGGCGATTTCTATATTCCCCTTCAAAGGTAATTTCACCTACAGAGACACAGGGGCGACTCTTCTGGAGGCTGTGCCCCTGAGTGACAGCGAGGCTAGCAGACTGCCTGTGCCTCCTCCCCCACGAGGAAGTAGGTGCTCTTAATTAAGGAAATAAGCCCTGTCTTCAGCCCGAGCTCAGAAAACGGAAATGGACTTGAAATTTTGACACCAAACCCTAATTAACTGGTTCTCGAAACCTCTTTCGAAATCTTTTTAGTGCACTTGGGCTCATTTGGGACCAGTATGTTATAATTATTACAGACATTACAAGATGAAAATCTGAAAAGGCCTTGTCTAATCTACAGTAACGACCACAATGAAATGAAACATAGGAATAATATTTTTGTTCTGATTTTCCAATGTGACGCTTTCTGTTCTGTTTTCTGAGAGAAGCCTTGTGTTTTTGCTTTTTTTGCGTCCGTGGCGCTCCTTGTAGCTATTAGTTCTGTTGCAACCTCCCGAAGCCTTTCCGTTTTGTGTACTGTGATGTGGCTTAGTGTCTTGAAACTGCTATTTGTCTGATGTAGTTCTGTCCTCCTTTTTCTTTCAATGCCCTTCTTTCCTTCCTGTTGATTTGGTGGAGGGCACCTCTGCATTTGATACACTCTTCTTTCTTAACTGGTTTCAGTAGTTGGTACACATTTATCTTATCAGAGAGTATTGGGTTGTTTTCACACTTTATTTGATTGCTTTGGTACGAGCCAGAGTTCAATTCCATCCCTAGTATTATTGGGCTTCGAAATGTACATGGACACAAATGTACATTTGCATCATCAGTGTGAGTGCAGCTTTCGCGCCAGACAAACTAAACTCTGACGTCTAAAAGACTCATTAAAGGGGCAGTTGACCCAGAAATTAAATTTTGTCACTATTTAATCACCCTTGTGTTGCTACAAACCTCGTGTGACTTTCCTTTTTCAATAGAACACAAAAGAACTTAAGTCTAGCGCAAGTTTAAGCACTCTCAAAACACTCAATCATAATCAGTAAAGCTGTCTATACATGGTTTTATGAATGAATCTCTTACATCATATGCAGGGTTTGAAATTAACACCCGCCAACCCGCCAAATGCGGGTAAAAATCAGCTGTGGCGGGTAACGCTGTCAAATCACTAGCCAATTTGGCGGGTTACTTTTCGTAAGTTATGTTCACTCATTAATTTATTGGGCAAGTTCATGCAAGCCAACTCTGCGCAGGTTTAGCGCAAATACTGAACTCGTGAGACATCATGACATTAGCGAGTAAGTTATATTGCAAAAACCAAACAAAACACACCTACAGAGTGCACGCATATGCGACGTGATGAAGTCTGGTTAGACCAACTTAATGGCGTGCGCATTTAGAGCGCGTTCTTTCACTGCATGATTCAGTCTATTAATATGCATTAAGAATGATCACATAATTCAAGATAAGGGGGCAGAAAATGTATATATTTATATCAATTCATATAGTTCAATCTGTCACACGAAGAGTGCTGTTTTTTCTTAAAAAATCAGCATGGTTACAAATGTGATATTGATTTTATACAACAGTTAAATAAACAATGTTAATATCAAGAGACTTACATTTTAGACACCATATTGGCTGCTTTTGCTCTATTTCGCCAACAAAAAATATTCTAAACACTGCCACAGCCAGGGGCGGTTCTAGGATTTCATCTTTAGGGGGGCTTAGCCCTCAGAAAGTCTGTTAGTTACAACGATACAAATTACCTAAATAAACAGTATTTTACTGTGCTTATGAAAACTGTATTACTGTATGAAGTAAACTGACACAATTATCTATTAAAGTTACAGAAGTTAGGCTACTTAGTTAAGAGCAGTGAGTGATGCGCATTTTTTTTCTTTTGTTGTTTGATTAACATTATTAGCCTAATATAAAAAATGCATGGATCCATTATACTGACACACATCCAATATTTTCTTAACTGTTTATGTTTAAGACGTAACCGACTGCGTTTACTTGGATACTCGTCAAGACAACCATTGTGACATAATATTGTGTGTATTTGCTTATTTGCTCGAAGATGCGAAAGTGAATGACCCGATCTCATGAAAGTGCATTTCAATGGCACGATTATCTGTTTTTATTTGGTGTGCTATTTATACGCAGAAACTGACTTTGGCGTGCATATGAGACGCAATGGTTAGGTTTAGGGGTGTGGGGAAGGTGCGTATCATAAGTACACCAAATAGAAACAGAAAATCGTGCCATTGAAACGCACTTTCATGAGACTAGGATGGTGTGCTGTCCGTGCAGTACCTCTCAGTGCACGCTTCATTCAAATGTGTGTGCGCACTTTAACAATCTATCACAGCACGTGAGTACCACATTGAGATCGATATACGAGCGAGAATGATAAACTTTCTTGAGGAAGCAGCACTGGCCTGATCGTTCAGATAGCTGATTATAGTTTTAGGGGGGCTGAGATGACAAATAGGGAGGCTAAAGCCCACCTAAAAAGGGTCTAGAACCGCCCCTGGCCACAGCACTATTTTGCGTCTCTGAGCAACATGGCGATGTTTCGTTCCTGAATGAATCAGCCGTTTAAATGATTCGGTTCAATCGCAATGACTCACTTATTAACAGTGACTTGCTGCCACCTACTGGTGGTTTTAATTTCACATTTAAAGTATCTTTTCATTTTTGAAATAATTTCAATATTCAACATTTCATGTTTAAAATATCAAAACTTTATGTATTTGTAACTGCAGGTGAAAGCATTCCATGTCCCTCTAAGGCAGCTGCATTAACGTGTAAATACATCTAAATGCCACTTCATATGCAACTTCTGCAAAGATGAATTTTCTTGATACTGATTTCATTTTAGTAACAGTCTAAATGTATTATTATTATAATTGACTGATGCACACTTTTAGAAAAAATGGCTTTATAAAGGTAAAAATGCCCATAAAAGGTAAAAATCAATTTAAACTTATTGGAAACGATTATTTTCTATCACTGCTGTGAACTGACCACACAGAATATGAAGAATATCAAAAACTTTAGGAGTCAGCTGTCCACGGTAGTCCTTAAGATATCAGCACAATAACACGCTCAGCAAACTATCGTTTAATTATCTTTGTCGATAAAATCCCAGAAAATATTGAGATATTATTTTTTTGTCAATATCGCACACCCCTAGTATTGACACAAAATTATTTGCAACGGTCGCTTTGTCACGTCCAATGTAGACAGCCTCAAGCTGTTGGTTTATTTCAGGTTTTTTTGGCTAGTAGAAGTTATGAATGGCCGGTAACTTAAGAATTTAGTAGCCAAATTGGCTGGTGAGAGAAAAAGTTAATTTCAATCCCTGATCATACATATATCTGCACTTTGTTGTTTGTGATGAGAGAATCCGCGTGAGAGCTAAATTCAGTCAGCGAGTGCATGAACAAAAAAAACTCATCTGAACGCCTCTGATAGGCCATTGCATTCATAAGCTCAACAGACTCATGTGTGATTGGTTACAATGCGCAACACTGTAAAAACGCATAAAAAATCATGGCGCAACATTGAGCAGATCTAAATTTAATTCTGCGGTCAACACTTTTCATTTCATTTGCATTTTATTCGCGACAGACGTAATGGATATAGTTTATCTGTACCGCAGCATTTGTGTCTGTGTGTTGCCATAGTTTCTACAAGCGGAAACTGAGGATATGCGGATATTATGTTATTGATCGGTGACAATGACCAGGGACGAGTCCTTGGGAACTTTTGGAATAACATAAATACACAACTGCATAAAGTATATAACACTGTGCAAGTAGTTTTTGGATATTTTATTACGAAAATCGTACATATTTTGCCTTTAAAGAATCCTTAAATGTATAACGGTTTCCACAAAAAACATTGATGATAATAAATGTCACTTGAGCACCAGATCAACATATTAGAATGATTTCTGAAGGATCATGTGACTGAAGAAAAGGCTGCTGAAAATTCAGCTTTTCTGTCTCAGGAATAAACTATATTTTAAAATGTATGAAAATAGAAAACACATTTCAAATTATAATATTTTTCACAGTATTACTGTTTTTACTGTGTTTTTGACCAAATAAATGCAGATTTAGTGAGCATAAACAACATTAAAAACTTTACAGAGGCTAAACTTTTGAACGGCAGTGTACAAGAATAAGGTTTGAGATCTGTGGAAGATTTTCAGCAAATAATAGTTTAAATTGCTGTCAGTTGCCTTCACAAAACTATTGCTTGATTTGACAACTTTTTTGACGACTATTGCTTGATGTGACAACTTTTGTATTACTTTTATGGTGTTTTGTTGTTCTTGGAGCTTGAATTGTATGTAAAAGAGCAGTGTAAACATTCTGCTAAGCGTCTCCTTTTGGGTTCTCTGAAACACGGACAAGATCACACAGTTTGGAACAACATGAGGGTAAATAAGTGATGACAAAATTCACATTTTGGGAGTGAACTGTTGCTTTAAAGACATCAGGAAACAAACTGAATTTCTATCTGCTATAGATGATCCACAGTTCAGAGAGATTCTGCCCCAGATCTCCACCCCTGACCCCAAACCGTAAACCATAGTCTTCACCTCAACAGTCATCTCTTCTTTCTCTCTCAGGTAACCCAGTGTCAGCTGTTGTAACCTGTAACCTCTTTGTCATCCCTGCATTAAGAAAGATGCAGGGGATCCTGGACCCACGGCCCACCATCATCAAAGCCAGGGTGAGTATGGCCACTAAAGTTCACATTCTTGATTGTTGCAGTAGTGGATAGTAAGTATTTTTACCTCATTACTCTACCTAAGTGAATTTTTCAAGTATCTTTTTTTTTTTTTTTTACTATTTACTATTTAATTTTGTTTTGTAAAACTTTCCAAAGCATTACATTTCATAAAAACTAATCAGTCCTTGTTAATTTGAACTGAAATCATCAACTGCTTTGAGACATGATAGCAATGCCCGATTTGTAAACGAGCTGGTTCTTTTCAATGAACCTGTTGAATCAGACTGCATACTGCAATTCATTCATTCAAGTCAACAACTCAGTGAGTCTTCATGTCTAACTTAAAATGAGCTAAGAATCAGGAGATCATTTGAGCTTGAGTGCATGCGCAGCTGATAGCTTGAAAAGGAAGTTACTAATAACAAATTTTAGGATTGATTATTGTAAAAAATCATATTTGATAAAACCATATTTTGGTCACGACTGTCAGTTATTTGTGAACTAAATCTGCTGTAAGCTGTTTAAGTCCGTTGTATAAAATGTTTGAATTTGAATATGTCACTTAACACCATCTGAACCATATAGGTTTTAGGTAAAATCTAAACATAACATTGAAATAATGTAAATTAATGAACATGCATCTTCCCTGCTGCTGTTTCAAAAGATATAAAACTAGTTTGTAGCACATGTCGTTTTTCCTTATTTTTAAACACTATGGGCCAAATTTAGTAACAGCTTGCGCCATCGCAAACCGTCTTTTAAATAGTACTGTCAGGATTTACTAAAGATGTGCAGTGAAGAATTAACGCTGAAATGGCTTGAACATATTTATTTTTGCACCTGACCTTATTGAATATGCAGTTTTTTGGAGTTTCCCTTTCAGATGCAAAATTTATGGGAGGAGAGTATTAAAATGAATCACGCAACACGATTTACTAATGTTTGCGCTCGTCAAATTACTGGTATTTGTGCCATTATTTAACAGCCAAAAAAAAAGCATGTCTTAAAGCAGGTGGTAATTTGCGCTGCTCTTGGTAGATTGCGCTGGTCATTATGGAAATGATCTGTCTGCATCTGTGTTCTTTAATGTGCGCATTGTCAGTAAATCACACAAAGAATTTTCCCCCCCTATCGACACTTTTATGGAAATGCGCTCTAACGCTAATTTGCCCTGTTTAGTAAATCTGGCCCTATATGTTGTATTTTATTTTCACTTGTTTGCACATTTGAATTCAGTATCCTAAATTGATGTATTGATATATTTAATGTTTGATGCCATATGACAAGTTTTGGTAATGAAATAGACCTTTTTCTTTCTTACAAATCAATAGTATGCATACAGCATATAGGATGGAATATATAAAATTACAAAATAAACTTTTATAGATCAGTACTTTTTTAAATACTTAAATACATTAAAAAACAAACACTTTTGCTCTTTTACTCAAGTAAAATTGAAAAGAAGTATACCTTTACTGGAGTAATGTTTTTATCACGGTATCTTTACTTTTATTCTTGGTAGCTGTCCTGTGATGTAAAGTTGGATCCACGTCCAGAATATCATCGCTGTATACTGACATGGCACCACCAGGAACCACTTCCCTGGGCACAGAGCACAGGTATACATAATTAGTTATATATATGTATATATACAGCACACAGCATATAGCTTACAAATAACTTGTTAGTATGCAAAAAAAGCAAGTAACACCCTTTTTCCTGCTCTGCTTGACAGGAAACCAAATGAGTAGTCGGCTAATGAGCATGCGCAGTGCCAACGGCCTTCTGATGTTGCCTCCGAAAACAGAGCAATATGTGGAGTTGCACAAGGGTGAAGTCGTGGACGTCATGGTCATAGGACGGCTATGATGTTATCTTAAGGGGACAGACCAAGTACAGAGCAAGAAAGCGGTGCATGTCCACATACCATTACTATTCTGTAATATGCAACGGCACAGCTAGTTTTTATTGATTTGGGAGAAGTTGATCCAGTATAATCAACATTTCGAACAAAGACGAATATGTGAAATTTCTGAAAATATGACTTCGAAGACATCATAGTATTTCAAAGACAGAAAATATTATACCTTTTAAAGTGAGAATATATATATGAAATATAAGAGATTTATTCTGTAATATATTGTTATAATTATTATGATTATTAATATAATGATGAATATTATCATATTAAGCAACTCTGTTCTCTTTCATTGCAATTGCTTTGTGTGTTCAATGCTAGAACTTATAGATAGCCGTAGCATTTTAATAGACAGCTGTTGGCGCCTGTCTCACATACATCAGAAAGCTTATTTTCTCATCGGTGTCACTGAGGAATGAAAAGCTCTTCGAAATGACAGCGGGGATCCCTTTGGATCCCTGACAGGAGCTGGATCTTTTCATGTGACCCAGCTATCTTTCCCTTTAGTATTATATGCTCCATAAAGACTTCATTATGCTTCATAAAGGGTTTACAAAACCGCTTTGCTTGTCGTTTATCTTGTGAGTCGTGTTTATGTGCGCAGTGCCAAAAGCCAGGGCTGTGGGGAAGGTCTTGTGGTCGTGATGGTGAAAAGCAGCGCGTGCCGCCGGGTGGCACAGACTTTGTGCGGAAACGATGACTGCTGGGGGTCTGCGTAAATTCTGTGCTACTTCAGCACGCCCCGAGGCATGTCCTGTGCTGCAGGCTACCTCGCTCTGGAACATACTTCATAGTAAACTGGCCCTCATAGCTCTGCCCTTATTACTCTCTATTTTACCCACTACCCTTACATTTAAACTCGCCCGGCCCAATCCTAGAGGCTGAGCTCCCTGGAAACTTTTTTTGTTTAACCTCGAAGATGAAGACACAGCTTATTTAAGTGCTGACAGCCTTTTTAAACGAATTACATAAAATGTACAGTCAAAAAAATGCAAGAGTGATATTGTACAGACAAGTGACCAGCACTCCTGAGGAAAATACTATGGTACTGAAAAGATGTTGAAAAACTCTGTACTATAATATCATTTTCTGTAATACTGATCTAATGCGAGAATTAAAATTCTTGATCATTCTGTAAAGACGTGGTTCAGTTTCTTTTTTTAAATAAACACTGAAAGCTGATTTACTTGAGTTCTCCATATGTTTATTTTCATGCATATATGATCAATGTTTATTTTTTAATAATATACAATATTCAGATTTGTATTAAATCATATTTTAAAAATACTTAATAAATATTAAGTAATAAACAAAGAAAAAATAAGAAAAAATCTGCACGCTGAATTTACAGCAAATTCATCCAAAAAACTATTTTCCAAAAAATTATTCAACCACTCAGGCCTTCAACAGACAAAATGCCTGATAATATTTGGAAAATAATTTTTTGGAGCTATGTGCAGACATTATATTTTTCTTTGTTTATTTGTTAATTTTTATCCTGTGCCTGACCCAAATTTGGGTCTTCTGATGTTCACACTTTTTTTTTTTTTTTTGTATTGATGAGATACCAGTCTTGAAACACAAGCTGTTTCTTTTAAGCATTATTAAAGTTTTCTTTCATATTTAATGGGCCACCCTTTAAAATAAATAAATAAAATAAAAAATATCGGCATTCTTCTGTACTACAGGTGCATCTCAATGAATTAGAATGTCGTGGAAAAGTTCATTTATTAACTCAACTCAAATTGTGAAACTTGTGTATTAAATAAATTCAATGCACACAGACTGAAGTAGTTTAAGTCTTTGATTCTTTTAATTGTGATGATTTTGGCTCACATTTAACAAAACCCACCAATTCACTATCTCAACAAATTAGAATATGGTGACATGCCAATCAGCTAATCAACTCAAAACACCTGCAAAGGTTTTCTGAACCTTCAAAATGGTTACACAATAGCCTATACAATCATGGGGAAGACTGCTGATCTGACAGTTGTCCAGAAGACAATCATTGACACTCTCCACAAAGAGGGTAAGTCACAGAAGGTCTTTACTGAATGGTTGGCTGTTCACAGAGTGCTGTATCAAAGCATATTAAGTGAAAAGTTGACTGGAAGGAAGAAATGGGGTAGGAAAAGGTGCACGAGCAACAGGGATGACCACAAGCTTGAGAATACCGTCAAACAAAGCTGATTCAAACACTTGGGAGAGCTTCACAAGGAGTGGACTGAAGCTGGAGTCAGTGCATCAAGAGTCACCACGCTCAGATGTCTTCAGGAAAAGGGCTACCAAGCCACTTCTGAAACAGAAACAATGTCAGAAGCATCTTACCTGGGCTAAGGAGAAAAAACTGGACTGTTGCTCAGTGGTCCAAAGTCCTCTTTTCAGATAAAAGTAAATTTTGCATTTCATTTAGAAATCAATGTCCCAGAGTCTGGAGGAAGACTGGAGAGCCACAGAATCCAAGCTGCTTGAAGCCCAGTGTGAAGTTTCCACAATCAGTGATGAATTGGGCTGCCATTTCATCTGCTGGTGTTGGTCCATTGTGTTTTCTGAAGTCCACAGTCAATGCAGCCATCTACCAGGACATTTTAGAGCACTTCATGCTTCCTTCTGCTGACAAGCTTTATGGAGATGCTGATTTCATTTTCCAGCAGGATTTGGCACCTGCCCACACTGCCAAAAACACCAAAAGTTGGTTAAATGACCATGGTGTTGGTGTGCTTGACTGGCCAGCAAACTCACCAGACCTGAACCCCATAGAGAATCTATGGGGTATTGTCAAGAGGAAAATGAGAAACAAGAGACCAAAAAATGCAGATGAGCTGAAGGCCACTGTCAAAGAAACCTGGGCTTCCATACCACCTCAGCAGTGCCACAAACTGATCACGCCGAATTGAGGCAGTAATTAAAGCAAAAGGAGTCCCTATCAAGTATTGAGTACATATACAGTAAATGAACATACTTTCCAGAAGGCCAACAATTCACTAAAAATGTTTTTTTTTTAATTGGTCTTTTGAAGTATTCTAATTTGTTGAGATTGTGAATTGGTGGGTTTTTGTTAAATGTGAGCCAAAATCATCACAATTAAAAGAACCAAAGACTTAAACTACTTCAGTCTGTGTGCACTGAATTTATTTAATACACGAGTTTCACAATTTGAGTTGAATTACTGAAATAAATGAACTTTTCCACGACATTATAATTTATTGAGATGCACCTGTATTTAACACGCAGAAAGCAATTTGTCACACTTGTTTAATGTCTGAACATACACTAAGTCAACAATTTGCTAACCCATAAGGCTATTCTTCTTCTTATTATTATTTTTAATTAAATTTTAATTTTTAATGATTTATTAATTTTTTTATTTATTTAATTTTTATTTTTGTTTTGGTTCTACAATACTGAAAGTGGCTAAAAAAAAAGCCGAAACTGACCGGCTCGACATTCTCAAGGAAAACCACATCTGATTGGACGATTGAGTTTAAGCATAGTGGATCTGTCCAATCAGAAGCGCCGTCTCATGCGGTTGCCAGAGGCGCTGTCGAGCCGCTCTCCTTCAGTCAGTCTCTCACACACAGTCCCGAGACTCTGGAGCCGCGGCGACCCGTCACACAACATGACAACAATCTAATGCGCTCTTCTGTGGACAAAACCGCGTGTTTGCGAGTATTTATACACTAACTGGACTAAAGGAACGGCGTATCTAACTGAAGAGGTAAGCTAAGCGACTCTTTAAAGTTGTTTGGCCGTTTAAACGCGGCGTAAGTGTTGTTTGCAACAGGTTGCCTGGGAAAGAAAGCAGCGCTGCACTTCGGGAAGTGGCCAGCTAGCTGTGTTAGCCATGCAAATATATTTAGCAAAACACTAAAACAAACTCATTTTGTCATGAAATAAAGCTCTGTGAACATTAAATAGACGATTTATAAGTTTTATGTTTAACTATTTTTGGAGTTTTTAAGGCATACCAAGCTCATACAGCGGTTGTCTCTCAAAACACAGTGAGCTGCCTACATAGGCAGCATTTTTAGGCATCATATGCGCGTTTATTGATATAAAAGTGTCGGCTCACTAGGTCTTGAGATAGTTACCCTGCTGCTTTAGATTAAGTTACTGTGAATGTGAAGATACAGGCTGAAAATGGCAAAACTAGTGACTCATCCAGCTCTTCAGACAACCTGTTGAAACTGCGTGGAAGTTTCTTTGGTCGATACACGGGCTGCCATTGTTCATCTACCTTCATTACAGCCATTAGGACACAAATGTCACATTGTTCCCTTCGGGATCATTCAGAAATCTGATATCACTGGCTCTTCATATTCCCTCTGGAGTGATTACTGGGATAGTATGGATCAAAGCTGACATGGAAAGGGCGTTATCGTTTTATTTTATGGCTGAAATGCCTTGGGGAAGTAGAGGGGAATGTATGTCATCAGTAAGATATCTAAAATTAATCATTTTTACATTATTAATGAATTGAAGAGACTGTCATTCATGAAAATGGTCTTAGATTCTAGACACACTGGCCTGTGTTTACTAGGCATGTTAAAAGTGTTTGTGTTTATAAAATTGGGTGTTAAGTGTTCTGGTTTATTTTATCAACCTCCTTTTTGCATATCCAAAGGACTCTGAGAGTTTGATGTGCTAGTAAAGGACAGGAAAATAAAGTGTTTCAATCTTGATCTATTCTTGCGTTCCTAGATGCAAAACACACTCAGTGACTATAGCACATGTAACTTGTGCACTTTTTATATTTCATGGTCTCCAGAATTGTTACATAACTTTTTTAATTATGGAGTAATTTCATTTAAATGTAAATTCTGGTTTAAATGCAAACAAAGCCATTGGCAGTATTATGCTGTTAATGCAGTAAATAATTTTGACAACAAAAATAATATTTCCTTAGTTTCAGGGTTCCCACATTCCTGGAAGCCTGGAGGTATCAAGGAATTTTAAAAGTGTGATTTCTATGCCTGCAAAAGCCACGGAAAATAATCAAATCTACAAAGGTCATGGAAATTTCGATAGAATCTTTTCTAGTTAGGCCCAATCTAAAATATTTATTTTAAACAACTTGAAAAGTCAAAGAAAATCTGTGGTCAGATAATGTGGGAACCTGACATTATTTAAAAAGCAAACAAATAAAATGTTGACAATTATACATAATGTGAAAATGTCAGGACCCCTTTCTATTCTAACATGACAATGCATCTGTGTATAAGGCAAGGTTCAAAAAGAAATGATTGATTCAGTTAGTGTGGAAGAACTTGACTGGTCTGCAGAAAGCCAAGTCCTAATCCAAGCTGAACACCTCTGGTGTGACTTTAAATGCAGACCTTGAGCCAAAAACTCATCACCAAACACCAATGACTTGTACATACACTATATGGACAAACGTATTGGGACACCCCCTTCTGTAGAACAGAAAAAGGCACTTCCAAAACTGTGGTAACAAAGATGGAAACATAATTCATGTATTTAAAAATTGTATTTCCATCTCTGTTGTAACAGTTTTGGAAGTGTCTAAAATGACTGAACCCATATGTACAAGTCATTGGTGTTTGGTGATGAGTTTTTGGCTCAAGGTCTGCATTTAAAGTCACACCAGAGGTGTTCAGCTTGGATTAGGACTTGGCTTTCTGCAGACCAGTCAAGTTCTTCCACACTGACTAAATCAATCATTTCTTTTTGAACCTTGCCTTATACACAGAGGCATTGTTATGTTAGAATAGAAAAGGGGTCCTGTCCAAACTGTTGCTTTAAAATTAGAAGCACACAATTCCCTAGAATATAATTATATGCTTAAACATTAAGATTTGTTCTCATGGAAATTACTAAAGTAGTCAAACCTGTTCATTAGAAGAGGGTGACCCAATACTTTTGGCAATATAGTGTGTGTCACCAAGTCACCAAAAAGTCCGTTCCCAGCAGGGTCTGGCTGTGATCCATGTCTTCATTCCATTATTAGGAACACAATTGACAATCTTATCAGTTCCTCAGATCACAAGCTGCGAGTCAGCTGGCTGCTCTGTGTTGTTTAAAGATAAGTCTTCACTGCATGCTGTGATATAATTCAGCTTCAGAGGTGGCCGAAGGTAGCCTGTATCAGCACCGTCACAGAGATAACCTTCCCTGCTCTTTATGCATATGTTGAAGTCAAAGATAATTTGTTCCATAAAATGAAGATGATGATGGTAATGGGTTATTTATGGCAGTTTTGTTTGTTTGCTGCAGGTGTGTGGAGTTACTGCACAAATAAATTATGCTATAACAGATGAGAAAGGTTTTTGGCTCTGAATCAGATGGGCTTTCTTTCAAGGAGACAGTATCTGTTTTCAGAGTAGAGTGAGAGGTGTTAATGCCAGCACGCTCTCGAATCATATTACCTCACCGCCACGTTCCTTCAGTGAGTCTGGCCTGTCAGACTGATGAAATCTGATGGCCTGATGGATATATCGTAGGATATAGCAGACAGTGGGACTCCCTTCATCGTCAGTGGATTTAAATATGAATAATAATTATTTATATATTAATAATTAAATCATTTAATTTATATACATAATTAAATAATACTTTTTGTTTATAGTATTTTTAGTAATTGTTTAAAAAGAACAAAACAGTTTAATTTTTTTTTTAGTGTTTGTGTTTAATTTCTTTTATGCTAACCAAGGCAGCATTTATGTAATCAAAAATACTGTAAAACACTGATAGTTTGAAATATAATTACACTTTAAAATAATGATTTTCTATTTGAATATTATTTTAAAATTAAATTTATTATATAATGGCAACAGTGAATTTTCAGACACCATTACTTCAGTGTCACATAGTCCTTCAGAAATCTAGTAGGAAAAAATTCTAATATGCTGATTTTGTGCTTAGGAAACAGTCATTATAATTATAAATCTTGAAAACAGTTGTGCTGCTTAATATTTTTGTGGAAACATGATAAAAAAAATCTTGAATTTTCTGATGAATAGAAAGTAAAAAAAAATAAATAAATTAATTAATAAATAAATACATTAATTAATTTTTTTGCAACATTATACATGTTTTACTATCACTGATCAATTTAATGTATCCTTGCTAAATACAAGTATTAATTTCTTTACAAAGCAAAAAAAAAAAGCTTACTGATTTCAAACTTGAATGGTAGTGTATATATTTAGCCACCCCTGCTCTAAATGTTGCTTTGTTTTGCATTAACTATTGAAATACCTGTATTGGTCAAGCACTAGTTCATATCCACTCTAGTGACAAACACCAGCATTAAATGTTATCAGCAGCGATTTTATAGTTATGTGTGGAACTAGCAAGTAGACTGATATCTCAAGTGTTTCAGGCTCATTCTCAGATGACTGTGATGCATTGATGTGGGAAGAGAGGTATGAAGTTGTAGACAGGACTTTATCACATGGGTGATGGTACGGGAAGGGACTGGGACCAGTGCCAGTAATGTACAGAACCACTGTGACCCATCTGTGTCCCCTGAGGAATTCTCAATATGTGCCGGCTCTGCTGTCCTGATGGACCGCCACTGCTAGGAATTAACAAGCCACAAACTCTCCTAGAGAGCCCATCCAAAATGCCAGGGGGCTACTGTTCTGTCTAGACCTGGATTTTCCCACTAGTTTTCAGGAGACCCGTGAAGAACAATAACAACATGGCCCCTGAGTGTTCAAACTAACAACCCCTGAAAGGAAAGCCTGCGGCTCTCCAATCACCGACTTGAAAAATATTTTCATCAGTTGTGTGAAATGTTTGTCATCACTGTTTGTCACTTGGCTTACGCTAGCTGTGAGGAATCCTTATTAATCTCTTGATTCCATTTGGGGTCTGTCAAATCTCTCAGTCATTGCAGGCTGGTCCAGGTGCAGCAACCAGTCAAAACTAGATGAGCCACAAATCACCAGCACTGTGTCTAATAGGCTTCCAGTGCTATAAATTGAAACACATCAGCACACTTTAAAGCATGCAGACATTTTTTAATGCTGCTTTTTTTGTACAACCATTCTTATCACTATGGGTTGAAAATTAACATTTTCAATGCGAGTTAGGTTAAGGTACTGGTTAGGGTTGTGTTTAAAAGTTGCAATGCCACGACCCTATAAAGTATGAAAAATCCTGTGGTTAGTTCTTCCTCAGAAGTGCTCTTTGTATCATTTTGGGAACTTGGTTTAAAAAAAAAAAATTGCATAAATCCAGCTTTAAAGCAATAGTCCACCCAAAAATAAATAAAAAAAATTGTCATTTTCTCACCCTCATGCCGTTCCAAACCTGCATGACTGACTTTCTTCTGTGGAACAAAACAAGATGTTTTTAAGAATGTTAGTAATGATACAGTTTTGGTTCCCCTTAACTTCCATTGTATGGATAAAAATGCAGTGGAAGGCAGTGGAAATTGAAACAGTTTGGTTATCAGCATTCTTCAAAATATTTTATTTTGTGTTTCACAGAAGAAAGTAAGTCATACAGGTTTGTAATGACATGGTGGTGAGTGAATAATGACAGAATTTTCATTTTTTGGGTGGACTATCCCTGTAAGACCTGTTAACACCAAGATGATTTTTTTGGTTCTGAAAAGATGGTGTGATCGACACAAACATTCACCTCAGTGCAACACAACAATTGCTTTCCTTTCAGTCGCATTGCGAATAATGCTGGCCAACCAATAAGATTGCCACGTTTGGTCACATGCCCAGAGCTTCTGCTTTTACGTAAAACTATGACTATTACAATTTAAGAATTTTTTTATTATTATTATTTATTTATTTATTTTAATAATTTTTTTTTAGCAAAGGCTCGATAGGTGGATCCTCACAGTGTTGTTTTCACACCTGCTGGTCTCTTGGGTCATTTATTTTCCAAATATATTTGCATGCATATGACTTTCTGAATGTCTTCTATGGAGGTTGTAAGTCAAGGGAAAGCAAGTTAAATGGTTTACTTATTAATATCTTTGAAGGTCATGTGTTGGCTTTATTTTCTGTTCTGCACTGCAAAGGCCAAAAGTGATTCATCTCTGCATGCTAGTGTTGTCTTTACCATGCTCTTGACACATATTTTCCCTCTGTTTGTCTCTTACCCTTTCTTTTCCACACTCTCTTCAGCATTGCTCTCCCTCCTGGTACTAAGTGGTACGATTCTTAGAATGTTTTTGGTACGCAAACACTGGGTGTTGGAATGCTGAGCTGGAGCTTTGGGGAAGATAACGATCCTGGTCTGTTTCTCCTCTAAAGTGACAGCCATGGAAGTGTTGGCCTGTCCAGCTTCCCTCTATCCTGCATGATGTCTTTCCAGACATTGTTTTTTCTTTTGTCTATTTTCCAGTTCTCTGATGAGAGAGATTCATATCTGTGAGGTGTCAATGCATAGTGTCTTTTTTACCGTAAAGGTGTGGTGGACCCCAGAGCTTTGATATATTGTCATATAGTTACAAAACCTATTGAAGGCTGATGATGGGAAAAGAGCTCCGTTCCCACCCTGTCACAGCATTCAGGTACTGCTTTCCATACTAGCCACTCCTCAGGACGAGCTGTTTCATGTCTGTCAGTGTAACAGGTTCATCCTGTGCAGGGCTGAGGCTGCCAGGCCAAGGAAGAAAACATCCTTCCTGTGAATAATGCATGTTATTCAGTGTGTTAAGTGGAGCTCTTTGTTGTTTGTTTAAGGTAACAGGCCATAAGAGCTGTGGTATTGTTATGAATGACTTTTTGTAACCGAATGAGATTATTGAAATAATTGGTTGACTGATCAGTTTTATCTGATTACTTCGACAACCCTTGTTTACTTTCTCATTTTGTTTGCATTAGCGAAGCTACTCTATTACAAAAGCTTGCCTGGAATGTGACCGGTGAGAGTCCGCTGTCTGTGTTGCGAAGTGTGTGTTCACAGCCGCAGTATCTGTGAGGACCTTTTCCCAGGTGGAATGAAAAACAACAGGGTTGTTGACACAGTGCCCACTATTGCTCACGTCCTATTGGCTGGCACGGAAAGGACACACCCACAGCCTCTGGGCCAGCCGTGCTGCACCTGCTCTAGCTAGAAGCACACACCTGCACTTACCATGAACGTGCTCTTCCTAATCTACCTCGCCTCATCCCTGGTTTTCCACTCTGGGAAATATTAGGCATTTATCATAAATCAGCCTAATGATTTAGCAAATAAAGTCTAAGATTCGGATTTGAGTTGATAGAGCTGATCCTATACCAGTGTAAAGGGACGATTCTATTAGTAAGCATCCAGATGTCCCTATTCCCTGTGTAAGAGGCCAGAGGCTTAGTGTGCTGGGCCGAGCTGTAGTTGAGCCGTGGCCAGCCCGCCGCTGAATGGAACAGGAGGGTTTGAAGTAGGCTACTTAAGCTCTTGAGCAGCAGATGGTTCGAGGCTCTATTTATATGTTTTTCAGTCTTGAGGCTCTCCACTGCGTGTTGTGTCATCCAGTAGGGGGGAAGGGGAAATATCTTTAAGATGGTCCATGTTGGTGTGATCGTGTTTGTGTTCATATGTGTGCAAGATCTGTAAAATGACATTAACTAAAGCCTCGTTGCACAACACCGGGGTACAGAATGATCTTATTGGCACACCTGTAATTATGGGAAAAGTATTAAATTTTCATATTCTGATATTTGCTGAGGCTGTTAACATAGCTTAAATAGGTTTAGAGATAAACAAACTTTGTTTATTGTGGTGTATGTTTTGAGCACCTATTTGGCCTTTTAAATAAAAATATTTCAAATGAAATAATATTAAATTAATACTTGCTTGTAAGAAGCGTGGTTTGCAACGTTTCTGGGACAACGATGGATGAGTGCCTCCCCTCTCCTGACAGTGCACATTTACAGTATGTTGAACCTGTTACGATATTCAAAAAGGATATAGAATAAAACAATTCTTTTATCTTATATCAATATATAGTAGTTTGTTGCAGGCACATCTGAAAATTAGTGAGGGCACATGGTGAGCTGCTGCGGGGAAAGTGCAAGATCCAGATTGTCCTAAACATTAGACATGCTTTAAACTAATCTCGTAAACATAGATTAGGGCAGCTTGCCCTATCAGGTTCTCTGACCGATATGTGTGCTGACAGATACTGACCTGCTTGTGATATTTGTTGTTAGATGTTGTATGAAATCTTTACATTTGGCGAAAATAAATATATTTTTATGAGAGCAGTAACTGAAAGGAACTGTTGTAAAGGGGTGGATTAGCTAATCATAATATAATCACTGTTTAGATGAGTGAATGTGTGTTCCTCTGACCAGTTCACATTTGGCCTGTGTTTTTGTTTTTATTTTCATTTTTAATTTAGTGATTTTAAGTTCGACTTTAAAAAGCAATTTTTGTGTTTTAGAAAGTAATGTTTATCTTTTAACATCCTAGTCTACATAGATATTGCAATTTGCACATTTTTTGGAGGACAGCATTGGGTAGGATGTGGGATAACATTATTTAAATGAATACAGAAAATAAAAGTTGGCTTTTTTATCCAATTAATCATTTATTCAAACAGCACCATAAACTGCAGTATGAAGAGTGTGTTAAAATTTGTTTTGCTGTCGCAAAGCTTTCTCAACCCAAGTAGGCCTTTCCCTGTTAAACGTATTAATATTATTAGTAGTATTATTATTATTGTTGTTTTCGGCTTCCTGTCTAGATTCCAATGGTAATTCTTCTGAAGAAAAACTTGTTGGGGGACAAACGACAGATGTAGAACATCTACATCTCTCTGATATGATCAGACCTGATTTGCTCACGTCACTGATGCCAGATTGAATAGCAAAGGTCAGAATATCATTCTTGTGTTGTTGTTTAAAACAATGTTGTATTTTCTATACAAAAATTGTGGCCAACTTTCCAGTAACTTCATACATTTTCTTGCCAGAGCCAATTTTAACTTTAAATTGGCTCTTGTTGAGTGTTAATTTTGGACTCTGGAAAGCACTATACCTTAGTCGTCCATCTGAGCTGCTCTCATGAACGATAGATGGCTGTTATGTAAATGTACGGGGCTTTTTGGCATTGTCAGTCAGGGGATTGTTTGATTTTGCTCTGTATTGCATATTGTCTCTGGTGCGTTGTAGTGGGTGGCTGTAAGATTGTTCTTATCTGCGGCCAACAGGGTGGAAACCACCTTAATAATGACATCAGCATGAGTACCTGAATAATGTAGGGAGTGTGTGGAGCTCACATAGACATTGGCTATGCTCAAGGTACATCTGTGTGTAGGTGTAAGGCTACAATCCTCTTACCTTTTTATAGGAAAGATTAATTGGATTTTGTCCTGTCGATATCAGCACAGCTGCATCCCAAGAAACAACAGTGGCTTAGAGGTCTTAATGAAATAAATCTCTGTTTACTGCAGGTCTTTTTTTTCTTCTTCTTCTTTTCAGCACTTGTTCTTTTGTTTTAATATAACCTTGACTTTGGTTTACACTAGTAATCAGGTATTGAGGTTGCATGAGAAAGCGTACACATGTAGACGCTCACAATAGAGCCCTTATGTTGGTCTGCTGAGGAATGTCGTTCCCAGGCTATTTTGCATTCCTGCCTTGTGCATTATGGGATTGTTGCTGTCACTGTCTGTCACTGCACAATGATGACTTCAGAGACGGCTGTGTGAATTATAATGCAGGACAAGCACTTTAGTATGTATACGGTTTACATAAATCTGCTAAAAATGCATATATATATTAGGGGTGGGCGATATGGAAAAAATATCATATCACGATTTTTTTTAGAAATATCACGATTCACTATTTTATCACGATTCTTTGTCATGTTGGTTTTGCTATTTTGCAAGTTGTCTGAGCATTACAGCCAAACTTATTTCCCTATTATAAACACAAAGCCTTTCAAGGTAAAAAAAAAAAATTAAAAGGGTTGGCAGATATTTAGGCCAAAGTGGGTGAAGATAAAAATCTTTGTCATTATTTTATCTTTGTTATTAAAAAATAAGAACAAAGATACACATTACAACTACACATATTATACAAATAAAACAAACAGTGCTTTATTTTCAGGTACAATAGGTGTATTTAGCAGGAGCATTCAAGAAATTGAATGAACAAATATAAAAATAAAACACTATATAGACTGATTCCTAAAGCAACTGTATTAAAGTTCTTCAGTCAAGAATAGTCAGTGATTGTTCTCTTTGCGTTTTGTTGTTTTATTAATGTTAAGGGAATAGTTCACCCAAAAATAAAAATTCTCTCATCTGTCTGTCAATTCTGTCGTAGTGTTTTATTTTTATACCACCATTTGCTCACTCAAAAGTTGTTTTAAACCTGAATGAGTTTCTTTCTTCTGCTGAACAAAAATGCTATTTTGAAGAACGTGGAAAACCAAAAAATTGCTGGTCCACAGTGACTTCCATAGTATTTTTATTTGTTTATTTTTTATTTTTTTCCTATCAATGTGGACCAGCAACTGTTTGGTTACCCACATTCTTCAAAATATCATCTTTTGTGTTCAGCACAAGAAAGAAATTAATACAGGTTTGGGACAACATGTGAGTGAGTAAATAATGACAGAAATTAAATTTTTTGGGTGAACTATCCCTTTAATAACAGTCGGCTGCATGTTTAATACTGTCCCTTTAAGACCTGCACACATCGAATATACAGGCACGTGTCCGTTTTTCTCTCAACTGTTTACTTTCATTTTAGACATAACCGAGTCTATATGTAAACCCTGTGTGTTTTGACAATATTAGTGTAAAAGATAACTTAGTTCAGTAATCAGGCGCTGTTTGACAGGCTTTAGTGCGCGTGCTTCGGGTGTATGCGGCGCTCAGAATAAGCGCACGGCAGACCAGCGCGCGAATGAAACATTTAAAAGCACCTGCAAATAATGTACTTTTGTGATTGCAAATAAGTGCAGTGTCCTGTGAGAGTAACTCTACTGCTGAGTTAATACTGATGTGAATGAATGTGGCGTTGTACAGTATATTGAGACGGAGGCGCCAGAACTGCAGCTGATAGAATATACGCTGTAGCACGATACTACGATATTTCTCCAAAACCAGATCGTGGAGACATTTTTATCGTCCACGATCAAAAATCGTCATATCGCACACCCCTAATATATATATATATATGTATATATATCTATAGAAATGCTAATACTAAATACTATGTATATATATATATATATATATATATATATATATATATATATATATATATATATATATATATATATATATATATATATATATTAAATTGCCTGTCCTTTACTCTTGTCTGGGACAAATCAGGACGGATTAGTGATTACTCTACAAATGCAGCGTGTTCACCTGCACTCAGTGCCATCCGCTTGTGATCTGATGAGGTGTAAATAAGGTCATGTTGTCACTTACAGTCACAGTTTCTCTCTGTTTATTTCAGTAGGAGTCAAGAGAGACAGACTTTTAGTATTCAGGGGAAGTGAGGAGGCAGGCAGGTCAGCACTGACGAGAGAGGAGATCCTGCTACCTGCTTTCTGGAGGACCCCCATATAGCTTCTCCCCTGTGTGTGTGTGTGTGTGTGTGTGTCTGTGTTTTTCCCCTCGTTTGGTTCTCAGGCCTTGGGACCTCCCGCCCACAGACAAAGCTGTTGTCACAGCAACACGTTAGGCAGTCGTGCGGCACAGTAATCTCAGAGCAGTCTTAAGGAGGGGGGGGGGGGGGGGGGGGGTGTACAATGCTGTTTCGTGCATTCAGAGTTATTTACACTGTTAAAGAGTTGGATTCTCATGCTAAGCATGGCCAAAGTTTCAAAATACAATTTGGAAGTATGACGGAGTATTTCTGTGCCAAAAATCTTCCTTCCGGGTTCATACAAGTTTTGGACAGTTTTTTTCAATCATGGCTCTTGCTGACGTAAACGAGGGTGGAGCTCCTTGTATGGGCATTTCTCCCGGAAGAGTGCGCCCGTGCATGCATCGACCAGTTCGAGAGCAAGAGCGCGCCCATCAAAGCGCTTCATCACAGCACGGGACTCGCTTGGGAAGAATGTCTCTAAAGAAGTGTGTTTTTGGTTGTAAGCGAAAGATAACCTTGTTCAGCTTGTTCAGAACCCAGTGTTACGTGAACAGTGGATGCAGCTTGTTTTTCGGGGGAGCAACGGAGTTTCACAAGTGTGTTTGTTGACGAACGTTTTATAAACAAGGCCCAGTTCGACGCTGGATTTGCACATAGTTTGATACTGAAAGATGGAGCGGTCCCAGCTATAAAAGATCCCGGTCATGATTCAGAACTGCAGATGGTAAGTGAAACGGCATCAAATGTCTGTGTTTTGTTTGCGATCTGCACTCAAGTGCTTGTCACTCTTTAACTCCGCCCACGGCACGCCTCCAGGAGCTCAGCTTTTTTCAGAGGGAATCGTAAAGCTGTATCTTTCTTTTACAAATATGATAAAACTAAAGACTTTTTGAAGATATGAAGGATGCAGTACTACTCTATAGGTACTCAAGATTAACATGAGATTGGGTGAAACTGTGTGTTATGCCCCCTTTAAGGGAGGAGGGGAAAATGATGGAGGACATGGCAGAAGTGTGGGGAGCAGTGCATTAGTGAGGAGTGAACCTAGACTAAATGAGAGATAGTGTTAAAGATAAGAGAGTTTCTGTATCAGACTGAAGGCTCCACTGAGGTCAGACCGAGAGGCAGAGCAAATCAAGAGTTTCCAGGAAACTACTGTGATTTTCATCTCAGCCATCACTTGTGCTGCAACAGCTTCTGTAATCAGCATTGCTTTACTTCCTGACTCCAACAAGATGGGAGCTTAGATGATGCATTTGGGCAGGCTGGACTTTGAAAGGTTATTAAATTGCCTTTAACATACCCAAAATTAGCTAACAGTTTTTTTTTTTTTCTCCATGTGAGCTGTGTGGGCCTTCAAGTGATAGTTCACACAAATATTAATGTTCTCTCATCTTTAACTTACCAGTATGTTGATTCAAACCTGTATGATTTTGTCTAGGGAATAGACAAGGATAAATATGGATTATTTTATTTTATTTTATTTACTTATTTTATTTTATTTACTTATTTACTTATTTTATTTTTTATTTACTGCACAGTAAATATAATTCAAAAAGGAACCTCTCTGAAACCATGTGATGGCATTGTGTGAGGAACAGACAGACAGTTTTATTTTATTTATTTATTTTTATTTAAAAATATATATTTTATTAAGATTCTTTTAAATAAGAAAATATTTAAACTCTGTATTCACAAATTTATTTCACTATATTTATATTAAAAATTTATATAAAATGTTTAATTTCTCAAAAATCGTTTTATGCATATCTTGAAAAGTTATTGAAAAATCATGGCATTTCATTAGTCAAAATCATTATTCATTGTCTGCACATGCAGTGGTATCCATGTGGGTCACATAAGTTCCAAGATTTTCATACCCATATAGACCTCTACCTGTTAAAAGGTCAGATTCATTTTATTATATTTATGATCACAGCTTGGGCCAGTTCTCATATTTTGTGCCCACAGTAGAAGTAGTTAGAGAAGTGAGGAATGAAGAAAGTGGACTGGAGGAGGGGTAGATGGAGGGACAAAGGTTATCCATTATCCTCATTGTGTGGTCAGATGTCTTTTCTTTATCCTGTGGGATGGGTTTTCCTGGAAGGAGACGCCCATTTTACATAGTATCACTGTCTCATGCATAATTCAGTGGTAGACCGTTGGCATCTCAAGTCAACAGCAAACACTTCAATCTTAAATCCTTCTTCTCATTACAAGAGCTTCCTCCAGCGTCTCCCTCAAACGCATGCCTCATCACCTGACTCATTAAGTGACAGAGCCATGACTCAGGGCTGTTTGTTACCAAAAACTGTCTGAGAAGATTTAAGGAAAGGCTTGAGGGGTCAAGGGTCAGGGCTGCTCACATCTGCAAGGTCTTGTTGGGGGATGAGAAAGTTAGTTGGGGATTTCTGAAAGTGTCAGCTGTCAGAAATGGAGATGATAAAGGGGCAGATAACAGTGATCTGGCCTGTCTCTGACAGCTGACACAGCTCACGCTCACAGCCACAAGGCCACTGGAGTGGAGATGAGCACTGTGTGTCTGTTTGTTTGTCTCTCTGAGCCTTTGGTGTGAGGATGGCTTGTTTATTTTATCCTCATATTGTGCAGTTTTTGACACGGCTCTTTAAATAACTGTACACTCATACAGGAATGAATGCCATAAATAGCACTGTAATTAATCAGCAGTGTTGCCTGAGGGTAAAGTGGTAAAACAATATAACTTTCTGTTGTGACCATATAGAGGTTTTTGTGTTGTGCATATACACTGATTTTTAATGGATGATGTCAAGTATTCCCGATCATTATGACAACATATAAGGAGCTGTTTTACTCCCATTCCTCCACTCTCTTCCACTCTCTCCCTCAATGGTCAAATCTTCACTGTCCTATAAGAAAGATAAAGAAACTTAATGTCAAAACAACTGGATACGTGATGGATGGAAGATAGATAGTCAGCTTCGCCAACTGAACGACATAGTTTATAGACAACTAATGGACTCGAATACAAAATATATTACGACAAAAGCAAAAAACTGGCAAGAAATTCATTATTTCTGAAAGAAATGAGTGGTGCTTACCTGGGCAAAATCTGTTGCCACTATGCTTATGTGCTATGGGCAATAAGCAGGGCATTCTTGTGTGGTTTCTAAGGTGCTTTATGATGCTATGAGGTTTTTAAGTGCATTTTGAGTGGTAACTGGCCCAAGTCTTAAGAGTGTAACTAGGTCTGCATGATTTGGGGGGAAAATGTTTCAGGGTTTATAAATGCTTCTCATTACATGTCTAAAGAAACAGGCTATGTATGTTCCATTCCCAAATGCACATAAAAGCAACCCAAACCAGAGCAGATGCAGAGATTGAGTTTGTGTAAAGCAGCATTAACTGCAAAACGCTCGTGAGATACTGAAAACCCCAGATTTATTTAATTGCATCACACATTACTTTTGCAATGTGATAACTGACAAATTTCGATTTTATTCCAATTCCAAAATTGAATACTCAAGGTCAAGAATCGGATATTTGTTGTAAAATTAAAATTCCAGTTCCACCTATCAATTCCTGTGTTCGTTTTTTTTTTTTTTTTGTTAGGTGGCGAAAAGGGGCTGTTAAAAATGTATTTGTCTTTGAATCATTCATTCAAGAGATTCATTCAAAAACACTGATTCATCCAGTAATGAAACAAGTAAATCTTGAGTGAGTCATTGAATCATTCCACTCATAAATTCCATGAGATTTTGTTTAGTTGTCTAATATTTTTTCTTCAGAATTGTGAAAGAACTACAACCTCCATTAAAAAAAAGCTCTATTTGCAGCTCTATTTTGCACACAAACAGCTCTTAATTGAGTCCGGTGTTTATGTAGCCGGCTGATTTTTGTTCATGCTATTCAGCAGCAATTAAATGTTTTGCAAAAAGAGACACAGAATAAATATGTTTGATATCTAAATGTTTGACTTGGAATCGAAACTGGGAATCGATAAAAATCGGAATCGATAAGCTGAATCGGAATTGGAATTGATCAAATTCAAACGATACCCAACCCTACCATTCAGCTCTATGTCTCTGATCTCCCTGAAATGTATGGGATTTTGTTTTTTTGTTTCAGTGTATGCCAAAAGAAATTCATAAGTCTGGCCCCTTAGTAATCTCCTCAAGCCACATGATTTGAGGTATCATTTATGTCGGTAGCACAAACAGTGCTGAAAAAATTATGAATGAAGTTTAATACTTAAGGTTAGGTTTAGGTTAGATCAAGCCTGTGAATAAAAATGTGTTATATGGGTGAGATTTTAAATGAAAATATAATGTGTATAAATTTCATGTGAATGAAGTATTTTTGAAATATACATAAACTTTCCTGGAAAACTCCTCTAACTGCTGCTCTCTCTTTTCCAGGTGTGGCTCTCTGTCTGGAGCTGCTACTGACCTCAGCCCTGCTGTCATGGCCTCAGCCCTCACACCATGCAGAAAGCACCCCTCCTAACCCTCATACCTCACACACACTCACACCATACATCACCACACACACACACAGCCATGATGACCACCTCCCACATGAACGGATATGTGACCGAGTCAGACGGTGGGGGAGGGAGCATCGTAGGCACTGACTTTCTAGAGGAGGTGGTGCAGAGGCACAGAGAGTTGGAGGTGGTGCAGAGGCACAGAGAGATGGCGGTGGACTGCCCCAGCGAACTGGGTGCCCGCACCCTGCCCGTCAGACGCAGCGCTCAGCTGGAGAGGATCCGTCAGCAGCAGGAGGACCGCAGGAGACGGGAGGAAGAAGGCCGCAACCGTCAGGAACTCGACCTCAACTCATCCATGCGCCTCAAGAAACTCTCACAGAATCCTAAAGTGGGCATCGATAACCCCACCTTTGAGCAAATGGAAGGTCCAGGAGGCTCCATAGGTGGTCTGCAAATTCTCACTGCACCACCAGCTCTACTAGGTGGGTGTCATAAACTGCTAATGGGCTTCGTTTCCAAAGAGTGCTGCTATAAACCTGCCCCTGACACGTGCAGAGCAAGCAGCAGTATTGTGGGTGTAAAAGACATGGTGTTTAGTGTGTTAAGCCTACACATTGAGTCATGGTGCTCATAGGGGGATGTATGAGTTTGAATCTGGCTTGCAACATATTCTGTTTTCATTCACGCTTTCTTCTCCACATTGTTTCTGTCTTTAATCCCATAGTTGTAGATAGATATATCAGATACTATCAGTGTTGTTAACTAAAACTATTAAAAATCATTTAAATAAAATATATTAGATGAGGATCCTAAAAATAATGTAAAAACTGGAACATTTAGTTAAGCTGAAGTACTAAAACTAGAAGTGAAATGAAACTAAATCAAAGCTAGAAACATTAAAAACTAATAAAAATGAGGAAAAACAAAATTACTAAAACTTGCATTATAATGAAAATATAAAAATAAAACTAATTCAAAATATTAATAAATACTATAGTTTTATATAAATAATTCTAAAATAACAGTGTGTGATATGCAGTGATATTCAGACTTATAAAGTGACAAGATGGTGTCCAAAAAACATAACAATTAACCATTACTTTCCACAATCGCGTGACAAAAAATGACAAAATGGCACAAATAGTTATGGAAATGTGAGGTTGAAACTGATTCAGAGGGACTGAAGGGCACTTGACTGCTAAAATCAGCATGCATGAGTGAAGTCATTCTTAGAGGAGGCAAAGAGCCGTGTTACTGATGACTAAGAGTGTTCAAGAGCCAAAGAGCCACTGGACTTGAAACTAAATGAGGACAAAAGTCCATTTATATGCCCCATTATTTTAATATCGTTTTAGCTGATTTTTAAAACCTGTTTTTCACCTTTCTTTGCTTTCCTCAGACCACAACCTCTTACGCTTTCTCTTTAGTTACTCTCAACATGAAGCCTTTCACTAGAGTTTAATCCATTAGATTGGACAGACACACACATGCTCAGCTCCTCCAGTGAATTCTTGGTTTTGAATAGATCTTCATTAAGGGGAAATCCAGAATGCATGGCAAGGATGAACGAACTGAGTTACTGTGCAAATGAGAGGGGCACTTGGAGTTGCTGCTGAAAGTCATGGACGAGGGATGTGTGTGAGTGGAATTCCTCAGGGAGGGAGAAGAGGACCCTCTGAGGGGGAGGTTAATTAAAAAGGCTTTTATGAAACATTCTGACCACTCTTGCTGTACTGTGTTTTCCTCGGTTTTCCTTCTTGGTTTGTGTTTCAGTTCATCTCTCCAGTGCATTGTTTGTCACGCTTTCCCTATGCTGTTTTTGGACAGTCTAATACACTATTTAGTACTAAAGTGTGCGTAAAACATATTCCGTCAAGAACAAAGCAAAGGCAACACTTAAAATATTTGATTTGCCCACTAATACCTCTATTAGCCACCCACTTAGACATTACACACCACACAAGGAAAACACACCCACATGTCTCACTCCTATTGTGTCTCGCCATTCTCTCATTGTGGAGTTAGACGCTATAAAAGAGAATTACAGCATAGCTGAAACTTGGTTAGTCAAGGACAACGCTAGAATAGCTGAATTACATCTGTGATTTACGCAGACGTTGTGCGATGTGGATAACGAACAATAAAAATGCTCAGTGGGGGAGGCCATGTCATCAGTTTTCCGGGTGAATGATTCAGAGGTATGTACTGTTGTTCCTCTGTGATGTTACTGTTTCTTCTGTTTTTACAGGCAGGGTGTTTTTGAGATTCATGAGTGATCTGCAAGCATACTTATGGTTTGTGTTTGTGCTTTCAGAGCTGGAAGACCTGTTGATGTCCCTCAAGCAGGTGCAGCATAGTTTGAATGACTCTCAGAGTCAAGAGGATATAGAGCTGGTTCTACAGCTGGTCCAGAAGCCTGACTTCCAGAAAGCCTTCAACATTCACAACGCCGTGGCCCACTGTATGAACCGGCCCAGCCCTCCCTACCCCCTGACGGACCACGCACAGAGCCTTGCACAAGAGGTGAGCGGCACTTGTTACATATGTTGATTGAGTAAATGATGAGCAGGAAACACGCATACATGGGTCATATGGATATATAAGAAATGCTCTGACACATATGGCATCAAAATAAGCCTATTAATTGTAAAAAGCAACCAGACAAATAAAAGTGGAGGGTTTTACCCTCTGAAGGCCAAGAGGGATAGGTGCTTGGAAAAAAATAAAAATAAACAAAAGATTCGGGGGGGAAAGGCTTGCATCTGCTTCGTCAAACTACTCATGGTTAAATGCTGCAGTCTGTGGACATAATGTCAGCATATGTGCAAAGAGTCACATGACTGTCCACCCTCCACCTGGTGAAGGAGCTTTTGAAAAAGTGTGTTTGTGGATTAGTTGATTCATCATCACAATTAGGGGCATCATACAAAATAAAGTTGTTAGAATGTCTAAATAGCATGTTTGATTTGCCTCCATTTTATCTGTCATCTGGAGACATCTTAATGCTTTTGCTTCAACCCAAGCTATAACTCCATGTCTAATGAAGGTCTTATGTGTTGACTGAGATGAACAGGATGTAGATGAAGAGATTTACTATTGTTCATCAAGATTTTTTAAAAGAAAGTAATAATTTTATTCAGCAAGAATGCATTAAATTGATCAAATGTGATAGTAAATATCTTACAAACGATTTCTATTTCAATTAAATGCTGTTTTTTTTAAATATTCTATTAATCAAATAATTGTGAAAAAATGTATATCGCTGTTTCCACAAGGAGCACATCTGTTTTCAACATTGATAATAAGAAATTATTCTGGAGCACCAAATCAGCATATTATAATGATTTCTGAAGGATCATGTGACTCTGAACACTATAGTAATGGCTGCTAAAAATTCAGCTTTGACATCACAGGAATAAATTACATCATAAAATAGAAAACAGCTATTTAAACTATAATAATATTTTAATGTAGTACTATTTTAACATTATATTTAATAATGTTTTAATATATTCCTGTTTTTATTCTGTATTTTTGATCAAATAATTGGAGCCTTGGTGAGCGTAAGAAGCTTTAAAAAAAGCATGAAAGTTACAATGGATAATTTTAACCCAATCTCAAGGACGCATGAAGAGCTGTGAGACAGGAAATCTCTGTAGCTGTGAAGCACAACAACTTCAGACCTGATTTGATATTTGTCACTTGCACTGTATTACTCTTTTTAGAAGCAATGATAGAGGTGAAGTGACACTTTGCCAAGTGTGTCTTATTGTTGACTAGTCATTTGCTGATACTGTTAATGCATTGTTTGAATATGTGAATCCAGGTAATACATAGCCTGGAAATCAGTAGCATCAAAGAACAATTCAGGACAAGAGGATTCAGAGTGTTCAGTGGTTAACAACAACAAAAGGGCAATTAGCAGACTGGCTAATAGGGGAGCATCTGCGTTTGTGCTGTTAATGGCACTTAGCATTGGACTGTTGAAACTAGAAGAGAGTGTTTGCATATGGACAGTCAGATTCAGTTCAATATTATAGTCATACAGTCATTTGACAGTCACAAGCTGTCAGTGCATTTCTGCATGTAGGTGCATGTCTGTTCTGTGTATCAACAAGTGGTTGGTAAAGTTGATGGAACATTACTGAAGTGATTAGTTATAGTTAACACACCCCACCCAGCTCTTTTCTCAGAGAGAGAGAAAAAAAAAACGTAACCAGAGTACAAAAATTAAGAATAGGCACATTAACAACTTTTGTTTTAGTCTGTTCGTTAAGGTATAATCAAGTTGTGTCAATGCCATGTGACTAATCACTGGAAAATGACATCTTGACTTTGCTGTTTGGCTGATGGCACCACACATTTATAATCCTGAGTAAAGGACAGTTCAGGAGATCTGACATTTTATAGCTGTTCAGATGATTGGCTGAATGAGTATGTGCACAAATGAAGCTGATATTTGGTGAAAAGGCTCTTTAGTTGGAGTCAGTGTTGTGTGAAGTGCTAATGAGAGCCTGATAAACTCATGGTTGTTGTTTTTGGTTCTCTCACTCGGTGCAGGACAATACCAGACAGAGAGTTGCTCTGTCCTCCACATTCATTAAGACCCAGATCCACTGACCTGTGCTGTGCTCTCACACTAATACTCTCTCTCATGGGACAGGTTACCAGAGCCAGTGTGGACTGTCTTTTAAAATGTAGGCACATCCCATCTAGAACTCTTATATGTTATCCCCTTATTTTCTCATAAATACTGTATTTACTAGGGCTGCACGATATTGGAAAAAACTCACATAGCGATATTTTGTTTTTCTGCGATATATATTGCGATATGGAGAGAAAAAAATAAATAAATAAATCACCAGATGTCTTGAATAGCTCTATTTGGAAAAAAATAATCAATGATTGGGGTGATTTTAGGTGAGTAAATCAGCATAGAAAATAAACAAATTACAAGCATAGATAAATATAATAGAACAATGAAATAAACAGTGCTTTATATTTTTCAGATAAGTCTAACAGTATTCAGGTACAGAAATTGATCATCAAATGTAAAATTACACTGCATAGTCTTCACTGTATAAATTAAATCTAATAAATCTGAGTTAAAGCTACAAAAGTGATTTTCCTCTGTTTTGTTGTTTTATTAACATTCATGACACAGAAAGCTGGAACATTAAACCTCTGTGAACCAATAGATATACTGCTACATGCCCATTTTCTTTCTCAATTGTTTACCTTCACCTAAGACATAAGCAAATGTGTTTACAAGGATATTTGCAGAGACATGCATATTGACATATTGACATGCATATTGACCATGTCTACAACGGGCGCGAGCGGCACAATCCGACAAAATACAATAGAACTCGTATAATCAGTAATGTTGTCTACACTGGATGCGGCTCAGCGCAACACGACAAATCCCTGACAGTAAACTGATGCCTCGTTGATGACGTATTGACACAAAGTTCAAATGATTTGTAATGGTCGCTTTGTCGCGTCCAGTTTAGACAGACTGTAGATGTTGCAGCGCGACACGACAGCTGTCACGTCCGGTGTAGACACGGTGTCTGTGTGTGAGCAAAGAAAATGATCAGTATAAATAATAATTAGTATACTAAACATCATACATCCTGCGATGTGACTATCACGGATGCGCACATTGCGATTTAGATGCTGAAACGCTATATCGTGCAGCCCTAGTATTTACCAAAATTTTCCAAAAATGTCCCTTTATACTGTATGTTCTCCATCTGTAACTGATTTAAACATGGTGGAATACAATGGCTTGTAACTGTAAGATCATTTCCAAAACCTCTCCATGTCCCCCATTGCTCTGACCCCTTGATACAAAGCTGTACTTTGTGTTTACAAAAACCTAAAGAAATCTTGCTGAAATCCAGAGCCCTTCTTTCTGTTACTGTGTTGTAACTTCACTGTGGTACAATCTGAAAGTAAACAACCTCGTTCCCTCTTAGTGTTGTGGAGAAGTCATATGGATCATTTCTCATTCCTTTGCCATAATGTGATTTTGTATGGCAGTTATTATCCGAGATTGTGTGCATGGTTAGCACGGTTTAATTTCTGTAATGAGACCTTTGTAAGTAAAACTGAATATTTATAGGGAAATAATGTAAAACTAAACTTGATTTCATCCATGAGGATTTCTTTAGATCTTAAAAGTAGGCTGTGATATTTTTGGTTAATATTTTTCCACATTTGTCAGCAGAAAAGTCATTTCAGAGGTAGAGAAAGTTGTTACGTTTTGATGACACTGTGAAATCCTTAATTTTTTTCTTTAGACTATGCCCTGATGATTCATGCATAATAAGATCTTGGACATTTATTAAGAAAGTGAACACCAACCATTTAATTTCCTAATATATGAACTATCATTCAAAAGTTTGAATGATAGGCGGGAGGGGGGGATAACACTTTTATTCAGAATGGATAAATTAAATTCATCAGAAGTGTCAGTAAAGACATGTATAATGTTACAAATATTTACTATTTCAAATAAATGCTGTTCTTTTGAACTTTCTTTTCATCCAAAAATCATGAAAAATATGTATCACAGTGTTCACTAAAATATTAAGCAGCTCAACTGTTTTTAACATTGATAATAATAAGATGATAATGTTTTTTTGGGCACCAAATCAGCGTATCAGGTTCATGTGATACTGCAGAAAATTCAACTTTTTATATTTATTTTAGTACTTTATTTACTACTTTTAATTTATTTTAGTAATAAAGTTTAACAATATTACTGTTTTACTATATTTTTGATCAAATAAATGCAGTCTTGATAAGCATACAAGACGTCTTTCAAAAACCTGAAAAAAGTGTACTAGTCCTAACCATTTTGATTGGTAGTGTATAAAATTGAAATGCATTTTGTCAAATGTGTTCAGGTCAAGTACTACTCTACTTTACTTTAAGGTATGATAAATGTAGTAGAGTTGTTGTATTGCTATGAAGACCTGATGTTGTTGAATCTGTCCTCACAGGTGGAGGTCATGATGCACAACAGCTCACAGAAGGAAGGACTTGAGCTAAGCACCCTGCTCAAAACTCCTCACATGCAGGTCTGTCTCCATCACATGCGCACACATCCCCCAATTCCCCCATGTCTCCTCTATGTTGCTGTGCTTATGCCCACAGCTGTGATCACAATCCCTGTCCGAGAGCCTGAGCTCTTTTGAACTCTATAACATGACGTTGAGATCAGAATCATGTAGAACTCAGTAGCTTTCATCCTGAATCTAACCCATCATCTCTGGCTCTTTATATCCTCCAGGCGCTTATGATGGCCCATGACAGTGTGGCTGAACAGGAGATGCAGCTGGAGCCTCTTGTTCCTTCCGTCAATCAAAGTGAGACTCTCACCCAGTGGGGCGGGGAGACTGTCAAAATCGTGCGGATTGAGAAAGCAAAGGACATCCCATTGGTGAGGACGTTCTTTCGTTGCTTTTCCTCAGAATGTTATGCACTTCTTGACATTTCACCTGTATTTTAACTTAATGTGCACTTGTGTATTTATGCAGGGAGCGACTGTTAGAAACGATATGGACAGCGTAGTCATCAGCCGCATCGTGAAAGGAGGGGCGGCAGAACACAGTGGCCTTCTGCATGAAGGAGATGAGATCCTAGAGATCAACGGTGTGGAAATCCGTGGCAAAGATGTCAACGAGGTCTTCGACATCCTGGTAATTAATTTTAAAGAAAGATGACAGAAAGAAGAAAGAGGAAGACGTATTTAAGTACTGAAGTATCCAAAAACATACTTAGGCCACTGAACACTGAATAATGTTGTTTTTTCATATTCACAGACGGACATGCATGGTGTACTGACTTTCGTTCTCATTCCCAGCGCGCAGATCAAACCACCTCCTATTAAAGAGACTGTGGTGAGGCCTTCAATTAGAACTAAATTAATTACTGCTTGAGTAAAACAATTGATAAAACTAATCAATGATTAAACCCATATACCTATATTCACACAGATGCATGTGAAGGCACATTTTGACTACGACCCCTCAGATGACCCCTACGTTCCATGTCGAGAGCTTGGCCTGTGCTTTCAGAAGGGAGATATCCTCCACATAATTAGCCAAGATGACCCCAACTGGTGGCAGGCCTACAGAGATGGGGATGAAGACAACCAGCCTCTTGCTGGCCTGGTCCCTGGTACTGTATCTCATGCTATTCCGTGGATCCAGATTTGTGTTGAAATATTTCTGCCTAATTTTCTGACATTAACTTTCACACTTACATATCTTTTTCTCATCTGATTGTTCAGGCAAAAGTTTCCAGCAGCAGAGAGAGGCAATGAAGCAAACAATAGAGGAGGATAAAGAGCCTGAGAAATCAGGTTAGGATCGCAGAGCTTGTGCACACTCTTAAGTGCATACATGCACAGTTCTTAATTCTCATTAACAATCATCTTCTTTTGACAGGAAAACTTTGGTGTGCAAAAAAGAACAAGAAGAAGCGAAAGAAGATGCAATACAATGCTAATAAAAATGATGGTGAGTCTTTTCCGACAAACACTGGAATGAAAATGTAAATGCTGAGGGGTCTCTACGCATCTGTGAAGACTAATAATTGAACTTTTAATTGTGTGCTTCACAAAAATTTGTGTAGTGTAAGAGCTATAATTTACACACCAGACCCTAAATCCTAAAGTACTCTTCAATTTGGATGTGAACAGTTAGCGTATAGCCAACCACATAGCCTTTCAAATTATATGCTAATTGAATGAATTGGATGAAGTCGTTTAAACTAGACTTGTATCTCTTTACTTCCTCACTGTGGCCATCTATTGTTATTGAGTTCTACAGTAGTTTTTGTTGTTACTTCTCATCCATTTCCTCTTGTTCTGCAGACTTTGATAACGAAGAGATTCTCACATATGAAGAAATGGCACTATATCACCAGCCAGCCAATCGCAAGCGGCCCATTGCTGTCATCGGCCCACCAAACTGTGGTCAAAATGAGCTCCGACAAAGACTCCTCTCCAGTGAGCCGGACAGGTTTGCTGGTGCTGTTCCTCGTAAGTATCAGAAAACATACTGTTCATCAGCCTGTGTTACTCTGTACTGTCCTGAGAGACAAACTCTCTTTGCCACAGACACCACACGAAGCCGTCGCGATATCGAGGTGAATGGCCGCGATTATCACTTCGTGTCCCGTCAGGCCTTTGAGATGGACTCTGCGGCAGGGAAGTTCATAGAGTCTGGAGAGTTTGAAAAGAACCTTTATGGCACCAGCACAGACTCAGTCCGACAAGTCATCAACACGGGCAAAATCTGCCTCCTCTGTGTACACACTCAGGTGAGGTGGACCACCCAAAACAGTGACCAGTTCTGTTCCTTTGAGGCCACTTTACTGCAAGGTTTAGCTCCAACACACCTCCCTGGAAGCTTCCAGTGATCTTTAAGACTATTATTATCTGGTTTAGGTGTGTTTAGTTAGGACTGGAGCTAGACTCTGCTGGAAGGTGGCCCTCCAGGAGCAGAATTGGACACCTCTGCCTTAGCATTTTGGTGGCAAATTTTGGAAATCAAGTACCACATGCATTTTCTTGGGAATTGTTGTTATTCACTATTGTTTCTTCTCCCTTTTTAGTCTTTAAAGGTGTTGCGCAGCTCGGACCTCAAGCCCTACATTATCTTCATTGCTCCTCCATCCCAGGAGCGATTGAGAGCCCTCTTAGCTAAAGACAACAAAAACCCAAAGGTAAACTTCGGCCCTGAAAGATCAACTCTCAGGAGCCATTCACATAGAACGTTTTTGCATTCCACTGTGCTGATTTTCCATTATTTTTCTATGTAAACACGCACTAGATAGACGTCTTGTGTGCCTGAGTCTCAAGCCTGTGCATGAAAATGGCGCTCAAAATTTTAACCCTTGTGCTGTGCTGAAAATCCTTTAATTGATGTTCCCAGTCAAAAAAGGCCAGCCTTTTTAAAATTTTGCATTCAGTCTGTTTGTAAACTTGTTTTCTTTCAATTGTGGTCATAGGCCTCATTGATCTGAGCTTATGTACCTCAGTTTTTGTGTAAAAAAACATTATTTGGGGCAGTGGTCACTCAAAAACTGAGGTGCATATGCCCAGATGAATGAGGCCTACAAATAATCAGTTCCAAAAAGAAATACAAAAAACCTCTACTATATGAAGGAAAACAAACTGATAAAAAGATTGAATCCAATATTTGGTAATAATACAGCACAATAAGACAGCTACAGGCAGTGTTTATGAGCCAGTAATTTTTGACTGGGAAAACCCAAGTGTAACAAGGTGGGTAGGGCTGGGCGATATGGCCAAAAAATGTATCACGATAAAATTTTTCATACCCATCGCGGCGTTCCGTGCAGAAAATGCTCTCTCATGCGCACTCCACGTGTTGTCATATTAAATATGACATATTAAAGCTCTTTCGTCTGATTTGAATTCTCCGCTGTAAGACGACCTCATGCATAATACAGCGCAGTGATTGGATCATAAGAGTTCATTCTCATGAATAATACTGAGAAAAGCTCGGAAAACTGATGACGTAGACATGTACTCTCCAGCCACGGCAGCCAGTCACCATTCCAGATTAACGCATATATGTCACTTTTCGTGACGTAGGTTCAGCTTTTTGAACCGGAAGAACGAAATTGCTTCAAAAAATGAAAAAATAACCACTTTTACCTTAGTAATAGACATAATGAGTGCTAAAGTTGTTTTTACTGATGTGCAACCTGTTCATATATGTTAACATCTCAAAAAAATGTGTTTTAGGGTTTCATGACACTTTAAAGGCACATTTTTGCTCATAAATGAAAGTTGTAGAAACCAGACCATTAAAGGTCCCATGAAATCAAAATTGAAGTTTTTTGGGTGTTAGTATCAATATGTTAGTCTTAAAGTTATCTGTATGCCAGTGTGCTCCAAAACAGTGACAAAATTCGCATTTAGAAGATATAAGCATTCAAAGCTTGCATTTCGTCACTTCCGCCAAAACGGCTCAACGATTTTTTTGACGTCACATCGTACTTCATCTTCTCATCAAACTTTGTGTCCAATCAAATGCTCTCTAGAATTCGAAGCGCCCGCCCCATACACTATAAATAGACGCTGAAGCCACGGCTGAAATAGGTCACTTGTTCACACAATTAGTATTTTCTGTATGGTGAATGGCACGTAGTGCTCTATATAGGGGACAGGGAACGATTCAGACAGTGTAAATATGCTTTCCATTGAGGAAAAAAAGAAGTCTGGTTTCGCCCTGTGTCACGCTAACCACCGCACCGCACACATACTCTGCTCCGGTCCAGAGACACGATACATGGAGCGGATCACATGCGCGAGTCGGCGCAGACCACAAAACTTATCGGACCTATTTGAATTCTGCACACAATGCTATATTTTATAGCTATATTGAGGAGATCGTGGCTGTCATACCCTGTCAAATGCAGCTTTACAGAGCTCAGCGGCTCTGAACGGCTTTAGCCCAGGCTGGGATATAAACGAACGCTATTGGCTATTTTAAAAAAGGGGCGGGGCTGCTTGATATGTCCCGCCCTGTCTTCCTGTTTCAGTTAAAATGACATCAACACATAGAATAACGCTGCGTGTTTCAAAGCATTTCAGGGGACCTTTAATTGTGGTTTTAAATTACTCTTTATGGTCATAACATGACACACACTTCATGTTTTTGAATTCTTTACACTTTTCCAGTCTAGGGCTGGACGATATGGCCAAAATTTATATCATGATATATCTCTTAATTTCGGTCGATACGATATAATTCCGATATCGATATGAACAATATTTTTAAAAAAGCCTCAGAAAAACTGCCAAGAATGTCCACAATGGATGTCTGTACAAACTTCTGAAAAATGAATTTTCCAAGTCTGTGAAACCTCCTCCTATAAAACTATATAATATTTTAGAAATAAAAATGGTACAAATAAATTAATGTTCACCTTTTATTTGTATTTAGCTTTCAAACAAACAAGAAATGTGAAATCACTGTCAAATAAACATAAGACTCTCAGACTCACCTTATTAATATAAATATCTTTAACTTTATAACATAGGCTGGTTATTCTTATAGATTGAAACAAAAGTGCTTCAGCCAGGATAAAGAATATGAAAAGTGCTCAGTTGCTGCAGAAAACAAAAACAAAGAGTGAGCAACAACAAAAACATGTTTCTAGAGACGAGCTACTTCTCTGCCAGCAGGAGGCGCTTCTGGAGCAGCAGAGACAGTGGTTTCCCCGGTAACGTCTGTACACAAAGAAGCTACACTCATGAATGCTATTTTATCAGATAAAATGAAAATGCCATCGAAACTTTTCTGAAGACAGTCGCTTCCCTTCAAAGATACACTCATATAAAACACCTGTGCTGCGTTTTGATTTTGAAACGTGCAGTGTTCGTTTATTCAGTGAAGTCAAACTCCACAAATAAATCAATGTATGGGAAACACTGGTGATATATATCGAAATATCGGAAATGTGTTTAAAAATCATATCACCGTTATTGAAAAAAAAAATGTTGCAATATATATTAATATTGAATTATTGTCCAGTCCTATTCCAGTCATTTTTAACAAAATAAATTAAAAGAAAAATTTATTTCTTAGTTTCTGCATGTTGTGTGATATTGTTTCAAATCATGAAACCGGTTTGTATTGCCTGAATTTGATGACGCTTATCTTGAGCACAGTTTGCAGTGCAGGCTGCAATATTAATAATATTACATTTTTTGTCTCTTGCACATTTGACACTAGCTTGATTTGACAGTAGTTGTAGCTAGTTAGGATGAAGATATAAATTTGTTCATTATCAAAAACAGTAACATCTGTAAAAATTGTAACCTCATTTTTATTAGGTGAAATTATTTTGACTCTTTGAGTTTTATTTTATTATCCATCAGTCTTCCATAGTAGCATACATTTAGATCATGATAATCACAGTTAAAACCACACATAGCACCTCAATACCATGGTAAAAATGTAACTATATGGTTCCTAGGTATTTGTATGAAAAACAGTAGTCTAAAATACATTTAGTATAATTTCACGAACACTATAGCTTAATCACAAATAATACTGCAATTATATTCCATTACTCCTTTAATATATTAATAATAGAATAAAATTCATGAATATCCTACACTCCTGCCACAATAGCATGGTGCAGTTAGTGTTACTATAGTAAATGCATGGTAAATGATGGCGATTTGTAGATTGTATCGTTGCACGCAGTGTTTCTCCTGTTTGTCAGCGCTATTTCATCCAGCTTTAAACTAGTTTAAATCAGAGTCATTTGTATTGTTCGCTGAATTCAAACGCTTCACACTGGATCTCACAGCGCTATTTAGTGCTTGCGTGATTGAGTCTTATCAGCGAGTAAACGCATCTGCTCTCGCTGCCACTTGAACTTTGAACCAAGCGGATAAATGGTCTGGGTTGCATAGTGCTGTTTTGCTGCTTTAACATTATATATTGAACATTTATCAAACTCATTTTATCGTTTTATCAAGGAAAACTATATCGCGACAATTATCGTTATCGTTTTATTGCCCAGCCTTAAAAGTGGGAGTTGCAAAGTCAGTAAGTTTTAGTCCACTGCAATAAGATTTAACTAACATTTTAGGAAAAATAAAATCATCTCGGGGTCAAAATGACCAGAACACAACATGAGGGTTAAAGAATGCATCTCGAGCCCTTTCCTTTTTTTTTCTCTCTGAGTGAACTCAGCCTTTGGATTACTACTCCCATTCTCATGGTTTCACACCCTTTTGGGTTTTTTCTGTTGTTTCAGCCTGAGGAGCTGAGAGACATCATCGAGAAGGCCCGTGAGATGGAGCAGAACTACGGTCACCTGTTTGACGCCGCCATCGTGAACACCGACCTGGACAAAGCCTACCAGGAGCTGCTGCGTCTCATCAATAAACTAGACACTGAACCTCAGTGGGTCCCCTCATCCTGGCTGCGCTGAGATGAAGCCCATTCACAGCGACACCTCCACAGACGGGTGTAAATGAAGAGCAGACTGTTTGTGAATCGCACACTCTCGGGTTCCATAGAGTTGACTGAATGCAGCCGTTTTTACTCTACAGGATTCAACACTAGATAAGGACACTACGCCCCCTCGGACCTCGCCAGAAGTGTTTGTCTGTACTGCGCTGTCAGCAGGCTGAGGGAATGAGAGTTTTCATGTCAGAATTTGTTTGATCATGGTGTGTTTTTGAGTCTGGTTACCCACATTCCAGTGAGAGCGTTACCAGTAGAATTAGGGCTTCTGTACTGCTTTTGATAACTATTTATGATTGTAAATATTCTATATGTATTTTTAAAGAAGTTTGTGGACAAATGTGGAGGGCTTACGTTGTGGGAAAGCAACTGTACTAAAAGTCACCGTTTTAAAGTACAATAAGATATTCAGACTCCAGAATGGTTTGGCTTCTCTGACATTATTAGTGGACAAAGACGTTCGTACACTCTGTTCTCTCCTCTTTCACCCTGAAACTCTGATGTACAGTGATACAAGAACATCTAGAAGTGAGTTCAGTGCCCATCTGAACAACTCTTTCAGGCTTACAAGACACTAAAAGGGATAAATGTCAAAGCGACTGATGCCTTCTATCCCTGTGGCGCTGCCTCAGTGTTCCTATGGCAAGCAACACTGTGATTATGACAGAGGTTAATAGTACACTTCAGGTTTTTGAGAGTTTGCAAGGCCACATCTGAACGCAGCTGCAAGATACAAGTGGCTAAATGTAAGTCTATACTCTCTGTCTCAGTATTCACATGCACTTCCAGCACTAAGAAGTGTAACCAGTATTGTAAACAGTATTTGACAGCAATACAGTGAGGTTCACCATCTGAGCGTCAGCACGGCCTAGTCTTAGTCAGTGCTTCTGCACAATTTAAAAATTTGTAATTTGTGATTTGTTCTTGATTGGATTTGAAGGTTCTGTTGTTTTTACCCATTTCAACATGAGCAAAGGGCTTGTGTTTTAATTTGTGGTAATGTTCAACATTATTAGGATCTTGTGAAACCTGCCAAGAACATGTCCTGGTCTTATTTCACCCTAAATCGGAAAGAAAAGAATCCTTTTTTTCCCCCTCAAAATTAAAGTATGCAAAAACTGTTTTCTTTAACATGAAAAAGATTTTTAATTTGTGCTTATAAAATCATATAATGTATAGGTTGTATTATTGTAATAAAGTCAAAATGCTGTTCAATCATTAGAATCTAATCTAAATCACTTTTCAGAATAAAAACAAAAATACAATAAAAAGATAAGAAGAAATGCTTAATTTTGGTGAAAAAATGTGGTCTAAACACAGGCTTCATTTTCTTTGTACAAAATATAAATATGTTTTTCTGTTTGGTTTTGGGGTGTAATTCTTACCTGGACATGTTTCATGAGATTTTCCCATTGGTTTTAAACATCAGCTCCATGTTGAGGTTAGATGTGTGTGCCGAGCGTATGCTTATGAATGCATGATTTTGGGGTATGTTTGGCCCATGAGTGCAAATGCTGGAAGTGAGGAACACTTGATCTTGATGGACAGAAAGCTGTGTATGTGTGTGTGTGTGTGTGTGTATGATTGTTAAACAACTCTTTTAAAAGAAGGACTGTCAGTTATTGCAGACAAGTATTATCTCCATAGCTGATTCAAGCACACACTGGAAACAGCTTTACAGAGATTTGTTCTGCAGAACTGTTTTTACTGTTTTTCCTTAAGATAATCAGTTTGTATTTAGAAAACAACCTAAATATTTTTTTTAATGTACAGAATAGCTCAGCCACTAGGAAACACACCGTTGAGGTTTTTACTCTTGTGCACTACACTTTGGTTTGTGTTGTGAGTGTGGACGGAGCCAGTAACCAACCCGCTGTGCGTCACCTCAGTCTCATGTGATCTAGTTACATGCCAGTCAACTGGAAGTAGAATTAAAGAATGTAAAAGAAGAATCACCTTTCCTTCTCAACTGTTTTTGTATGAATTATACAAGTGAATTAAAGCCCAGATTAATAGTGTTTGTCTCTTTTTCTTCATAGAGGAGATGGTAATTTTATTAGTTCATTAACATTCTGTGCTGCTTCGGTTTTTTTTTTTTTTTTTTTGGAACCTGTGATACTTTTTTCAGGATTTTTTTTTTTTTTTTGATAGTTTAAAAGAACATTTATTCAAAATAGTCTTTACTATCACTTTGTATCAATTTAACACATCCTTGCTGAATAAAAGTATTAATTTCTTTAAATAAAGAAAGGAAATAAATTGACTGATCCCAAACTTTTGAAGAGTAGTGTATATTGTTACAAAAGATTTCTATTTTAAATAAATTCTGTTTTCTTTAACTTTTTATTTATCAAAGAATCCTGGAAAAAGTATCACAAGTTCCATATATATATATATATATATATATATATATATATATATATATATATATATATATATATATATATATATATTACAGCTGTTTATAACATTAATATTAAATCAGCATATTAATGATTTCTGAAAGATCATGTGACACTGGAGACTGGAGTAATGATTCTGAAAATTCAGCTTTGCATCACAGAAATAAATTCTATTTTAAAGTATATTAAAATAGAAACCCATTATTTTAAATTCCAATAATATTTTATAATATTACTTTTTTTTTTTTTTTGTCTTTTATGTATTTTGGATTAAATAAATGGAGCCTTGATGAGCAGAAGAGACTTCTTTAAAAAAAAAAAAAAAAAAAAAAAAACATTACAAATCGTACTGATCCCAAACTTTTGAATGGCTTTTTTTTTTTTTTTTTTAAATTAATGAACTTTTTAAATTTAAATTAACACATTTATTCAGCAAGGATGCATTACATTTGTCAAAAGTGCAGTAAAGACTTTGACACTGTTACAAAAAAAAAAAAAAAAATCATAAATGTGGTTCTTTTGAACTTTCTATTCAGAAAAAAATTTGTCACAAAACAATTAAGCATCACAACTGTTTCCAACATTTATGATAATAAAAAAAAGAGAAAATTCTTTAGTACAAAATCATGATTCTAGATCATGAACTCAATTATTTCTGAAAGATCATGTGACACTGAAGACTGGAGTAAAAGCTGCTGAAAATTCAGCTTTGCATCGCAGGAATAAATTATTAAAATAGAAATATTACATTTCAGTAGGCTATTTTGCTATTTTTTTATTTCAAATACAGCCTTGTGGTTTAAGTAAAGTAAATATTTTTGTGGGAATTTTAAAGAAAAAAGATGCACAAACTCAAATCAATTTGTGACTCATTGACATTATAATCGCGTTTATACACAAGTGCGCCTCCGAATCACTAGAAAGCAGCACAGAGCATCTTAACACGCCACGAACAAAACAACGACTTCCTCTTCCGCCTGATTTTCAACATGCTGATGAGATAGCAACCGCTGTTCAGGTTTCCTTACTTTTTATTTTGAATATATATGCACTTGGATTCTCATCATCAAATAAAGGACATTGAGTAAACTCCACTACACATTTCTCCTATATATCGGTAAGTGAAAGAAAGTATAGTTGTAGTGGCAGAAAGCGGTGTTTGTGTTTAATTGTAAAACTATCCTTTAGTTACTCTACATCAATTATAGTTTACAATATGTTTGATAGACAGTTTTTGTGTCTCCATTCTTAACACTTTCCAGACGTTTTCTAAAAACAACTGTTTACCTGAGAAGCTTTTCTCATTCTGCATCCTTTGGCAGTGTCTCAAAACCTAGTGCGCTTTCTTCACAGACAGCATTAGACTCAGTTTCAGGATCAAGATGCCAGGCCTCAGCTGCAGATTCTACCAGCACAGGTTTCCAGAGGTGGAAGATGTGGTGATGGTCAATGTCAGGTCGATAGCAGAGATGGGCGCCTATGTGAGTCTGCTGGAGTACAACAACATCGAGGGCATGATCCTCCTGAGCGAGCTCTCCAGGAGACGAATCCGCTCCATCAACAAGCTCATCCGGATCGGGCGCAACGAATGCGTGGTGGTCATCCGTGTGGATAAAGAGAAAGGTGTTTCAAACTTGTTTCTTGCTCTCTTTTTGGTTGTTTTATCCGTTCCTGCTTTTAACCTGTGATATCCATATTTCCACAGGCTACATTGATTTATCCAAAAGAAGAGTATCACCTGAAGAGGCTGTTAAATGCGAAGACAAGTTCACAAAATCGAAAACAGTGCGTATGGCACTTATCAAAATCCATAAATTTCAACTTGATTCAAAAATTGAGATGTAAAAGTAGCCTAACATTTGACAGCTGTGTTAGGACAGAAATGTTAAACGACTGACACTAATGCCTTTTTCAGCATATTAGGCATACGTTTAAGAATGAATGTGTTATGCATATATTTACCGTCAGTCGTGTAAATGAATTTAATGAACTTGGTTACGCCTTCCTGATGATCTTTCAGTAAATTATCATCAGATCTACACTGATAAAACGTGTCTATTAATATTTAATGGATCTGAGCTTACAGGAACTAACAGTGAACAGATGTACTGCTCATTGTAAGTTTATGCATTTGCCAATGTTAATTAATGGGACCTTATTGAAAGGCATTATTAGATTGTCATTCTAAACCCAAATGCCATTTTTCATGACCGTCTTTTGCCTTTTTTCACTGACGCAGAGTTGAAAATGAAGTCTGACAGTGTTTTAAAGCTATTGTTATCCTATCTTTGCCTTCTAAAGCCCTGTATATGGCCATGGTCTCATAGATGTGTGTATATATGTATATTGTTATAGGTTTACAGCATTTTGAGGCATGTCGCTGAAGTCCTAGAGTACACCAAAGATGAGCAGCTAGAGAGTCTGTACCAGCGAGCCGCCTGGGTGTTTGATGAGAAGTACAAGCGGCCTGGATACAGCGCTTACGATGTCTTTAAGCAGTCTGTGTCGTGAGTATGCATTTGTCTGTCAAGTATTGACTATGAAATGACTTGTGACTTAAAATGACTAAAACGTTTTTATATCACACATTCTGTTGCAGAGATCCGTCCATTTTAGATGGTCTGGATTTGACGGAGGAGGAAAGGGCTGTTCTGATTGATAACATCAACAGACGACTCACTCCACAGGCTGTTAAAATAAGAGCGGACATTGAGGTGGCCTGCTATGGCTATGAGGGCATCGATGCGGTTAAAGAAGCTTTGAGAGCTGGACTGACGTGTTCAACGGAGTGCATGCCAATCAAGGTAAGAACTTTTGGTCACACTTTATTTTAAGGTCCAATTCTCGCATTAACAAACCATTAACTGTGAATTTTGCCTCAATAAACTCCTAATTTGCTGCTTATTAATAGTTAGTAAGGTAGTTGTTAAGTTTAGATATTGGGTGGGATTAGGGATGTAGAATATGGTCATGCAGAATATATGCTTTATAATTACTAATAAACAGCCAATATGTTAATAATAGGCATGGTAATAAGCAACTAGTTAATAGTGAGAATTGGTCCCTATACTGAAGTGTTACCTAACTTTTTTGCTCTGGTTATATACATTTACTCAAAAATGCATTAAAGATGCAATTCATGCACACAGTAACTTGAATACACCTCGTTTATAATAAACGTGTTTTTAATTTCTGATTGAAAACGCCTCATTTAAAAGAATTAAATTCTTGAAAAGAAAACCTTAAGTGGTTTGGCATAATATGTCATTAACATTAAAAAAAAGTGAGGTGGTTATTTTTTCTTTAAATTTTATCAGTAATTGAACATGTTTTTCAGTCATGTGGTCAAGGTTAATAAGACTCTTAAAAAAAATAATAATAATAATAATAGGACAGCTTTTGAAACGCAAGGTTAGTTCAAGTTGTAAAATGTCATGCTGTGCAACTCCCCAAAAACGTAATGATATATTTAGAAATTAATTGTACAATTTTTTTTTTTAAATAATTAAAAAATTTAAAATAATTAAAAGTAATTAAAATAATTGAAATTTTATTAAACTTTTAAAGTAATTAATTTAGATTCACATTAAATGGAATATTGGGGAATTTGTTATATATATATATTTAGATTAAGATGTGTATGCTTGCATGTCTTTAAGATGTAAGGAAGTTTGTACTTTTTACTTGTTACACCACGACATTTTTAGAATTATTAAATAAGCTTTTTTTTTGACCTTTTGTTGTTGTTGTTGTTGTTGTTGTTGTTGTTGTTGTTGTTGTTGTTGTTGTTTGAAAACGGTTCCAAAAAAAAAAACAGATGAAACCCTCTAGTAGATGCTTCTAGTGATCCAGATTTGCTCACTATTTCATTGCTTTTGTTACAGATCAACTTGATTGCCCCTCCGCGCTATGTTATGACCACAACCACGCTAGAGCGCACAGAGGGTCTTTCTGTGCTCAATCAGGCCATGGCTGTCATTAAAGAGAAGATCGAAGAGAAGAGAGGCGTCTTCAACATTCAGATGGAGGTGAGAAATTATAATTTCCCATTTTTCTGGAATGGAGACATTACTAACTGAAATTTTAGTTCAGTATGCTGTTATAAATCTTGTTGTATTGAATAGCACTTGACCTCGTTTCAATATCCCTGCAGCCAAAAGTGGTAACGGACACAGATGAGACAGAACTGGCTCGGCAGTTAGAGCGGCTGGAGAGAGAGAATGCAGAGGTGGATGGAGACGATGATGCAGAGGAGATGGAGGCCAAGACTGATGACTAGCTTGAAGAAACACAATAAACCAGCATTGCTGTAATCGTTCAGGAGACTTGAGAGTTACAGTAAATTGTTTATCATACCACACAGACTGAAAAGCCACTGATGCAAAGCACTGCTTCCATAATACCAGGCAGATTATGGGTGAATCGTGGCGGGCAGTGAAAGTGGAACGTACGTTTGCTTATCAGATGAGTTGTGGGAGGAATGCCTTTCACAAACACTAGAGTCTGGCTTAGGGAGTATTAATTAATAATACCGATAGCATTTCAACAGTGTGGTTGTTTTAAGTGACTGTCTGTCTCCAGCCTCATTTAAGAAAGATGCAGTTTGCAGTGAAAAATACTTTACTTCTTACTTCAAACACCCCTCTGTTGTGGATGCAGAACTAATAAAAACAAGCATTTTTTTTGTTCCAAAGCATTTGTCATGTATATTTGTATTATTTTTGTTTTATTTTATTTTATTTTTTTGGTTACCTGTTTTGATATATTATGGAATCTTTACTAAATGAATAGTATTTTAGCAGATACACTACTGTTCAAAATTTTGGGGTCAGTGATGTATTCAATTTATAAGTGACGGCAATGACATTTATAACATTACAAAAGGTTTCTGTTTTAAATAAAAGCTGAATTGTATATTCTTCTAAGAGTCCTGAAAAATTCAGCTTTGCCATCACAAGCATAAATCACGTTCATTGCCTTGGAACTGTCAGACTTCAAATATTATCACCTTGGAATTATAAAGTTCTATCTGAATTGTTTGTCAATACAGTTATTCACATTCTTATTCTGTAACAACTTATTTACATTGTGATTTTTTTTTTTTTTTTTTTTACATTTTGGGACCTTTTATTAAAAAAAATAATAAAATTCTACCTACAAAGTATACAGAATGCAAAATCTTTGAAGCTCAATATTTCAAAGCCACTCAGAATGCAGATAGAACCCTATAATATAGATAGTGCATCTTTGATCTAATAAATGCAGCCTAGCATAAGAGACTGATCCCAAACTTCATACTAAATAAGATTTTAGGAAATCTGTGTTATTGCAGTTATGCCAGTTATATATATATATATATATATATATATATATATATATATATATATCCATGCTTTTGCCTTTGGTTACTACGGCATTGCCACAACTAAAATAAAACAGTTACTAAATTTAAAACAGTTTACCATGGTAACAATTTTTTTCATCTAAACAGTTTGTTTATTTTTACTGGGATCTCATGCAGACAATTATAGAAAATTTCAGATTCTTTTTTTTTTTTTTTTTTTTTTTTTAATCCAGAAAGTTATTTTATTTTCTAAATAGTAAAAATGGTGTTACATCTGTGGGGCATAGTCCTAGTAATAATTAGTTTTTAATGTTAAATAATTTTACAACCAAATCACACTAACTCTTCTTGAGGTTCATCTTCTTGCATTAGCCATTTACTTCTTGCATTACCATACTGGTTTATTTCTCTGGTTAATGTTCCACTGCAGAGAAAAACTCAGTGAAAACAGTTTGTTTTTTAATACAGCGACAGAATCCACCTGTGAAGCTGAGGGTTTCACATCATGAGGGTTTTCCACCAAAAAAAAAAAAAAAAAAGTGCCGTTCTAGACTCAGAATGTAATTCAGTCTCCCATAGAAAGATAGCGCTGTTGTATCACAGTTTGGTCTGTAGGCTCAAACTAAACGCTCGTTTGTGTAGTTACACACTCTTTTAAACAGGCATTGTGCTTGTGTTTTTTTGAGAGGAACGCTGCACGAGTGGCAGATTCCACATGTATTTGATAAACTCGGGTCAGCCTGAATATTTCAGTTATTTTTACAGAGCCCCCTCTGAGCATTCGAAGGGCATTAGGTTTATGGATACATACAGCTGGTTTAATGCATTTTCAATCATTTCCACTCAGGAATCCTAATGTCCCTGTCTCTGTACATTACATTAGTGCAGGTGTGCACAGGTTTGTCTGGCTAAATGAGACACTGGACCCTGAGAGCAGCCTGTTTTGTGTTCACATGAGAATACTTATGGCAGAAAGCCTGGAACCTGCACATCCAAATCACTCAGCTACTGTTGAGAGCGCTAGATAAAGATAAAGGCATTTTATGATTCTCATAGTGTGGCCATTCATTCACTGTACTTGTTTCCATACAGGTGTGTTGTATATTTTCAGGTGCTTTATATGTGTGCTCAGTGTTTCTCTTTAAAAAACATCTTAATTCATAATTTTAATTATAAGGCTATCTAAAGGTTTTAAGATAATGAAAAACGTAAATTGAGTCAAATGTGTCCACACTTTGATTGGTACTGTATATTTTCATCAGACTTTGGGGTTCATAGTACATTAGGAATCTGCAGTTGGATTTAACTGAACAGGACTGCTAATTGATAAATTGGGGTTTCTGGTGTAAGTTCTCTCATATTTTCATATTTTCATCTGGCCTAACGACTAATTTACTATGCTATCGCAGGACTCTGAACACTCACGTCTGCATTTATATCATCTCTAGAAGTGGTGTTATGTGGTTGAAGAAGTTCAGGTAAGAAACCATGGGAGAACTTTGAGTCCATCAAAAAAAATCCCGAAAAAATTGATGGTTTCCACAAAAATATTAAGCAGTACAACTGTTGTCATTGATAATTTCATTGATAATAATAAGAAATGTTCAGCAAATCAGCATGATGATGAGCAAAATGATTTCTGAAGGATCATGTGACACTAAAAACTGGGGTAATGATGCTGAAAATTCAGCATTTCATCACAGAAATAAATTACATCCTAAAATATATATTTAAAACAGCAAACAGTTATTTTAAATTGCAATAATATTTTAAAATATCACTGTTTTTACTGTATTTTTTGTCAAATAAATGCAATCTTGGTGAGCATAAGAGACTTTTTGTCAAAATCTTGAAATAAACCCCTTGAAATAAATAAACTTTCAATGATGGTGTGTATTTATATGAGTTTTATGAGAACTTTTCACCTTTTATGATCTCATATTTTTGTGTATCTGTTTTGTGCTAAGCTCTGATGAAAACCTAAAAGTGAAACTTTACTTCAAACTTTCTACTTTAATTTCTCATGTACTTTAATTAGTGTCAAACAGTCACCGAAATGTTCACATCTTATTTGTTCACATTTTCATTTCTAGAAAATGTGAAAAGAATGAAAATGTGGCTATTAGTGAAGTCTGTTTGAAATAAACTTGAGAAATTGTTCCGAACTCCTAATTTTGAAACTCTACATGCGTCGCACCTGTTCATTTAATTGTAAGAAATCAATCTCTTGTTGCAAAATCGAGTTAGCTCCCCATCACTGCACACTCAGTCAGGTTAACATGATTAACTGCTAATGAGGGGTTATTTCTGTCACTGCTGAATCGAAGGCTGCGTAAAGTGAGGGAGAGAGAGAGAGCACCTGTAATTAAGAGCCATTTGCTTATCGTCTTGGAAAAATAATCCCTTCATTATCACCTTTAATATTAATTAGACATCAGTTTTCTGCCTTTCTATAAGATTATGCATTGCTCAGGATAAAACATTGTTTTAGGTAATCTCGTATTTTTAATGTGGATTCTGCCTTATGTTGCTATGTTTCAGGGCTCATATTGATTTTACTAATTTTATTATCTTCTTTTGAGATGGCTTAGGAAAACATAAAGCATAAATATGACACAAAGTAATGTTCCCTGTTCATGGGATGTTTGCATTTCACGAGTTTACCAAGTGAGGGAACCAAAGTATCAGTAACCGTGATATTTCCTCAGCATATTTGTACTGTTAGAACCTCTCAAAACTTTTAAGCAAATAAATAATACCAAATTATCCAGATCTACACTGCACAAATTAATACACTTGCTGAGAACATAGATGTTCTTGACATGTCAGAAAGCTTCAAGCAGTTTCAGAAGGGTTTTGGCAACACAATGATGAGCTAAACTCTTGATATGAAACAAGTTTGCCATCCTTGTGTTTGCCGATCATACTGTCAAAACAAACAACAACAAAAAAAAATGATTTTTTTTTCAGATGATTTCTAAGAAAAAGACTAAGTTCTTTTAAATTAATATTTTTATAGTGGTAATTTTATACTTTATATCTTAATATTTGACATTGTAAATAAAAAACTAAATTAGATTTTAATGCATAATAAATTTTACCATTACATTTCTGTCATGTTGCCAGAGCAAACAATTCATTTCCACTCGTTTGCCTTATACCATGATGTCTATGTTGAATGTTTGTCAAGTTTGTCACAAGAGCCTAATCTGTTAAATCTACTGTATAATATAGGTTAATATTGTCTTTAATCTAATGTATCATTTTGGGAAATCATCTGATACATCATGACTAAATGTATGACTAGACTGGGTGACTGTAGTTCAAAGAAGAACATCTATTTTTACGAAATAAATACTGAAAAACACAATGTTTAAGTTTGCTTGAGAAAGCCAACTTACTGAAATGCTATTTAAACTTATAGTTATTATTATTATTCTTCTGAGACTAAAATTTCTGACTCTAACTTCACAAAATATTGGTGAAGGAATGAAAAAGCATCATTTTAAAGAAGAATTGGCAGATTATTTCTGAAGTGAAAAATGTTTTTAAAAAGGTAGAAAGAAAGAAAGAAAGAAAGAAAGAAACTAAAAATAATTATAGAAGTATGAGTTTATTATTATGAAAAATTCACAAAAATACTATTTTAAAAATTTTACATTAAATTTATTTTCCAAAAAATGTTTTACTTTAAAATGGTAAGAAAATCAAAACCATTAAACTAAACAAGTTGTGTTCCAAAAAACTTTTCATCTAGATGAAATTAATTTTGAAATTAATTAATTAATTTACAGTGTGGTCATTTTTTTCAGGACCTTTTTGGTTATTCAGTGTTTTCGTGTTTGTGTGTGTGTGTGTGTGTGTGTGTGTGTGTGTGTGTGTTCACATAACAAGTGCCAAAACCTTCATCAAGTTTCATACCATTCCGATGAAGTGAAAACATTCTAAAAAACCAAAATGTAAAATTATCAAAAAGAGGGTAATAAGAACCCTTGTAGATTCACATTCCCCTGTAGTACAAACAAAACCTTTAGCTGCTTCACAGAACCACTTTTATGAATGCACTGAACACAACCAGTAAGTCCAGCAAGGCATCAAAAGAGTCTTTGACACCTTCATTCATACCTGTGTGAAGCATAGATCGCTGTGGGTTTGTCTATGATTGGATTGATTGGATGAGGGCATGTTGCAGCTGGGTTGTCTCCACAGGGGAGTAAGGTTAATTAGGAGAAGATGATGAGATTGATGATGGATTGAGGTCTATAGTGCAATGTAGACGCATTCAGGCCTACAGATGACACAACACATTCCCCTGACCTGCCCCGTCAGCCATCAGCTTACGCAGGCAAACGTGCTGCCGGCGCTAATGCTGTTGGCCCGATTCAGCGGCACTAAACCTCAATCCAGGTTTGAGTCGTTGTGCTCATGTTGCTTATAGTCGAGCGTTCCAAATGTAGCTTTCACTCACTTGTTTGTACAAAGCTGCCAACACATCAAGCCCTCTTGTATGTTATCTACAACAGCTGCAGCTAGATAATATTCATTATGAAGAGGAACTGTCACATCCGTCAATAGTAAAGATCTGCTTCCAGGACCTCGGCGCTCATGTGCTGCTGATGCCTGGAGTGTTTCACCTGAGTTTGTGAGCTTTCTCAGCTGCTCTCATCACATTTCTATTGGACTCGTAGGTGTTTCGGGTTAGAAATGTTTCAGGCGTATCCATATAAAGCAACGGACACACCCTGGGACTGGAGCATAGGTGAGGAATTATATTGCACATGCTAGTGCTGGATCTTTTCTATGGAGAAAAATAACGGTGAGCTCTTCTTTATCTTTGAGCATTCACACTTGTGAACTGAACCTCTGCTAAGCCCCGCCTTAAAATCAAACTGACCAATCCAAAGGCTATTGCCGTTTCGCCATTTTCAAGCTTTAATACTAGTTTCAGCATGAAATAAACAAACATCTGAAGTTAAGTTAAAGAAAGAGTACAACTTACCGAAATCCGTATCCTGTGTCATGTAATCAGTGTTTCAACGGTGCAAAGACTGATTGTAAAATATGTTACGTAACGTCACATTTACATCAGACATATTATATTCTGTGACAATAAACTCGTTAGTCAGCTAGAAATTAACTCTAGAAAGGGGCATTTTGCTAAATATATGCACCATAAAACATATTAATTATAATGTTTACTGTTTAATTTATGTTTGAATAAATCATAAGTTCATAGTCACCTTTTAAATGTTATATAAAAAAATGAATTGGAGTTGAATTATTATTATGTAATTGGAACTTTATAATTATAAAAACTTCATTGAGTGTAATTTAAGTGCTTGTATTTGCTAATTTTAAGCTTCAATATTTTAGTAATGTAGTAGGCTACAAACTCACTCTCATGTATACTGCATTAGATGAGAGTTTTTTTTTTCCTTGAAAAAATTTGGCATGTACTGTGCCTGATATATATCAAAAATAATCAATATTGAATCAAATTGAACTGGTAATCGAATCGAATTGCAAGCTTGTGAATGAGAATCGAATCGAATTGTGAAATTTGTGTCAAAACCCAGCCCTAATCAAAACTAGCTCTTAGCTAGTCTGTTCTTTGGTTTTCTTTCACTCAGACAAGCTGAAAGACCAGCTAAGACCAGTTCAAGCTGGTTTAAGCAGGTTCTTTTAATAGGATTTGCTCTTTTTTATAGTTTCGAACACTTTTTTTTTTTTTGGAATTATCCCAAAACATGTCATCATGTTGTCAGGTCATTTAGAAAAGGTACCTAGAGAGTTTTCCTTTTCTCCAAAAACAATTCTTGAGAAGTTCATGTTGTAAACTACATTGTGTTGCCTTTCATTCCTAAATGAACATGCAGAACGTCAGTTCTTAGTTCTAAGAACTCATACATTTGCTCCCGTCCTACGTGTTTTTTTTTGTTTGTTTTTTTTTTTTTTTCAAAATCCATTTCACTTGAATGTATATCACAATGCAGAAAAATAACATCTGTCGATACTTCCGTTTCATTGCAATTTCTCTAAAGAAAAGCAGCAGATGAAAATGCTTTGCAAAACCACAAATCACTCAAGCCAGTGTTGCCAAGTCTGTGGTTTTACCACGGAATTGGGCTTCTTTATGCTGTTGCAGCGGGTTGTTTTTTAGTCCGCGTGTTAACACCATCTCCCCGGATTTTGATGGGGACCTCTGTCAGAGGAAGAAAACAGGACTGGGCTAGTTTTGATTAGCAGTTGAGCTGGTTTGTTTTGCATACCTGGCAACCCTGACTCCAGCCCTCGTACGAATAATATTCAATTAATTTTAATCACTTTATGAGCATGTTTCATCACAGCTGTTAATAAAAATCTCTAGTTCCCATTCCTATGGGATGTTCTGTAAAGCTAGTCTGCATTAACAGCAGTAACCAGAGGCAGTGGAGCTTAGCAAAGGGTTAATTGTCGCTGTTTGGCTTTATCAAATACATCAACTAAAAGCATCACTTGATCTAGCCTAAATGGTTCCTTTGAAGCAGAAAGGCTGTTTCTCTTTAAAGCAATCAACATTTCTCTGGTGTAATATTTCCTTTTTCGTATCATAGCTTTGATGAACTGCTTCATATCAAATAATGTACCGCTGCTGGATTTTTGCGTGGCGCAGTGAGCATCCCGAGCAATAAAACAGCACGAGCTTTCACGAAACGTGTCAAACGGGCTCCCATAACCCTCAGCCACGCACCTGTGTTGATGTTGCTTCATTTCTCTGATGATGTGTGGCAATAATCAGAGGAGATCCTGAACACAGATATGTTCTCTCTTGGCTATTGAGCCATCCACCGCTTCCAGCCATGCACCTGTACCCCTCCTCGCTCCTGCAGCAGCATGCCGTGTTTTGCTTGGCATTTCTCATTAAAAACTTGCTCAGCTTGACACCATGGTTTCCTAAGTGAGGCTTTCATGAAGAATCTGTCAGTACAAACACCCGACAGCTTGTTAATAACAGATTTCCACCACAACAATACGCTGCTATTGTCAGCACTTGGGTCAGACTCGATCTAAAAGACGGAGCAAATAAAGTCACGGCTTACTCGAATATCAACATTTATTCCGCACATTTGTGCCTAACTGGACATAAGGTGGATAAGGTCAGGCTGACTTTGGAAAGACAGCGCGTGCCAGTGCGATCTGGACCGGATCGCGCCAACATGACCTCGATGTTCAAAAACACATTGAATTTATTACGTTTTTGGGACTTGATTTTCCAACGGCCTATTTTGGGGCGGCGTGACATACTGCTCTGAGCCATAAGTAGAGTCTATCCTCTTTAGCATAGGATTTAATGATGCTTGAATGTGCACTCTCTTACATGTGTGGCCCCTGCCACCAGAAAAGTTTTTGAGAGGCAAGTTAACAGACCGTGAAAAGGCGGCACAGATGGCAACATCCTAGGTGGTAATTATCCAGCACCTCCTCTAGAAAAAAGGCAAGAAAGTAGAAAGTAAAAACACAAGATGGGTGTTGCCATCAGGTCAGACTCTGACACCTCTTGCAAGTCAAATCAAATCAACGGGGTCCTGTGGGGACAGAGGCTGGACTGATGTCACAGGTCACATCGTCCAATAAGAGGATGATTTCTAGCTTCACTGCTTTGCATGCTTGAGAGGAATTGGCGTTCGATAGTGAGTTTTGACTTTTTTTCCCCTAGTTTTGTGTATTCGATGAGCTGAAAGCATCACAGTAAGGAAGAGCCGAGCATAATAGGAGCATTTATGCAACATTAAAGCTGTTGTGAAGAGCTTAAACGTTTATTTTGGTGCAGATCTATTAAAATTAGAGGTGACGGTTCATTTGAATCCTGTTTGATTTTTTTGGGTGGGGGGATTTGATGCACTACAAGGTAATGGCTGTTCCGATGTACAAGCGCCCATGCAAAAATATGTAAATGCTGCCCATATTAGAATCTTTGTCTGGTTGTCATTCTCACATGGGGCACATCAAAGCCATATGACCTGATTTTGCACCTGCTGTTTAATTAAATTTACAAGACAGACACACTCTCCACTCCTGGTGATATACAAATCAGTTTTTATTACCCCGGCCCTGTAATTTACAAGGCAATTGACTGCTGTGTGGAGATGGTGCCTGCCAAAGTGGTCCCTCAGAAAAGATATAGAAACTCTCGACACTGCTTCAGTTCTGCTTCTTACAAGAAAGCTTGAGCGGTGTAGATAATGAACTGTAGGGAGATATCTGTCTTGATGGAGAGGGATTTTACTTTAGAGACAGAATTTTCATGTAATGATGCAATGTTCTTGGCACTAACAAAAAAGTGGTATGGTATTTTTTTTTTTTTTTTTTTGAAAATATACTTTGGATTTTATCATAGTTGAACTGATTCTGCTAGTTGAATTGATTCTTTGAAGTATCTTTGGGTACCACATAAAAATGAGTGTATTCATTCAGCATCACGGTATATTGTAAATTTATACATACACTGATTCGAATATCTCTTCTATGATGAGCGTGTTTTTTATTTCTGAATTAAAACTCATTTTCGTATTTTTGCGGAGTAAAGTCAAAATGTCATAGTATAACTTAAAGAAGCCTCATTACAAAAATTAAATTCTTAAAAAGAAAACATTACTAAATAGATTGGCATAATGGTTTATTATTTCATGTAATAAATAAATAAGAAAGAAAATTAGCTGTCTAATCAAAACCACATAGTGCAACCAACATGCAGAAAAAAACAAAACAAAAAAACAAACAAAACAAAACAGGAAATGATATCATAGTGAGGACCCCAGTAGATCCTGTGGGTCACAATCAATAAGTCTGTAAAATATCAGTATTTATTTATTTATTTATTTTTTGAGAAGGCATGGTTCAGGTTGTAAAATGTAATATGTGTTGTGACTCCCCAAAGACTTTATTTATGAAAATATTTTATAATGATATTTTATTTTCCATGAAAAATAGATCTATTTTTGTAACTATTATTATTGTTGTTGTTGTTGTTATTATTATTATTTTAAGTGTAAACACTTCTGTTCAAGGAAAGTATTATTAAACTTTTTACGTGATGGTTACCCTACATGACATTTTTAGAGTTACTAACTTGATATTATTTCTTGAAAATAAAATATCTTAAATAAAATTAAATATTTTCGAAGCTAGGTAAAGCAGGGTATATTTCTAAGAACTTGGCAAATGTTTTAAACTTTTTTTTTTTTTTTTTTTTTTTTTTTTAATTGTGGATGCTCATATTTGTCATTGATCATGTATCTGTCATGTATATAAAAAGTACCATGACTCATTGCCTTATGACATTATCTTTGTACCATGGTATGGATACCGTATTATTTTCAAAGGGGGCAAAGGACAGGCATATTTCTTTCAGGATTATAAAACAAAAAAAGGAAAACGCTACATTGTGTGGCATATAAATTCTGCTTTGTATCTTTTCAAAGGGCTCAGAGCACAAAGGTGTGGCCTGTTGTCAATTTGGATTTGCTCTGATGCTTTTTTATTATACTAGTTTATAGTTTAATAAATTGATCAGATTTATCCTCTACTTATGATTCTGAGCAAACAGGCAATATATCTCTCAGTAAGTCAGTAAATCCGTGTTATATCTGATTTGAAATTGAAGAGATATTTCAATAGCACATCTCCAATATCTGTGTGCTCGGTGCGGATTTGCGATTGCATGTGATTCAGACATGCCCCCGGTAGCAGTGGAGTACGCTTCTCAGGCAAGGCATAATAGATGATGAAATTTGGCAAGCGGTCGAGCCTTATGGTCCATTCTTCCTCCCGCAGCTGCTTGTTTTCCCACAACTCATCTGTGCTGACCAAGTTGTGTGCCGGAGTACGTGTCTGGGTCCGTATGTCACCGGCTCTGCCTGTGAGCTCTCCTCCTGCAACTTTCCATTATTAAACACGTCAGAGGAGAGGAAGGACAGAGAGATGTTTAGAAGGTTCCCTCTTTTAGCACACTTGCATGGAGAACAGAAAGTTCTAAAGCACATGCAGATGGAAAGAAGCTGAACGCAACATGACTATGAGTTGGTGACTTTACTGCATTCCAGTTCAGGAATACCTAGACTACACACTAACAAACTTTTTTGGTGACATGCTACATGTAAGTCCTAGCATGCTGAATTCATTATCTCAAATTTCATAATTTGATTGATTCATTTATCTTTGGCTTTGCGTTTCAGGTAGTGGGCCATGTCAGCCCATTTAGCATGAAGCTAGTCCACTAGTATGCTTGCTTCCACTAGAAATAATACACCATCCTGGGACCTTTTGACATTATTTTTTGACATACTATGCACTAATGCACTAATATGCACTAATAAAATGCACTAATATACTGAAATAAGTTTAAGCTGAAGCACTAAAATTTCAAGTCTTAATAAATAAAAAATAAATTAAACCTAAATAGTAATAGTAATACATAGAAAACTAATACAAATGATAAAAGTAAAACAAAATTACAAAATAAATAAAATAAATAAAATAAAAAACTACAAAATAAATCTGAAAATGTAAAAATAAAAGCTAATTCCATGTGTGTGTGTGTGTGTGTGTACACACATTATAATATGATTTTTAATATTTTTTTTAAAGACCTGTTTATTACAATTTATTCATGTGAAGCAAAGCTGGATTTTCAGCATCATTACTCCAGTATTCAGTGTCACTCAGAAATCATTTAATATGCTGATTTATAATCAATGTTGGAAACAGTTGTGCTTCTTAATATTTTTTGGGACCTGTGATACTTTTTTTTTGGGATTCTTTGGTAAATAAAAAGTTCAAAAGAACAGTGTTTATTCAAAATAGAAATTCTGTGTTACAATATACAAGTTTGGGTTCTGTAAATTTTTTCTTTCTTTTTTTAAAGAAATTAATACTTTTATTCAGCAAGGATGTGTTAAATGGATAGAAAGTGATAGTAAAGACTTATATTGTTTGAAAAGATTTCTATTTTGAATAAATGCTGTTCTTTTTAACTTTTTATTCATCAAAGAATCCCAAAAAAAGTATTGCAGGGTCTAAAAAAATATTAAGCAGCACAAGAGTTTCAACACTGGTAATAAATCAGCATATTAGAATGATTTCTGAAAGATTATGTGACACTGAAGACTGGAGTAATGGCTGATGAAAATTCAGTGCTGCGTCACAGAAATAAATTATATTTTTAAGTATATTAAAACAGGAAACCAATTTTAGAAATTGCAATAATATTTCACAATATTACTGTTTTTTGGATTAAATAAATATAGCCTTTATGAGCATAAGAGACTCCATTAAAAACATTAAAAATCTTACTGATCCTAAACTTTTGAACGCCAGTATGTGTGTGTGTGTATATATATATATATATATATATATGTGTGTGTGTGTGTGTGTGTGTGTGTGTGTGTGTGTGTGTGTGTGTGTGTGTATGTATGTATACACACATTTTATGAGGTACAAAGTTGCAGTTACTTGAATTAAAGTTGCAATTATAAAGTTGCAGTTATGAGAAATAATATTGCGATAGTGAGATGTAAAGTCATAATTGTGAAATATAAAATCGCATTTATGAGATAAAGCCATATTTGTGAGACAGTTCAACTCCAAGAAGTCGTCGCCACTGTGTGAAACAGTCACAGTAATTAAATATAAAGTAATATTGTGAGATCTAAAGTTGTGTGTGTACATAAATTCATATTTTTATTTTTATTTTGGTCTGTTCCATGTCAACACGAGAGAACTGTGCTCATCAAATTATTTCAAGGTGTCTTGAATATCAGTCATAAACTGAGACCAATCAAAACTGACGTGAGACTCATGTGAAAGTATACCAAGCACCTATGCCAAAACAAATGAGGTATTGCTCATTGCTCACTCTCTCTCTCTTTCACCCAGGAGGTGTTGGCTGATTGATGGCCTGGGTTGAGCCAGTATGGTAAGATGGCTGCGAGATGCTGATCAGCAGCTGTTTTCTCAGAGCGAGGGAAAGGGGGAAGAAGTTTTCCGCTTGCCCTTCAGGCGGACCAGGTGTCTCTAACTCCTCGCTGTGTCATCCCCCAATCTTGGCACCGTGTTCCCAAACAGGTCCACTTCATTGTTGCGCTTCCTCAGGGACAGGCCCAAATTAACACATGCACAGTACACCGAGCAGAAGAAACTCCCCAAAAATGTCGCCCAGAGCCTGGGTGTAGGACAGAATGAGAGTTTTTGCTGAATAGAAATGAGAGATGGAGTCAGAGAAAGCCAGAGAGGCACACAGGAGAGCTCCATTTGTTAAGGTGCAGGTGCAAAATTTGAGTGAATGCCAGGTTGCGCTCCTCTTTTTGGTTCCATATTAACACTGTCAGCTTTTTTGTTCATATCTAAATCTTTTTTGACAATGCTGCCTGCTTTCAGTGCCTGCTGTGATTTGCTCATTTGCTGTGTCGTAAAAAGTTCATATTTGTCTAGAAACTAGAAAATTAGCCAGTCATTATGGAAGTCAACTCTGAAAGCTTTTAGGAAGTCGTGGTTGGTGCTTGTGCGCAACCATAGATGAGTGCATCGGTAAGTGCATTTGAATTAACTCTAAAAGTTCGACTTCAGTCGGACTGAAGCAATAATTCATGCTATTTTGCTTTGGTCCAAATGAAATCATACCAAGTTGGCCTGCGTTTCCCAGAAGCATCATAAACCTAAATTGTTCGTAGAGACCATTGGTGCCAACGGTTCTACCATCTACTTAGGCGTGCAATGTTTTTGGCAGTTTTGCAGCCCAGCTCCAGACAGATTGCGACTGTGTCATCTACCAAACTTTGCAAGAACAATACTCAAAAACCGCCTTTGGAAGAAGTTTCAGTTTTTTTTTCTTCATAAAGTAGTGCATCTATCTATCTAATATAATGCGAGAACACAACAGAAGTTAAGAGTCTCCAAAAAGTCTAATTGCTTTGGACTTTTGCAATTTTGATGATGACAGTTGGTATGGGAGGCGTATGGGCCGCAGTCAAAATTGAATAAAACACAAGGCGGGAGTTGGATGACAGCTTTAAACAGGGCAAGGCCACGAGTCTTCTCTTCTGTCTGTGGGAACAAATGCAGTCCTACACCAAATATTGGCAACCGCAGACCACAGCTTGGAGGCAATGGGAGAAAAATAACTTCTGTCAAAAGCAAGAACAAAGGAGAAAACACTCATGCCTGCACTTTACTCCTCATTATTTTGTGATTTCATAATCAAGACAACGGGATCTGATCTGCAAAACCGTGGACAGCTGGTCCGTTTCCTCCACTGAGCCTGTTGGGATTTGTAGTTCTTTCTCAAAGACATGTGCGAATCCCCACCGTCCCTCCCCTTGTTCTCGATAACGGCCGACTTTTTCAGGAAACAGAAGGGGTACTCTGTTGTGCCGGGCGCTTTATTTCCTTCCTCCGTCGGATAAATAAAACATTGGTCACACTTTGAAGGGCCGGGCAGGGGGAAGTGGGGATTCAAAGGGATTGTTAAGAATCTGGGCTGTGCCCTTGCATCGATTCCCTGTTTCGTTTGCGCGGCTCCGCTGATGCTGTATTGTGGGTCGCAGATTGCACTGTTTTTTCCATCCCTCAAGTGAGATGTAAAAGCAAGGCACCCATCTGCCGTGCAGACTCCTGCAGCCCCTGAAAGCTCTGGCGTGTGGAAAGATAAGGAGAAAGAAAAGAAGAAAACGGAGGGGAAGATTGCTGCTCTGAACCGTCACCAGACATCCATGGTTTTAAAACTGCCACGTCAGTAAAGGCCAAGAACTACATAAACCAGCTTGTGAAAGTTAAATAATACAGTTCTGTGTAAAACCTGTGAAGATATTTTACACATCGCAATCATACTAGGCCCATCCGATAAGAAAAAAAAATGATAATGCGATTTCATCCGTATATGAAAATAATTTCACCACTAAGTGTTCTTCAGCATGACATGAAGTGGCTTTAACTGGAAAAAGTATATATATATTTTTAAAACTGCAACAGCAATATAATTAAAGATAATACCAAAGTTCAACAAATAGCCAAATTTGTGACCCTGGACCACAAATCCAATCATAAGGGTCTTTTTTTTTTTAATTGACATTTATACATCATCTGAAAGCTGAATAAATAAGCAAAACCTACCATTGATGTACAGTTTGTTAGGATATGACAATATTTGGCTGAGAGACAACTATTTGAAAATCTGGAATCTGAGGGAAAAATCGCCTTTAAAATTGTCCAAATGAAGTTCTTAGGAATGCATATTACTAATCAGAAATTAAGTTTTGATATATTTATGGTAAGAAATTTACAAAATATCTTCATGGAACATGATCTTTACTTGATATGCTAATGATCTTTGGCATAAAGGAAAAATCGATCATTTTGATCCATACAATATATTTTTGGGTATTGCTACAAATATACCCGTGCTACTTAAGACTGGTTTTGTGGTCCAGGGTCACATTTATTAAAAATGATAATCACAATAAACAGTTGTTATGCCAAGTAATGTTGTTCATTAGCATAACTGTAGGCTATATTGTAAATATACTTGCAGTTATGATTTATAAACTGTTTTTTTTTTAACAAAGTTGTGAGATATAAAGTTGCAGTTATGCGAAAAACAGTTGCAATTATTAAATATAGTCACACTGTAAGAAATATAGTCTTAATTCTATGATATAAAGTATTAATTGTGATTTACAAAGTTTAAAAAAACGCAATTTTACATTATAGTCACAGTTACAAGAAATAATATAGCGATAGTTCGATGTTAAGTCATAATTGTGAGATGTAGTCACAATTATGAGATATAAAGGCACATTTGTGAGACAGTTTAATTCCAAGAAAAAGTTGCAGTTGTAAGAAATAGTCACTGTTATTAAATATAAAGTCACATTGTGAGATGTAAAGCTATAATTGTAAGGTACAAAGTCACTATAGTGAGAAATAAAGTCACAATTATTGCATTTGTGAGACATAAATTGACATAATTGCAGTTCAGAGAAATAGTAGCAATTGTGAGATATAAAATCACTATTACAAGAAATACAGTCACAATTATTAGTCACTTTGTGAGCAATAAAGTCGTAGTTGTTAAATATAAAGTCACAATTACTTCAAATAAAATCACAGTTGTGAGATATAAACTCTAACAAACGCCATCTCTGCCAGTGATAATAAAAATGCCAAAAAGGGAGGTTTTGCCAACGTTTTTGATCTCAGCAATAAATTATATTATCTTTGAAGCTTCTTCTATAAGCAGTCCTCACTTGAACCTGAAGTTTAGACAAAACTGGTACCTTGCCGATAAAACTGTCTCTCCCCCATGGTATCCAGTTTGGGATGTGAGGGGGTGGGACTGCTGGGTGGAGAGCAGGTTGGGCGGTACTTCCTGTTCACACCTCCCACTCTGCTGTGAGCGAGTTTAGGAGTGTCAGCACCCCCTCCCCCCACTCACAGCTGTCTGAACACACACACACACACACACACACACACACACACACACACACACACACACACACACACACACACACACACACAGGTGCTCAACTCACACCTCTAATATTCAATGACAGACAGAGACTGATATTCTTGCAAATGCTTTAAACCTGTATTCTCAGCACAGACTGCAAGGTGACTACATAATATTTTCATGTAGATGTATGTGTGAAGAAGCTACGTAAGGCAGATAATAAGGGTAATATGATTCTGGAATATAGCAAATGTGTATTTGGCCATTTAAAATGCATTTATTTATTATGCTAACCAGAAACCATGCCTATTGAATAGGGCTGCATTATTATGAACTGATTTTTTTTCCCCTTTATTGTAATCATGATTACTAATTTGGATTAATAGAATTTATATTCAAATATTTTGTTTGGGGTTACTGCATGTCACATTTTTATGTACAGTAGTCTGCATATCTGAAACCATTAATTTATTGTTATTTCATACAGTAAATCAAGACACTGACTAAATAAGTTCATTTATACAGTAAACAAATTAATTATATTAACCATTCATACATTTATACAGTAAATGCCACTTGGATAAAAGCATCCACTAAATGCATAAATGCAAACGGGGTTGACCAAAATGATTTATTTATTATTACTGTAAATTTGAAAGACATTTTCCACAGAAAATGCTGAAGAATGTGGTTTTGTGCAGCTAATATTTTCAGATCATCGAAATTAAAACCACTGAATATTTTATTCACTGTCCACTTTATTCACTGTCTTGACTCACATTGAATACATTAAGATAAATATCTAATATCTTGGTTTATTCCTCAATAAATTAATTTGCTCAATTAAACTAATTTAATTTAGTGTTTATAATTGTGTATTTTCCTTATAACAGTGATAATAGTAATATTTATCAAACAGAATAATGATGTGTTTGCTGACCTTCAAGATTTGAGACCATAAATAGCGTCCCCTACAGAGTTTATTGGGTAAATGACAGAATGGACATTGAAGAACAAACCATTCCTCTTCCAAAATCAGATCTTCCTTCGGGCTACGAGGACCTACTTTACATCTAACTATAAAATCTAAAACTTGAGAATGTGGGATAAGAATTAAAAACTCTTTCCCAAAGGGAATATCCATAGACTGAAACGGATCTGAGATACAGAGAGTGACTTTGACAAGAGAGCAAAAGAAATGGAGCAAAGAGTCTGTCTCAAATAATTAAGATCAGTAAGAAGTGCATATCATTGAGCCAAAAGAGACCTACTGCCGAATTTAAAAAAAAACACTTACGGCCCTTTCCAACTGGACATGTTTTGTTGTGTGATACAGTAGACAAGGAAAAATTAAAGAAAATCAGGAAATCAACAGAAGCATGACACCTCCAGGGACATCTTCCCAAATCCCTATAGGCTTGAACAGAGCTTCCAATATCTGAGACAAAGCGGTCCAGAGATATTTCCCATTAACATAAAAGCAGACCTGGATGAGCCAACTGTAGTATTATAAAATATGCTCAAACTAATTTTTTAATTCAGGCAACATTAATAAACTGCAACACTACACATTTGTTTTATACACTTGAATGCATGTGGACGGTATTACACTGGGAAAAGAAAAGTAAAGGAGAAGATAAAACAACAAAAACAAAAAGATTAAAAAAGACTCAAACTATTGAAGTCTACATCTTCTTCAATATTATAGGTACCTTTTTCTTTGATAATGCTATGAGGGCTATTTAATTTTTTTTTTTTTTGGATATATGCCTAATAAAGGACTCATCTAACTTGTGCCACAATAATGATGGAAGGATCGTATTTACGAGATGAGCAAACATGAACGCCATCACAATGTCGTAATTATCAAATTCGAGATTTTCTTTGAGTTGGGGGTATTCCAATTAAAAAAATAATTTCAGAAGCCAATTGGCATGGACCATAATTAAGTTTTAATTGTGAAGTTAACTATACAGTTTAGTCTGTACTCATTTTTGGGTACTGTTAATGAAGAAAAGCTATTTAACTTGCCATAAAATTCTTCTCAATTAGCAGATTTATGAAGCTACAGGTTTGTGCGCCAAAACCATGTTTCCCATCACTGTCTGAGAATGGAAGTCAGTCAAAAATACCTACACTACCGTTCAGAAGTTTGATGTTGGCAAGATTTTTTAAAATACTTTTATTTCAAATAAATGCTGCTCTTTTTAAACTTTCTATTCATCAAAGCAATCATTCTTTCTCCAAAAATATTAATCACCATGTTTTATCAAACTGTTTTCATTGATAATAATGAAAGATGTTTCTTGAGCACCAAATCAACATATTAGAATGATTTCTGAAGGATCATGTGACACTGAAGACTGGAGTAATGACTGCTGAAAATTCAGCTTTGCCATCTCATGAATAAATAACTTTTAAAATTATATTAAAATAAAAAAAAAAAGTTATTTTAAATTGTTTTAAAATAATATTTACATTTTAAATAATTATTATATCAATAATATTTTAAATAATATTTAATTTGTAATCATTTTGACAGTATTTTTCAGTATTTTTGATGAATATTTGCAAAAGAGGCTCTCTAATGTTCAAAAATATAAAAAACTAGAATTTTGTATATAGCATCAGTTACAGATTAAATGTATATTATGTGCTCTTCATTTTGTTTTATTAATTTCAAAAAGCACAAAAATTCCTGTCTTTGTCAGTAATTGATAAAAAAGGGAAAAAACATGAAATTTCCCAATGCATTTATTTTTTTTCTGACTGAAAAAAATATAATATAATGTAATATAATGTAATGTAATGTAATGTAATATAATGTAATATAATATAATATAATATAATATTGTCCTAAATATGGTGATTGGAAAACATGTCATAAATCAGATACTTTATCATACTGTATGCATTTGCACTTTCATTTATAGTCAGCTCTTTAAAGCCCCTTTAAACGGTGTAGCCACAACATTTAGGTTCTAGGAAGGCCTTTAGCTTTATATCCATCAAAAGTGCTTTGAAAAAACAAAATATAGTTCAGAAAGACAATGAAAAGTTGTCTGATGAAATAACACTAGTGCTCACGGGAAAGAAAGAAAATGGAAGTTCTGTGAATATTACACTGCCTATCTGGGCTCAGCAGGATCCCAGACTGGGCCTGCGGGGAGCGAAAAAGAAACCTCGTAGTTATTGAAAAGTAATAATAAAAAGAAAAAAATACAGTGTGGCTCGGAGCTGGTTCCCTTTATATGGGCATACAGGGAGGGCCAGGCCTCACTGTGAAGATAAATGTCATTTTCAGCACACACAAAGGCCTGCAGTGAGAGTGTGTCGCGTCTACTCTTATCACTGCTTACACACATACACACACACACACACACACACACACACATACGGCTTTCTCTTTTAGGAACAATTAGCTTTATGCTGGGACTGAGCTTCTGAAATGTTATTCAGTGAGGTGAACTGGTTATTATATCACAAAGACTGCAGCTGAGTCAATTATTCTATGTGAATAGAAGAGTGGGCAAAGAAAGAGAGAAGAAATGTAGAAATAGAGAAAAAAGTATTGTTTTTCAAATTTATCAAAGTACTTTTTATAGGGATTCATGTAGCTCAGGTTTTGAAAGAGAGAGCTTGAGATTTGTTTTAACAACATTTTTTATCTTGCCCTGTTGCATTGGTCCTGCAGTAAGTAAAAATTAACCCAAAAGAGAGCAGTAAAACTGCATCCATTGTATCTGCAATGACAATAGCGGCAGTGTGGCTTTGTAAAGGAATACCTGCACATGAAAGGAGGATATCAGCCTAATTTAGATTACATGGAGGGTTAAAAAGTAAAGCATTGGCATAAAGTCTGGTCTAGTCCACTAAACAGCTAAGAACTGCATACTTAGGCAGGAAGAGACCATCTGACCAACGTGTAAAATGAACAAATACAACTAAAACAAAGTTCTCAGTTTTTATGTACCATTTGGTGAAAATGAAATGAATTACTGGTAAATCTGAAATTTATAATATCACAATGAAGGTGAAATAATAAAGTAATAATTTCGGTGGTTGTATAGATTACACCAGGGAAACTGGTTAGATTCTTTATTTATTTATTTATTTATTTTTCACAGACATATCATTGTAATAATATTTAACGACAGTACTGCCTTTACTGTATTTTTGATCAGTTAAGTGCAGCCTTGGCGAGCATAAGAGACTTCTTTTAAAAACATTAGAAAATGCTTGTACTGTACCTGTAATTGATATCTTATATCTTCTAATTCTGTAAAATAATTTATAATTATTATCTGAGTTCTTTAGAGTTATAATGGTTTATGATGGCCAACATGGTGGTGATATCTCAGCAACAATAATAATGATATCATTAGAAAACTGAGACTTTACATTAAACTTTAAAAACTGTTTCAAGCTCAAAATGATGAAGCAGGTCACATATCCTGTCTACTAAACACTTTAAACAAAACTCTCTTAAGTGTTAAGAAATTTTATGTTGAAATTTGAAACCAGGCGTTAGTTCCTCATCAGAAGCATGATTACTAGTGATGGGCAAAACAAAGCTTTTCAAGATTTTAGATCAGTTGAACCAATTGGTTCACAAAATGATTCACTGCTTTGAAGGGCTTGAAATGCCACAAGCTGATGATGCCTGCTGATCAAAACAGTGTAAAGGAAAATAAATAAATAAATAAATAAAATAAGCCCAAACATGCATAAAAACAACATTACAAACCAATTGGAAATGTTACATTGAAAGTGCAACCTATTAAATGTAATTAACAAATAATCTATTACCGTAAAATATGAGGCGTTTGAATAATATGTGTTATTTCATTAAATTTTAGACTGTAAAAAAATTCTGGCAGCTGTGAAATTTTTTCTGTAAAAAATACGGTAGCAACATTTTAGGTTTTATGGATTTAACTTAAATGTACATTTAAAAACCGTAATTTCATTGATATAATGTTAATGGGGTCATATGATGCAATTTCGAGTTTTCCTTTCTCTTTGGAGTGTTACAAGCTGTTTGTGCATAGATAAGATCCCTGAAGTTGCAAAGACTAAAGTCTCAAAACCAAAGAGATATTCTTTATAAAAGTTAAGACTCTGCCACGCCCCCCTAAAACGGCTCATTCAAACACGCCCCCACATGTCTACGTCACGGTGTGGGGAGATTTGCAAAACACCACACAAACGTACACGCAAAGAAAGAGGGTGCAATTTTTATTCTCACTGTAGTATTGTTGCTGCTGCCGGCGTCATGTCGTGGAGACGCTGTGTTTCATTGTGAAAGCAAAACCACTTCGTTTGGGCTTCCAAAAGAGGACACAACTAGAAATCAGTGGTTAAGTTGTATTTACAACACTGTTCCAGAACAGTTCAACCCAAATATTCGAGTGTGTGCAGCGCATTTTACAGAGGACTATTTCCTGAACCTGGGAGTAGCCTGCCAGTTGCTCAAATACTGTTTCTATAAAGTGGGGCAATTCCAGCTTTGCAAGGACAGTCTGGCGCTTCTGACTCACAGCCTGTAAGTATGTTTTCATATTTAAAGAATTTGCCACTGACGATTCAAATGCGAGTTTTGAGCAGTGTAGAGAAGTGCTTGTTGTTTGTCGTTTCTCCGATCACAAATGCAGACATGGTAATGTTTACATGGCACGATGCAACGCGACACGTAAAAAGACAAAATAACTCATTATAACCAGTAATTATGTCCCCACTGGATGCAACAAATGCCTCGTTTGTAATGGATTTTATTGTTTTTGTGTCGTCGTGCCGGGACACGGTATCACAATACGGTGAGGGGCGTAACATTTCCGTCTCACGCTTGAGGTATTCGGCCAATCACAACGCACTGGATAGCTGGCCAATCAGAGCACGCCTCACTTCTCAGAACGATGAGCTTTGTAAAAATTGGCACGTTTCAGAAAGGCGGGGCATAGAGGAGCAACAATAATGTACAGTATGTGGAAAATAATGTGTTTTTTGAACCTTAAACCGCATAAAAATTACGTTACACCAAATACACAAAATAATGTTCTTTTTAGCAACGTCATATGACCCCTTTAATATACCAACCTACTGAAGTACTAAAATCTGTTTTGCACCTTTGTAATACACTGATAACCACCAAGAGCAGGTGGTGATGACAGTCACATGACGAACCAAAGCAAATCACAAGCAGCTTTTAAATTCTAATATATATAGAAGGTGCACAGTGTCATTCACACAAACACTAAACACCATCATGGTTACACACTTGAAACTGAAATAATGTAATAAACATTAATTATCGACATTAGATGTAACATACAACCCTAATGTACACAACTGATAAAACTAAGAAGAAACATAGTTATTTGAACGGAAAAAACATCAAATGTGAAATGTAACGCAGGGAATTCCGGGAATGTCAATTTACGGTTATTCACTATAAATCATACGTTCTTTTTCGCTTCCAAAAACTGTATACTACCGTAAAATTACATGTAATGTAATATCTAACCCTAACCAATTAATAGGTTTTTACTGTAGCATTTTTACAGTCTTTTACCGTTCATGGTCACTTTGGCTTGTTTTGTTTATTTTATGGATAGCTTGGTTAATCAGACCAAATAGGAGACTATAACTACAACTCTTCCTTTTTATTACATAAATGTGTCAATAAAAATTGATAAAACTGATGCATGTGTTCACAGAGATTACCTGTAGCAGCAAACTATTGAAATTTCTAAACGTTTCAAAACAGTAATGGCAGAATGAAGCCTTGTTTACTGAAATCATGTGACTTTAGTTTGATACGTGCTCTGAATGATGGTTCAAATCAAAAGATTCGAAAAGGTTTCAAAGCATCAGAAAGCAGTGTTTCGAAAGCGCCAATCAATACCGATTACATCAGCTCAGCATTTTTTCTGGTGTATAAACCTACCTAACTGCCAGAAAACAAATAGCAGCCAGCAAAGACTGGATTGTTTGTGTTTGATACGCACCTGACCGTCAGTGAAAGGATTGCCGGGCATCCAAAGTCAAGACTTTCTGTAAAACAGAAATACCTATAAAGTAGTCCGAATGCTTATTAAACCTGGAGTGGCTCATTGCACACTTTTCTGTTCCAGACAGAAGAGCCAGATGGAGCTCTGTACACACTGTACAAATGCTACACCCTTTGGGACTACTGCCCAAACACATACACCTTTTTTGGGCAGGTGCTGGAGGAGTTGCTGCCCCCATACTCTCTCCTGCTGGGGGTCTCTACACCCCCTCCCCGCCAGGAGCCGGTCAAAATGCCAGCGCAGTCCCACCTGGGAGAAGCCAACCCTGTGGCACCTGACGGGCCAGCGTCAGTGTCACGCCAGGCCCGAGGCGCTCACCCCTGACGAGAACACAATGGCATGCAGCCTACCGGCAGACGCGGGCAGGTACAGATAATATTGTTAATCGTGCAGAATGGCAAACAGGCCTCTCAGGACAAAGAGGGATGGCGGCGCAGCGATTGGAGAATATCCCCTTTTCTATTTTTTCCTCCTTTCTCGCCGTTTAAGCACAGAAAATTTCATTTCGCTATTTTCCACCTCGCAGCGTCTATCAGCCAAGGTGTTTGGTTCTGATATACTGGAATTGAGAGTTTTGCCTTTTACAGCGGGGCATGAATCATGGAAAAATACGCACGCCCCCCTCCCCCCCATCGGTTCTCATCCCCCTCTCATTTTTAATCTAACTCAGGCAACAATGAGTGCACATTGCTCCAAAATCTCGACATTGTTTCACTTCTGTTTCCATTCGTCTGGATACTAGCAGATATTCTACAGGAGTGCTTTGTAAAATGAGATAAGCACATTTCTTTCCCCTACAAGCATGTTTAATTTCTCATATATTTTAAAGAGGCTAAATGGCCCCATCTGGGTTTGCAGAGCATCATCTACTTATGTTTCATATTTTGTGTCACATCCCATTAACATCGCATTAAAAAAAGAAAAGAAAGCTTCTTTTTCTAATCTTTTTATACACACAATAAATAGACGTCCGTATCCTCGGCGGTGATTCACAAAGCAATGTGGGAAAAAAAAAAGCCCAAAGGGATTATGGGTGAGATCAACTTCTGTAAACTGTGTTAAAATGGCTTTTCGAACTTTCGAGAAAGACATAAATTAGACGCTTAACGTATTCCAGAATTGTTGTGAAGGATGTTAGGAGGAAAAAACATCTTCAAGCAGAGAAGCATAAGACTACAAATAATCAAGGTCATGATAAGGTGACTGTGGAGTCAAATTATTATTACTTTGCGCACAAGAAGAGAAGTGTTTTTGAGATCTCTCCGGGCAAAAGTGATAAATTTATAGTGATAAATTGGATTTGATGAAAAGAGTTAAATGTTAATGGGTTTGCTGAAAAATGAAGTGTACATTTGATAGACCATGTAGCTTGGCTGTTGATATTGAAGCCCATTTCCAACATTATAAGATAGAGTTTAAAATATAAAATAAAATTACATTTTTGAAGGATGTTAGGCAGACAAAAACATGCAAATAGAGAAGTTTTCATAAGATTGAATATTGAAGGTCATGATAAAGTGACTTTTGCACATGTAGAGTGAAAGTATTATTACTTGTGTACAAATCAGAAGGGCAACTTTTGAGATCCCTGCACGCAAAAGTAGAAAAAAAGAGAAAAGTTCATAAATAGTTTTTGTTGCAAGGCTCACAGCAGGGTCATTTGGATCTTAATGGGTTGACAGTATAAGAAAATTATACGTTTAATATATGAAGAGTTTAGACGCAAAAGCCTCTAAGTACATCTGACAGTTTTCTTTAAAATTGGCATTTCTTTCTGGCTATTTTGTATAGGTTTCTATGTAAGTACTGGTACTTCCAAATGGGTTGAGGCTGGGATTTTGCGCATTTGAGGTGAAAGTACTTCATGAACATATACTAGCATTCACTCAGTATCATTATCTCATTTTTGACCAAGATGGCTTTTAGAGGCTTTTGCATTGGAAAATGCATTCCACCTCAGAGTAAAAATAAATTATTTTATTGTGAAATAAAGTTAAAAATGCGAAATAAAGTCACACTGAGAGAGTCACACCTATGGAAAACAAAGTTATAACTACAAGATGTAGTCACAGTATAAGATATTAAAATCGCAGTTGTGATAGATAAAATTGCAATTGTTTTTCTACAAATTTCTGAGAACTTTGTCACAATTGGGATTTTACATCTTGCAACTTTATATTTTGCGATGTGACTTTATATATCACATTATGGCTTTCTATCTCAGATTTACAATTTTTGTTTGTCTTAATTGTTTTTCTTAATTGTGAGAACATTGTTTGTCGCAAATATGAGATATAATGTAATAATGTGAGATATAAAGACGCATTGCGAGACATAAAATTGCAAATCACAATTTTGAGATATAAAGTTGTGATTATAAAAAAAATGTCTCAATTTTGAGATATAAAGTCGTAATTACAAGAAACAAAGTCGCATTGTGTGATATAAAATCACAGAGAGATTCAAAATCGCAAATGTGATTAAATTTAGTCACAATTATGAGATATAAAGTCATGGTTACAAGGAAGCAAAGTCCTTGTAAAACTGGAAATGTGATTAAATAAAGTCGCAAGTATGGAGTATAATCAAAATGTGAGATATAAAGTCATATTACAAGATGTAAGGAGTTATAAAGTTGCAATTATGAGAAACAAAAGGGCAATTACCTTCTTTTTTTCTTTCTTTGAGACAGAAACAAGCTTTAAATATGCATCTGTACATCATACATATGAAGCTAACATTGAGATAATGCTAATGAATTTTCGACCAGTCATTTCCTTTCCACAAACTACAGCAACATGATCTTCCATATTACTTATATTGTATCCACAAACACTGAAAGCTTTTTTCGTAATGACTGAAGCTTAATTTGATCAACCTCCCCCACTAATTCATTTAAAAGGGGACCCCTGTAGCTCTTGGAAACCCAAACTGAGGACGGCTCTTTTGTGCCTTATTCTGTCAGAGCTGGGCGGTATGGACCGAGGATCCTGCTGCTGGCAGACACCATGGGCCGCAGATTGAGTGACAGCAGCAGCAGTCCTGGTACATCTGGGGTGTGATTGGAGCAGGGAGCTGAGCAGAGGATGTGTCACAGACAGCACTGCATCACAGAGCCCCACTCTTTTACACCTGACAGCATCCATATTCATGCGCCCGGACTCCATCTTTTGCCAGACATGGCGAGTGTAGCCTGCAGTCCCCAATCAGAGATAAAGCCATGCTCACTAAAAGGCTGGAATGCGTTCTGCAGATGGCTGTTTTGCTGTGATATTTTAGGTGTGAGGAGGAGAAACACTGACAAGAAAGGTTTTGTTTTCATGACAGACTCAGTGTTTTAAAGGTATTTTCCTCCACTGAGTTATGAATAGATGGGTTAGCTGCAAAAATCTTGCATTTTAAAGCTGCTGTGTGTAATGTTTTCGATGTTAAAATGCTTTCTCCTGTTTCAGCTTAAAGGGATAGTTCACCTAAAAATAAAAATTCTGTCATTAATTACTCACCCTCATGCCGTTCCAAACCCGTAAGACCTTTGTTCATCTTTGGAACACAAATTAAGATATTTTTTATGAAATCCAAGAGCTTTCTGACCCTCTATAAACAGCAACGCAACTGACTCTATCAAGGCCCAGAAAGGTAGTAAGGACATCGTTAAAATAGTGCATGTAACATCAGTGATTCAATCGTAATTTTACGAAGCTATTAGAATATGTTTTGTGTGCAAAGAATACAAGTTAGTTAAATTTGGTGACTGTTATAGTAAAAATGCAGTAAAATTTTTCTAGAGAGTTTAACATGTTATGCTCATTTCATATGCAAAGATGATAGCCAATCATAGCAGTGTCCATTTACATTGAAGTCTCACAGCTAATCAGAGGACTAAACTGAGGGTAGAAAATGACCATCTAAATTATGACTGTTTTTGATGACAAAACCATACCAAGTTTATAAAATAATTCTAAACATGCATTTGATGACCCTATTAAAAAAAGCTTCTGACTAATTTCTCTGGATTTCATATGGTATGAATGCATTTCAAATGTGTAGGCACGACAACTGTTTCTATTATCAAGAGCAATTAATGACAGACAGTGATGGGATGATGTGTTTGCATACTCTAATTTTGCATCTGCTAGAATAGACATCAGATGGCTCTTCAATCTTGACTCTTTTGCATTGAAACGTTACCCGTCTCTGACAAATACACGAGGCTAACAAGCCTACCAAACAAAGCAAGATGAGGAGTAAGGACCGCCATAGCACGTCTGCGTTGACCTTAAAATGAAGAGCTCGATGCAACATCTGGTTCATCAGCTGGATCCTATGCATCAGCGGGCAGAGGGACACATTGGGACAGGTTTGGCGGCTGCCTTTGACAGCAACAGTTAATTTCCAACATAATCAATTTATGTGGTGCTCCATAATAACCATCTGTGTGCTGCAGTGGAGACTGAATTTCCGAGGAACGACGCGTTTCTTTTCAAATGTCTCGGCCAGGAGAAAGACAAGTCCAGCTTCGCCATATGGAACTATACGCTCTCTGTGTGGGCTTTTCTATATGCGAAACTATGCCTGTGTCATCGGCTTGTGTTTTCATACAACAAATTTAACAGATGCAGCCAGAAATTTAAGTCCTCAAAATATTATTGTTTTACAGTGCTACGCAATTCGAAAGCAAAAATAGAAACACCTCGCCAGTGTGGCTCTGGCCTCTAACAAGGTTACTCCTTATGGCAACTTGTGACACGCACCCTCTCCCTCACCTTTGATGTCAAAATGTAGCGAGGAACGTGCCACTCACACGATTATGGATTCACCTCCCTGAGCCAATTACACCAGGCCTGTCATGGCTGAATGCGAAGAGCAGCTCGCGTACAGACACGGACAGACCCGGCTGTGCGATACGGGGTATGAAAACTGAATCCCGCTCGCTGCCCTCTGACCTCAGCGCATGCTATTAAAATGGCAGGCGTAGCAGGGTAACGGCTAACATCCATGCACACTTCGACCTTTACCAGATATCCAAGGGTGAATAAGAACTTGGCTTCTTTGGGAAACGAAACCGTTGAAGTGAGTTTAATGCTGTAAGAATTTAACCAGGATTCAGTGCAATTTTCCCACCATTTCCTGTGCGTGAATCTACAGTGCAATAAAAAAAGAAATTCAGTTTTATCCGCATACAGTGAGAAGCACAGTGTGTCCAATGTAGATTGGTTCACAAACACTCACATCTTTCTGCATTAAACTTATTTCATGGCTTGGTATCCCAAAGTCTGTACAGCCAGGTCTTTTAGCATCTATTTACAGGAAAATATATTCTTTTTATTTGATAAAGAATACATCACGGAATTTTAAAATAAGTGAAGGTCAGTGTCCTAAAGAACAAGAAGTCTGATCCAAAGCCTGCATTTTTCGAGATTACTGTCTGATTTCTGGAATGGAGCAAACAGAACTCCATTAACTATTCACTCTAGATGCCTGGTATCTGAATTATGTGCCAAACACCTTTTCACCATAGTTAAGGCAGATAGCAGAAAGGCTTCTCAGCACAGGGATTTGATTGGCTATTTTGGCTGTCAGTCATCTGTCGAAAGGTCAAATGCAACTTTGTTTCTCATAACTGTGACTTTGAATCTCACAATTTAGACTTTGTTTACTCATAACCACAACTTTATATCTCACAATTGTGATTTTGATACTATTGCAATTTTGTATCTTATATCTTCTTTTATCTTAAGTGAATCACTCAAAGACACAAGTGATTCACTTGAATTGGTTAAATGAATACTGTTCCATTGCTGCATGAACAGAATTCTGTAAGAAACTTTGGATTGACCTCTTTTCTTTATCATCAAAGGTAAGTTTGATCATCTTTAGATTAGTAACCTAACTGGTCCTTCACTAAGCCCAGCCTTATACAGTCAAGACTAATCCTACTTTAACAACTGTTGCCGATTCACCATTTTATTATCTCAATACTTTTTTTTTTTTTTTTTTTGCTATTTTCTAATGTAATTCTGTGGAGGATTTGTATTTTTTAAGCTTAATTTTATAGAAATTGTGCAAAAATGTTTAATTTATGAAATGATTTAGGTGTTGTAGAAATGTTAGGAACAACTCTTTTACACTATTATCATGTATAATTGCTTTAAAATGAGGCTTCTCACTTTTCGTTTGACTGATTTACAGTCTTTGTTTTTTTATCACGTTACTGTGTATAATTATTTTGTTAAAGAATAACAGTGTTAAAAATGTTAAAGAATGACAAGAATATATTATATATATATATATATATATTATTATTATTATTATTATTATTATTATTATTATTTACTTATATTTTTTGTGATGTCACAATTAATTTAAGCCCCAGTAAGAATACTCTCCAATTTCTACAATGCTATTCATGAAAATTGATATAGGATATTATAGGATATTATAAGATATATTATAGGATTCTATAGGATTTCCTTTAAAAGTCAGCAACAGTAACCAAGGAGTGTGGTGCTTAGTGAAGGGCCAATTGAGATTGAATTGTCCAACTCATTAATGTACAGATAAGTTCAGGTATTTTGCTATGACATGAACTTAAAAGTGTTGTAGTGACATTAGTTATCCTGCAACTTCCACCAGATCTGGCAACTGAATTGTACTTTTTTTGTAGCCTTTTAGAAAATTCCACCCTGCAAAGAAATCAAAGATGGAGCAAGAGATTAGCAGCATGTCTTCTCAGCGTTGCGAAAGTTGTCAAAAGCAGCATTAGCAAAATGGCATTTACATGACCAACCAATAACCAATAACTGCTTATGAAAGATGCTTATAGCATTAAATGTCCTGCTTCCCATATATGAGCTGTCCTGAAAACATGCTAAATAACCGACAGGCAGAAAGTACGCAAGTCAACTGACTAACTAAACAAACAATCTGACTGCAGCCTACTAATTCAGCGATCCATCAGAAAATAGTGATAATTTCTGAGGCCCATTTCATAAAAAAAAATCACTTTCAGTACCTATGTTACTTCCATAGTCCATAGTTCCATAGAGGATCACAATGGCGATTTTGTGCATTTTTGCCAAATGTGACACATGGAGTGCCGTGTGTCCTTGTGAAACCTGCAAACACACATTCCCTTTTTCCCTAATTGACAAGCGAAGAATCCCAGCAGCTGGGAGGCTTTCTGTGAGCCCCGGCGCAACCCTGGCCACCTGGACATAATAGCCATCAGCTGCCACCATCACCAGAACGCTTTGTCGGCACCGCATTACAATATTCCCCCCCTTTATTTATCTCACAAGGACTGCTGCCATTGTCTGTCCTCTTCTGGCTGGGATGAAAGAGAAGAGAGACAGACTTCCGATAAGCAAGACACGTTTCTGAAAGTTTGATTACTCGTGTACCAGCCCGAATGCATTTGAATGCGAGATTCTCCATATCAGATTCTACGTGCATCATACACTGTCGCTCATAAATCTAATATTACGTCCAGAGGAATTACGGTTTCTGTTTGTGTGAAAACATATTGATTTCCTCTTTCTCATCTGGCATTTAGAACCTGACACATTTCCTCCTCATCTTTAATTCAGGAATCACTTTCGCTCTCTGCTTTCCAATCGCAATCCTTTGATTCTTCTCCTACTTCTCAATTCTTTATGGAGCTCTGCATTTCAAAGAGTTCGCCTTCTTTTTCAGAGGCACAGCGCAGGCCAAGTCTTCGAATGAGACTGCCCATCTGAGGTTATCTGGTTTCAGCAGGGGTTTGCTCATCTCCAATTCAGGTCGTCCTCAACTGCACAAGGGGACATAAAAGCCAGCATGGGCGCATCTTGTGATCCCAGTAAGCCTGGCTGCTAAAAAGCTTGATCAGTCGGGCATCCACCTGGACTGCCTGACCCTGGCATGAGTTCCAGAGAGGCATACAAATGCCAAAGAAGAAAACATGAGGAGAAAACATGTGCACAAACTCAGTGCTTAGTGTGGAGGAGAAAACTCAAGATCTGCTTTTGGGTCAGAGATAAGAGGCTGTCTATGGTAAAAAAAATAAAAAAAAATAAGCAAGAATATTTAAAAAAAAACTAAAACAATTAATACACACGTAGAAGTGTGCTCTGTTCATGTTGATTTCATATTGTTTGATATATTTTCATGATTTTTTTTTTTATGACGTCATGCCAATGTCATGCAGTATATTTTTTCTTTACACTTTGAATATGAATGTACACATCATAATTATTAAAAAACATTAAAATGCTTTAAATTTGTTTTCCAAAATAAAAAAGTATTTATTTATTTATTTTAATACAACCTTGGCATGACATAAAAAAGATAAATTATTTGATATTTGACCTCATTGATCTTGAAACACACTTATGAGGGTCTTCAGGGGTCCTCGCTGCTAAATATATATATACATTTTTTTATTCTTGTTTTTGTTGGTCACACCATGACTTGCCAGACCTTGTTCATCAATATTAATAAGCAGTATTAAAATTATAATATAATGTATTCAAATATTATTTTTTTCCTAAGAAATGATAATATTGTATTATTATTATTTTTTAAAGAATTCTATTTTTTTAACAAGTTCTATTCTTTTAATAAGTTTTTTCTTCATTTTTTTTATAGTTTTCTTTCTTCACTATGATATCAGTTCAGTTGTATGACCCTGATACCCTAGATATATATATATATATATATATATATATATATATATATATATATATATATATATATATATATATATATATACACACACATTTTTTGAATATATTATTAGAGTCTGAAAAAAAAAACATCATGCCATTGACTATTGTACACAGTTCAGCTTCTTAAAGAATTCTTGAAAGAACCTTGAAAGATCCTTGCACTTGACTCCTCTCTTCTCCAATAAACTCATTGTAATGGTTGATTTTCATCTTTCTATTGGATACGATGGTCTCTATGTATACCTTTAACATGTGTTGACCTAGAGGCCATGATGTGCAGTGCACATCTGGCTGGAGCAATGCCTGAATGGGATTTGCCTGGGGTGGGAGATCAGCTGGGGGTGCACATATGAAGCCGGGCTGTGGAAATGCTTTGTGTATTATGAATAAGGACTTTAATGGAGACACTGACAGCTGTACTTCTCCTGCACACAAGGCCATGCACTTTTCTACCTTTGGAACAGCTGAGCATACACATCAGATGGATGAAAAGGGGGAAGTGATGTTTGCTCTCGATATTTCAAGCACAAGTGTAGTGAAAAGTGCAGAGCACACTTGAAAAAGCTGGTCCTACTGGTAAAGCATAAGATAATGGGATAAAAAACATGTACCATATGCAGATGTGTTTATGAGTGAGGTAATCAAAATACACTTTATAATAGATAGTCTATAGGGTGTATAAAACTTCTCAATGCCACATTGGCTATTGTGTAGATTTGACAGCTAAAGTATGTTGTTTTATCTTCTTTTCATATTCAATCAATGTACAATCTGACACACTATGTTATAGAACAGGGATTTTCAAATGTTTTGATGCCAAGCACCCTTACATGATGATAGCGTTCATATGGAAGTTATATATTTTCAAGTAAACCCATTTATATAATGTGAGAAAAATATTAAGTGTAATATAATAAATGTAAAATTAAATAATTTTTATATTGTCAGTGTACTAATTCAAATTAAACTAGTACTGTATCTAGAAAATATGTTTGAAAGCATATCTGAGAGTAAAACATAGAAAATTATGTTAAAATTATGTTAAAGTTTTGCACACCCAGCTATATGTATTTAAAAAAAGAAAAATTAAATTAGTTTTTTTTTATATCAGTTAATCTTATTATTTTAGAAAGCAGAATGAAATATTATCAAATTAGTTCATAATCAAATTTAATTAAACATGTTTCACTAATAATTTTAAGTGCACATGGTAACTTTGAAAGACCTAAAAAAAACATTGTTTTTATAAAAAAAAAAAAAAAAAAAAAATAGATAAAATAAATAAATAAATAAATAAACGTGAACTCCCTACCACCCCCTTGTGGCCTCCTAGTGTTCCCCGACCCTAGTTTGTAAGCCCCTGCTCAAAGGAAGAGGTCGCAACCTTAAGGTCATCATTGGCACATAAGCACTAAAAGTCAAAGTTTAATATTAGATGTATTATTTTTTCCTCAGTAACGCAGGTATTATATACGGTAGTTATGTAGTTTTATATAGTTATGAGCCATATGGGAAGCGCTTTGTGCTCTCAAAATAATCACTTGTATAATAAGTAAGAAAATGCTACCATGAGCAGTGTTTTAAAATAATAAAGATGATGCATGTAATAATGAATCAAAATATTCAACTTTTCATATGCAAACTACAATGACAGTGATGCTAAAGATCACACAATTTAGGGAAGAAACGCACTCAGTTATCACCACAAGCCATAAAAATCAAAGGAAATAGCAAGTGCAAATAATGAACTAAATATTAATTAAGAAGAACAAGATGAACAAGGAAAATGAAACAAAGGCATATCGAAAAAGGTTGTTCTATGGTTTCCAAGGGAAGACTTTCTTATCTTCACCAAAAGCGCTCACAACAAGATCTGCAGTAATCTATGCATAGTGAACGCATGGCAACACGAGGCGCGCTACCCGCCGCAAATAAGAGCCCACAGACACGAAGAGGCAGCCGGCATTTGCTGTGTTTGAGGAATTTGGGGATTTGATAATTTCCTGTTCTCTGAAAGGGATGGCAGCACCTGGTCGGCACAGCTGTACTTCATTTGGAGAGCAATTTGAACAGCGGAGAGGGAGGCAAGAGGAGTGCCTGCCTTGTCATTAAGGGCTGTAGAATGGCCTCTGTTTGTTAGACACATGGCACAGAGTTAATGCTTTTGAATGGGGAGACGGCCGCTGTTGATGCTGCCGTGAATTTCTCCTAAGTGCTGGCAACATCTAAAAAGCCACTCCAACAAAAAGAGAAAAGTCACATTTCCAATTTTTTCTCGTAAGCAAATGTTTTAGACGTTAATTATGAAATAATGTTACACGAGAAATAGTTTTTCAACGGCAGTTTTTTTTATTGCTCAACGCACTGCATGTTTCGTCTCTTTCTCTCTCCACTTTGACGTACAAAAAAGCTCTCAGCATTGATCAGAAGCAAAACTTGCCTTTCCTCACAACGACAAAAACGAGGGGAAACGATTTCAAAGATACACCAGGACAGAAATCCTGTCAATTTGGTGGTTAGCTTCCTGTCTCTCGGTATATGATGTAACTGACTTTGACGTGCACATGTGCGTGGCGGCGGGGGGAGGCAAAGTACGATCAAAGGGGAGCGCTTTATCGCCACATCAGAGCTCCCCACTGCATTTTGTATTCTACCAATCTGTCCAAACAGTCTGACAAATTCCTGTGATAGAGAGTTAAGTTATTTCCTCCTCTTTTATTCAGCCACAGATGGGACCAGAAGTACTAAAGTGCAGCGTGAAAACACAGACCCACAAAGGTGAAAAGAGCTCCTGCAATATTGAGAGATTTCGGAGGGAAGTAGCAGCCTGAGAGAGAGAGAGAAAAAAAAATGGTGTAACTTTAGAAAAAGTTAGATATTAAAAAGACACGATAAAAGAGATTTCTGAAAAAGAGAGACGTGCTTTTGAAAACTGGCATGCATTTTACATGAATCATGTCTTTAGAGAAATATGCATAGTGCTGTGTTTTGATGTTTGGTGTAGTTTTTTCACATATCTGATTTGAGTTGGACTGCAAAAAATCACTTTCTTCCAGGACTTTTGTCTTGTCATTCTTAAAATAAGATGATTTTTTTGAGAATCAAATAAGATAATAAAACATTTGGATGAAGTTTATTTTTCTTACCCCATTGGCAAATTTTTTTTTTTTTCCAGCTTTTACACATAAAGATTTTTTTAATGATGTTTAGATATTTTTACTGAAAAGTGAGACAAAAATACAGATTAAGAATTTTTTTTTTTTTTGAAAATGATGTGACTTGAAGCTGAACTTTGATATGCATAACCTACAGGAAAGACATACTGTAGAAATGTTGTACAATATAGTTAAAGTCACAAGAAAATCAATTTTTTTCATGGAGAAGTTTGTAATTTATGTACCACTAGTGTCATTAAATTCAATTGTCAAAATATTTTTATGAAATAGGATTCCCCAACAATCACCCTGTCTACCACTGGTGCTCAAACAGACAACCCCGCCCCCACACTTACACCATTGGTTGAGCCAATTATGTTGCATTTGGGTGATCAAACAAGCAGAGCAATGTTTTGATGGCACCAAAACATAGAAATTATACAAATATCTTACAATTTCTCTGCAATCAATTGCATTTTAACACCGAAAATCTTTAAATACTGTTAAGCAAATTCCAAAAAATTATACAAAATGCTGGATTTTACGCACATATGCAGCTGTCTTTATAGATAATAGCATTGGGACATCATGGATCCTCATCATGGGTTTGTGGCCCCCTGAGGAAGCCGGTACAGCATGCTCATTGTTAATGGGGATGTTTGTGTGTCTGCAGGCAGTGTGGGGAGAGCGATCAGAGTCGGACAGGGGGTGGGGGGGAGAGATGAATCAAATTCATCTCTACTCTTCTGCTTATACATAACCATTTCCACGCAGGTATCAGACTATAAAGGGATAGTTAAAAATATAAATTCTGTCATCATGTACTCATTCTCATGTGGATTAAAACTCATTCATCTGTTGGACACAAAGGGAGTGTGTGTTTTTTTTTTTTTTTTTCCATACAATGAAAGTGAATAGGGTCTGAGGTGTCAAGGTCCAAAAAGGCCAACAAACACACATAAAAGTAGGCTATTCTATGTCAGTGTTTCCTAATCCTGTTCCTGGAGGCACATTAACAGTACACCTTTTCAAACACACCTGATTCAACTCATCAGTTCATTAGTAGTGATTCCAAGACCTGAAACGGATGTGTCAGATAACGGAGACATCCAAAATGTGCACTGTCTGTTTCTCCAGGGACAGAGTTTGGAAACACCGGTTTATATGAGTTGTGATCATATCAGGTCTTCTAGGGAACAAACGGCTTCATGTGGACTCATGACCTTTGTTTATGTGCGTTTGTGTAGTCCAGAAGACCACAGGGGGGTCATATTTGTCATTTTAGGAGCTCCGTGTGGGAGCTAACTGTGCTAACAAGGATGCTAATGACCGCAACCTCTAACATCAGTTGTTAGTGCCCCTGTAAGGCCAGGGTTGTGAGGTTTACCTGCAAAACACTTACTAGCTGGCTTCTGTTACGTTAACCCCTTTAAACCTCACTCCCATTCAGGTCATGGCACTAATGTGACTGGTCCTACTCGCACTGCTCTGAGTGTGATTCGAACCATGTTAACAAGGACACTAATGACTGCAATCTCTGTTGTCAGTTGTTAGTGCACCCTGTGAGGCCAGGGTAGTAAAGGTTTACCTGCAAAACACTTACTAACTGGCTTCTGTTACATTAATCCTATCAGCCTCACTCTTATCCGGGTCATGGCACCAATGTGACTGGTCCTACTCACACAGCTCTGAGTGGGATTTGAACCAGCTAACCACGCTAACAAGGACGCTAATGACGTCAAGTCCTATCATTACCTGCTAGTGCACGCTGTGAGTCAAAGGTAATGAGGTTTACCTGCATAACACTTACTAGCTGGCTTCTGTTACATTAACCCCCTAAACCCCACTCCCATCTGGGTCATGGCACCAATGTGACTGGTCCTACTCGCACCGCTCTGAGTGGGATTTGAACCATGCTAACCACGCTAGCAGGGACTCTAATGACCACAACCTCAAGTGTCAGTGCCTAGAGCACTCTGTGAGGTTAGGGTTGTAAGGTTCACCTGTAAAATACTCACTATCTGGCTTCTGTTACATTAACCCCCAAAACCGCACTCCCGTCCGGGTCATGGCACCAATAATGGCTTTTGCACTGGAGAAACCTTTTCATAGTTCATAGAACTATTGGCAGAAGTTCCCGCTTTTTGGCGTCTTCGCACTGCAGGAACTAGGAACATATTTAGTTTCTCTGAACTCCATTTGGGGGAACTAATTTAGCTCCTACTTCAGAGTAGGGTCTAAAACAGTTCTATAGGAACTACCAGTGATGTAAGTGCACACTGATTGGCCAAATGCATATGAAACACTGGCATTTTTAAAAAGCAGAGTAAAAATATTTACTCCATGAACATGAAAAACAGTGCTAACAGCATTTAGCTACCTGTTGTCTGCAGCGTTGTGTTCTTTTCTCAGCTTTGATGATAACACTGCAAGTTGTCACAGGAGATTTAGACAGAACTTTGTGCTCTTTTAATCACGTAAACTGTGTGTTTACATTCCATCTCCGTTATCACAAAACCCATGACACACAACAAAAACAGCTCAGATAACGGCGTCCTCCATTCACCAGTTGTTGACGTTTGTAAATGCCACGAATAAAGACGTCGCTGTCGGCCGCTTTAGAGTTCCTGCTGCCAGTGCAAATGCAACCAGGCCCGAGGGGGAAATTGGTTCTCAAGGAACCACCATTTTGGCTAGGTACTAGAACTGAGTTCCTAGAACTATGTGGCGCGAAAGCCGCTCTTCTAGACTGGTTCTACTCACCGCGGTTTGAGTGGGATTCGAACAAGTGTCAACGAGCATGGGAGGTGGACTAGTTAAAGGACGCTAAAGACAGCAGCCCCTTGTATCAGTTGACAGCGTGAATTAGCAATCTGGTGCAATTCTTAGCTGGCCTCCATTACACCTGTATTGGTGCAGACTTCACAGACTATTACCCAGCTGTCCATGCGGCAAAGTGTAGACTGTTTTAATACAGGGTATAAAGCCATTCAGTAGTTTTTGGTCTAAAAAATTAAGTAGCTTTTATTCTGTTAACTGACCTTATTGTATTAACTTGATTTTCTTAAGCTCAAACAGTATCACACAACACCAGCAAACCCAATGTCATGGGTTATAACATATACCTTGAATGGAATGAGAGGATAATGTTTTGGATAAAAGTGTTTGCCAAATGCAGAAATTTTAGGAGCTCCATGTGGGAGCTAACTGTGCTAACAAGGATGCTAATGCCAAACAAACACTATCTCACAACTGTGTGGAAACTTCCCTGTGTTTAAGTGGTGTGGTGCACACAGGCTGGGTAGGCGTCGAGAGGTGCAAAGGAAATGGAGTATTGGGTCACAGAGGGCGTTTGGCTGCTCTCCTCCCTCTCGTCAGATGCTCGCACCCAGACCGCGGATGTATGTGTGTGTGTGTAGCATGGCCGTGGCCCGTCTGCAGCAGATGCGAGGCCCTCATGTCAGAATCAGGCAATGGCACGGCGGCGCTGCGGAGCCCGATCATACCTCATTGAGCCGTTTCCCCCTTAGCAGATGGCGCGCTGCTGCGGGCGCTCCTCTTCCTGATAATTACCAGCCTTCGCCACAGATGGAAACGTCAGTCAGCCCTCACAGGTCCCGGTTCCTGCCATTGCCTCCGTCCACCGCCCCTCTCTACCTAGGCAAGGCACTGCCAACCCTCACCATGTGTTTTGTGACTGCTGACTAGGCAGGCAACAAAAGGAAGAGGGCGCCTCATGAATATGCATGTGGAGATTGTAGGTACGCTGAGAGGCCTCCGTGCGCTTGAGCCATTTTGGACACTGGCTTACTTTTTCGGTCTCTTCAGCTCTTCAGTGACGCTCAGCCTTTTAGGCTAACATGAAACAGGACAAAACTACGTAAAAAGAGCAATACTTGTGCATCGCTGATGTGCAAAGGGGCATATTTAGGAGATTAGGATAACTGTGTTTGCAAAATGGATTAATTCTAACAGATGCTGGGACAAACCCCCACTTATCTGTGATAAGGTGAGCAGATGTCCCAACTTGGCACAGGCACGCTAAGAGTTTTATTACTCTGCATCCAAAGTATCCCACGAGACGCTCCACACAGCAGCCGCACATAATCTACCTTAGCTGAGAACAAGACTTCAGGGTTTGCGTAGTTATTTGTCTTGCCAGTGTAAGTCTTTGTGTGAAAATGTTTATAGTGTTTGAAAGTTCAAGTAGATAAGCCTAACTAATGCTCGAGCACTGAATTGATATAGAAATGCAGTCTTAAACAGTGCGACAGTTGCTGCAGAGAAACTACTGCTTAGACAGTATCTTCTAGGATTTTTATGTCTTCATTATCAGTATAAATGGTAGCTGAGAATTGATTTCCAGTTCAGCAGTGGCCTGTGGTGTAACGTTGTGTTAATCCACAGGAAAAAAAAAATAAAAAAAATAAAGAAAGAAAGAAAGAAAGAAAGAAAGAATAATAATAATGGTAAAAGACTGTAAAAATGCTATGGTTAAAACCTGTTCAAGTATGTCCCCGTTAAAACTGTAATAGATCTATCAGGACTTTTAATGTAATTTTACAGTAAAGTACTGACAAAAATTGACATATATATATATATTAGGGTTAAATTAATGTTTATTGCATCATTTTAGTGTTACCATGATGTTGTTTTGTATTTGTGTGTATGACTCTGTGCACCTTTTATATATTAGCATTTCCCTCAGCTTGTGGAAAATAAACTTTTTTCTTCATGTGACCTCCTCCTTACCATCATTATGGTGTTATTATGGAGGTTGTCAGTATATGGTAAAGGTACAAAACAAAGTTTAGTAGCAGCATAGTTTTGCTAATTCAGCAGAAATGGACTATTGGATTTATTTGTTTGTTTGTTTGTAATGAACAGTTTTAAATTGTAAAATTCACATGTTGTTCTGTAATGTTGATTACATTTATATTGTTTATTTTTACAGAAATATTCTGGCAACCACAGCTGGCAGTTTTATTTAGTAAAAACAACAGTTAATTATTATTATTATTATTATTATTATTATTATTATTATTACTATTATTCATGCATTTTTTATGTGCATATTATACATTCATGCTTTTATGACCGCCGTATAAATTAAAAGACTACAAGGAATATTCATAGCTTTAAAAATCTATAATTAACAATGGTACAAATATTAAATAAATAAATAAATAAATAAAGGCCATTCCAGCGTCTAAACCATGGGACCATGGCCCACTTGAGGGCCTTAGCAATCTTCCAAGGGGGCTGCAGGATGAAAGTATTTAAATTAATAAATTATTCAAATAATGTATTCATGTATTCAAATAATCTAAATCTAATCTAAATTAAAAACTTAAAAAAAAGCAAGATGTAAAATCAAGATGTAACTAAATAAAACAAAAAGCTTACAGTATATATACACTGAAATATATAATAATAATAATTATTATAATTATAATTATAATAATTATTATTATTATTAATTGCAGACGAGACTTTTGTGCCTATACAGAAACTGACTTTCAAAAATAAACCCAACTCTGACAATTAATCACTGAAGTGAAATGTGTGAAAACTAGCCCTGGTTTCCCCTATATAAATTGTAAGCTAAAATCTTAATGGTCAGGGGGATATATATAGTTTTTAACTACCCACATTATAATTTCCTTCAAATGTAAGAGAACTGTGGAAAAAAAAAAAAAAAAAATCATTTTATAACAAAATGTTGTACCTGTACTCTATATAATGTGTATGATATTTTTGGCAGCCACCTGGCGTCTCAAGTGATTCAACACAATGAGAAAAAGTGAATACCCCAGCTCTGATTTTATGAGGTGTTCTGGATGTAAGCTTCACTTGCTATGGAGAGCCACAGGAGCGGCAGAAATGACTCATAGGTGGTATGTAAAAAGAAAATTCACAGTGAGCTCAGGTGACGCTCTCTGCATCGTGTCATTGTTGCAGTCTGGTTGCAGCACATAGGTGTTGATGTGGCCGCCGCAGGAAAACCATTAGCATCATATTAGGACTGAGTCACCCAATACAGTGAAGACACACTCAGACTCTTCTAGATACACCAGCATTCAACAAGATGCAGATAAAGTCGAGTCTGTGTTGATGAAAACCTCTCCTAAGGCCCTTTGATTTGCTTATGAATAGCTTCTTTTTATTTTTTGCATTATTAAGTATTCAACTGGATGAAGCTCAAAAATTCTTGCTCTCCAGACCCACCCAAAAGTTTCAGCATTACAGATCACATGGAAACAAAATACTTTAATAAGTACGCAGCTACTTCAGTTCTCAAAAACATTGCAATTCTAGTTATTTCTAATTCATAAAAGGGCTGGACTACCATAACATGTTTTTGAGACTGAATATGCTTTTTGTCTGAACTACTAAACAAACAACATGAGCTCATGAATAATTTCATTCAGCAGAATTTCAGCAAGGTACAAATCCTGCTTAAAAACAGTTTTGCAAACAAACCTGCGGAGTGACAACTGATGCAACACGTTAGCAACACACATTAAAGAGAGAACACCGCACGCCATTAGTAGAACCTCTTTCATTCATGTCCCTCCTCAAAGACGTAACCTTATTATTTCAAATATCCTGGGGCATCACATGTTCATTCAAATTTCAGAGATAGGTACATTTGTTCCCCGCCTTTCTCTGTGAAACTTTCTAAGCTACGCCAGAGGAGTTTGCATCAGCACTTCCATACACTATTAATCTATGAACTGAATCTGATATCAGTGGTGAGCAGCAGTTATTCTTTGTTTATTCAGGTAATATGTTCATCATTTGTAGTTGTCAGCTGTCAGCTGATGCATTTAGCCTCACAAATGACAGAACATTGCAACTGGATCGGAAAATGACCCAAGCCAGAGCTGAAGTCAGATGTAGGAGCTCATGCACTACAGGCCACGTATTAATCCAATTTTAATAACTATAATATTACCACTGTATTATTCATCACACCGAAGTGAAAAGTCAAGCACAATGCATTTTTTTTTAAAGAAATTAAGTCCATGCTGCAAGGACACATTAAATTGATCAAAAGTAAAGTAAAGACAGAAATTTATAATGTTACAAAAGATTTATATTTTAAATAAATGCTGTTCTTTTGAACTTTCAAACTATTTTTAAACAAATCCTGAAAACAAAATGTATCACAGTTTCCACAAAAATATTAAGCAGCACAACTCTTTTCAACATTGATAATAAATGTTTCTTGATCAGCAAGTCAGCATATTAGAATGATTTCTGAAGGATCATGTGACACTGAAGACTGGAGTAATGAAAATTCAGCTTTGATATATTAAAATAGTAAACTGATATTTTAAAATGTAGTAATATTTCACAATATTACTGTATTTTTGACCATATAAATGCAGACTCCTTTCAAAAACATTAAAAAATCTTACTGACCCCAAACTTGTAATGCACAAACCATGACAGCAATCTATGCCATGAGTTTTCACTGAAGTGAAAATTCGAGCACAATGCATTGTGGGACAGAGTTGCATTGTGCAAAACAGTAGTGCATATTTTTGTGTGTTATCTGGGGATTCCATATATACAGAAACTAGCAATACATACTGCTGAAGTAGTGCATTTAGTATGGTAATGTGTTATTTAAAAAAAAACAAAACAAAAAAAAAAAAAATAGAAAGGTGGGACTTCCTTTCCCACAGCTGCCATGTTGTAATTTCTTCCATGCAGGTTACCATCACTATGCTGTCTATGCCAATGTGTTCTCCTGTGTATATTGTTGTCTATGGCCAAAAACATACATATCATTGCTTAAATTTTATTTAAATAGCCTTTGCACCTTTAAATTTGAATAGACATCTGCATATACCACCACAGTTTACCTGAACTTCTATTAAACTGCACTAGAAATTACATTGCTTTTGTATTATATTAAAAGTGTAGTTCACCTCCAAAAATTCTATTATTTACTAACCTGTTCAATGCAAAACATCAATTGTCCACAATGCTGATAGCATAAAACACCATCCAACATCACTGAGTGGAAAAAACAGCTTGGAGATTCTGCAAAGTAAGGTGAAAGAAAGTGTCATTTGTACAATATGAAATAATGTACAAGAACAAAATGTAAATTTAACATTAAATGTCTAATGCTATGCATATATGGTTGAAAAAAGAGTGTGGAAACAGATGTAGTATGTATGGCAGTGAGTGTTTGAGGATGGGCTGATGTGTCGTGTGTTCCTCTCATAGCACTGAAGAATCATTGTGGAGCCTCATTTTGATTCCCACCCCATTATGCAGATTGTGTGAGTTCAGATGGGGAATATAAGTGCAAAGGCCACAGCCCTCCTTTAAGCCTGGCAGAAATTTGCACTTAAAAGCCATTTGTTGCAGACAATAGCACAGGTGCAGTGTCCTTGACAGCGCTTCATTTTCTCCTGTGAGGCAGAAAGTTGGAGTCACACCTGTTTGGTCTTGTGTTCTCTCTCACTCTCTTTCTCTCGGTGTGTCACTCGCTTTCCATCGCTTACAAAAAGCACTGTGGTCGTACCATGGTGGGATCAAATGGTAATATTATGGTACACATGGTAAATGATTATCATTTATTTACCATGGTATTTATTGTACTCCATGGTAATGCAGATAATTTTCTTTTGGGTTCACTTTCTTGTCTACTTGTGTAATGTGGTCTGTGTACATATATTAACATCTAGAAGAGTTCATTATATCGTACAATGCCTTTTGTCCATGGTCACTGGTTCATAAAAGAATGTATACTCCCCAAAATATTCCTCTCCAAAACAGCTCTCATTCAAATCCAGGTGCTAAATAGCAGTTTTCTTCATAAATTCAGACTCTGTGTTCACATTAGTTCAAGTGCTGGTGTTTGACTGCTTGCCACCAGACCAGCAGGATTGACCTCTGCTTTAATCTGCTATCCGTTAAAATCATCATTTGACTTAAAACCATATTTTTACGATGTTGATTAATTGCTCCCCAGTATGTTTGCAGAATCTTGCATTTGACAGATTAATAGCTGTCCATATGCTATTTGTGGCTTATTGAGGCTGTGATGTGATTTTCATTATGACACTTTACATAGCAGAACTCACTCACATTGATTATAATCCATCAATTCATGCACTTTGGAAGAGATTATGACTAGAGTTAATCTTAAAATAATCAACAATGGAGATATGTTCATATGTTGAGAGGATTATTGGGAGCAAATCCTTGCACTTGTTTTGAGGGCTCTCAGGACTTTGGCCAAGAGACAGTTATGTTTGTTCACTTCCAGGGTTATAACTGTGTTTGTGCTCACGAAACATTTATTTAAACCACAAACTCTTTTGTAAAGTAACTTTTTAAAAGCCTCATTAATAGAGAAATTCTGATGTTAAATAGTTAAAAAAAAAAAGGTCTGTCAAAGGTAACATATTAAATAATGCAATTAATTAAATATTTTTAAAGCATTTTTATCAAAATTAACGTTTTTTTTTTTTTTTTACATCACTGTCAAATAAACTGTTTATTTAGTTCTATTAAAGTCCCTTGCACCTGTTTATCAGTAAATTATGGAGAAGGTCCCACTTTACAGGACATTTATTTAGAAATCAAACCTAGACAATGTGTTTCACAAAAGGAAAGGCAATTGTATAATGTGTAGTGTAATTAATAGTGTAATAGTGTAATTAATGGGACAATACCATTCGATTGGTGTCAGTAATTTTGGTTACACTTTATTTTAAGGTGTCCTTGTTATAGTGTAATTATACATTTAAGTACTGAGTAATATTAATTACAGATGCACTTACAATATGGTTAGGATGAGGGTTTGGCTTAGGGTTACTTGCATGAAATTCTGCATAATTTCTTGTTATTATAAAAGTAAGTACATGTAATGTGTAACAAGGACACCTTAAAATAAAGTGTTACCGTAATTTTTAAAAAAGAAATTAATACTATTCAGAAAGCACATTAAATTGCTTAAAATTGACAGTAAAAACAGACATTTATAATGTTACAAAAGATTTTTTGTTTAAATAAATGCTGTTCTTTTTTAAGTTTTAAACGATTAATCAAGGAATCTTGAAAAAATTTTTTCTCAGTTTCCACAAAAATATTAAGCAGCACACCTGTTTTCAGCATTGATCATAATAAGAAATGTTTCTTGATTAGCAAATCTGCACATTAGAATGATTTCTGAAAGATCACGTGACACTGAAGACTGAAGCTGCTGAAAATTCAGCTTTGTCTTCACAGGAATACAGTACGTTTTAAAATATATTAAAATAGAAAACAATTATGTTAAAGTGTAATAATGTTTTACCATATTACTGTTTGTACTGTATTTTTTATCATATAAATGCAGCTTTCTTCCAAAAATATTTAAAAATCTTTACTGACCCCAAACTTTTGAACAGCTGTGCATATAATGGGCAAACCACGGCAGCAATCTATGCCATGAGTTTTCACTGAAGTGAAAAGTTAAGCACAATGCATTGTGGGATACAGTTGCATTGAGCGATACAGTAGTGCACATTTCTGTACATTATTTGGGGATTCCATACATACAGAAACTGCTGCAAACAAAACATACTGCTGAAATAGTGTGATAAGTATGGTAATGTGTTATAAAAATTCAGCTTTGCCATCCCAGGAATAAATTACATTTTAAAAAATATAAAACAGTTATTTTAAATTGTAATAATATTTCACAGTATTTCTGTTTATACTGTATTTTTGATTAAATAAATGCAGACTTCTTTCAAAAACATAAAAAATCTTATCGACCCCAAACTTTTGAACAGTTGTGTATATAACGCACAAACTATGACAACAATCTATAATATGAGCAGTGTCACTGCTAAAAAAAAATAGTAGGAATATTATTTGGTTTTCTTGAAACTAAACTCATCAGCGTTCTAACTAGAAAAGTATTATGAGATTATTTGCAATTACCAGTTTTAATATCTTGACAGTTTTAATTTTTTTTTTTTTTTTTTTTTTTTTTAGTGTGTTCCTTAATCTAACACAACCATTTCTGTCAAAGAAATAGATTTGAAGCTGTGCCTCTCTGACCTGATAACTAGGCAGTAAAGCAACGGTTAACAGCATTTAGACAGCGAGAAAAAGTGAGATAGAGAGTGAGAGAAAGAGAAAAAAAGATAGGTGACCTTGTTACCAGTTGGGCTGAGTTGGACAGGCTGGTAGGAGGTTTGTGTCTACGGGGAAAGACAGACAGATGCTCACTCTTTTTCCCAGGGTGAGACATCTCGCCCGGCACAGGCAGCAGACAATCTGGCCCTAGCAGCTGTAACCCTAATGATCACTGGTGGCGCTGCACCTGACCAGCTTAACGCTCGTCCAGCCCGCCTGCACCCCCGGCCCGCCAGTCTCCTCTTTGACCTACAGCAGATCCAAACTCTGTGAAAAAACACACACACACACACACAGATGAGCCCTATAGTATGGAGCTCCGGTGCTCAGGCAAGTAGAGAGAGGATAGAAAGAGAAACGGAATCGAGTCCTTTCCCCACGGTTCACCCATGGTCTTGTCTGAGCTGTTTATCTGAACGCTCCCATACTGCTCTCCGGTGGCCCAGGGGCCCCGGCTCCATCCGCATCCCAGCAGGCCGCTCTCTAAAGTGGCTCCCGGCGAGCGGGCTGATAGCTGCCACACTCCTACCCTGATCCCAGACCCTCTGAGAGAAGGGTTATGAGTGTTTGTGCGGGATTAATTACACGCAGTCTGCCGAGGAGTTACGCCCATGGGGACGCTGTCTGACCACACAATGTGCGCAAGTGTGATGAAATTAGCTGTTGTTTCAGTTCCTCCACAAAGGAAAGAAAGGAAGTTTTATGCTTGAATTTAGAGGCGAAATTCATTTTTTAAACAAATAAAGTGTTGATTGTTATGCTAAACGACAGAAATATTGGCTTTTTATAAATGGATATTTCAAAGATCACAATCACAGGAAAAGCATCATGTTTGGACTCGTTCCCCGCGCTCAGATGCTCAGCAGCTAAGACCAGATGCGATCACTTCAAAAGGGGGTGCTAGTTAGCTGCTGTGAGATCTGCCTGTTGGCTTTGCGGAGAGCGAGCAGAGATCAGTGTGTGGATTAGCTGGTGCACTCCACATGTCTTTACCAGGCTAATTCTAAAACTTCCAACCTTTCAGACACAAATCAGAAGTGGATGTTACAACAGGCACCTTTTCTCACCCCTTTTCCAGCCATCCCGATCATTTGGCTGAATAATCGGGATGTGTTTTGATGAAACTAGACTGCATTGCTAATTTAAAGTCTCATCTGCCTGATAGTGGGTACCCACGATCGGCTCGAGCTGATGAAAAGATCTCAAGACTTTGATTTCCAATCTATTCTCGAACAGATTGAAGGGAATGACTGAAAGAAATGTCTGTTGTTGTGTGCCGGCCAAGCCTGCAGCCTGACTGCTGCTCTGTGTATCTGTCTGCTTTGGATAGCACATGTGACACAGACATTTCCCAGTCATTGTGGCGGGCGACTTTTCCAACAGTTTTTATTTAGGCGTATTTACATCTAGACAGGCCGGCCTCTTTCAGCCATAAGAGTGGGGTTGTGAATTGTTGTTGGGTAATGTCAATCTGTCACCCTTGACAACCGTAGTATTTACATAATGCCTTCTCCTTTTGTGGGTTAAACAGGCAATGTGAACATATGGTACAATAATCTAAAATATAAATCATTATCATGGTTTGCCGCGCTGTGTCGGGAGTAAACTAAAATGAACCTCAATGCAAAGGAATAATAAGTAAAAAAAAAAAAAAAAAAAAATATATATATATATATATATATATATATATAGGGAGAAACAGGCCTTTTGGTTTCATGTGTGCTTAGTTAACTGTAAGATTGTTCACTTGAGAGGCTCTCAGCTCAAGGGCCTTAATTTAAATGGTAATAACACTGTCCAGAGTCCAGATGCTGTTATCATTATCCCTGTATATTTCCAAACTCTCACTCTTCCAGCGGTCTCATTTATTAACATAATACTTTTTCTGGCTCTGAATGCAAAGACCGTGCCCATCAGTAACAAATTCGGATGCCTCTGCAAATGAAAACCCTGCGAGTAAGTAAACTCAGAGCAATTAAATTATAGAATTAAAAAATTAGAAAACAAAATACAGAAAAAAACAGGATAATATAAATGATGAAGAATGAATGTATGTAATAAATAAATGTTACTACAACCAGCTTATTTTTTATATTTATTTAGGGGAGTCAAAATGCAAGTATTATCATTATTTTTTATTTTATTAATAATATTTATTAATTAAAATAATAGTTCATTAAAATTATATATATACAGTGGGTACGGAAAGTATTCAGACCCCCTTAAATTTTTCACTCTGTTATATTGCAGCCATTTGCTAAAATCATTTAAGTTCATTTTTTTTTCCTCATTAATGTACACACAGCACCCCATATTGACAGAAAAACACAGAATTGTTGACATTTTTGCAGATTTATTAAAAAAGAAAAACTGAAATATCACATGGTCCTAAGTATTCAGACCCTTTGCTCAGTATTTAGTAGAAGCACCCTTTTGATCTAATACAGCCATGAGTCTTTTTGGGAAAGATGCAACAAGTTTTTCACACCTGGATTTGGGGATCCTCTGCCATTCCTCCTTGCAGATCCTCTCCAGTTCTGTCAGGTCTCTCCAGAGATGCTCAATTGGGTTTAAGTCAGGGCTCTGGCTGGGCCATTCAAGAACAGTCACGGAGTTGTTGTGAAGCCACTCCTTCGTTATTTTAGCTGTGTGCTTAGGGTCATTGTCTTGTTGGAAGGTAAACCTTCGGCCCAGTCTGAGGTCCTGAGCACTCTGGAGAAGGTTTTCGTCCAGGATATCCCTGTACTTGGCCGCATTCATCTTTCCCTCGATTGCAACCAGTCGTCCTGTCCCTGCAGCTGAAAAACACCCCCACAGCATGATGCTGCCACCACCATGCTTCACTGTTGGGACTGTATTGGACCGGTGATGAGCAGTGCCTGGTTTTCTCCACACATACCGCTTAGAATTAAGGCCAAAAAGTTCTATCTTGGTCTCATCAGACCAGAGAATCTTATTTCTCACCATCTTGGAGTCCTTCATGCGGGCTTTCATGTGTCTTGCACTGAGGAGAGGCTTCCGTCGGGCCACTCTGCCATAAAGCCCCGACTGGTGAAGGGCTGCAGTGATGGTTGACTTTCTACAACTTTCTCCCATCTCCCGACTGCATCTCTGGAGCTCAGCCACAGTGATCTTTGGGTTCTTCTTTACCTTTCTCACCAAGGCTCTTCTCCCCCGATAGCTCAGTTTGGCTGGACGGCCAGCTCTAGGAAGGGTTCTGGTCGTCTCAAACGTCTTCCATTTAAGGATTATGGAGGCCACTGTGCTCTTAGGAACCTTAAGTGCAGCAGAAATTTTTTTGCAACCTTGGCCAGATCTGTGCCTTGCCACAATTCTGTCTCTGAGCTCTTCAGGCAGTTCCTTTGACCTCATGATTCTCATTTGCTCTGACATGCACTGTGAGCTGTAAGGTCTTATATAGACAGGTGTGTGGCTTTCCTAATCAAGTGCAATCAGTATAATCAAACACAGCTGGACTCAAATGAAGGTGTAGAACCATCTTAAGGATGATCAGAAGAAATGGACAGCACCTGAGTTAAATATATGAGTGTCACAGCAAAGGGTCTGAATACTTAGGACCATGTGATATTTCAGTTTTTCTTTTTTAATAAATCTGCAAAAATGTCAACAATTCTGTGTTTTTCTGTCAATATGGGGTGCTGTGAACTTAAATGAACTTAAATGATTTTAGCAAATGGCTGCAATATAACAAAGAGTGAAAAATTTAAGGGGGTCTGAATACTTTCCGTACCCACTGTGTATATATATATATATATATATATATATATATATATACAAAATTTCTCATATTAGTTCTAATTAAATATTAAAAATTCTATTAAATTAAAAAAAAATTATTTTTCTTTTTTTCTGTATTTTTAAATTTTTTGTATTTTTTTAACTACAAAAATATGGTCACGCTTTATTTTAAGGTCCAATTCTCGCTATTAATAAACCATTAACTACGACTATTGCCTCAACAAACTGCTAATTTGCTGCTTATTAATAGTTAGTAAGGTAGTTGTTAAGTTTAGATATTGGGTAGAATTTGGGATGTAGAATATGGTCATGCAGAATATGTGTACTAATAAACAGCCAATATGTTAATAACAGTGATCCTAATAAGCAACTAGTGTACAGTGAGAATTGGTCCCTGTACTAAAGTGTCACCAAAAAAATATATTGCATATAAATAGCAAATAGCAAATACATACATACCATATATATATATATATATATATATATATATATATATATATATAACAGATAAATACTCAGTCAAACAAAAATGACTGGAGTCTACATGAATGGATGGATAAAGAAACTGCCAAGAGAAATTATCCCCCCCCTCCCTTTTTATTATAGGTGCAGGAACACTGTTTTGACCCCTTTGAAATCTCCTCTTAAAACGTCTGAACATCTGGTAAGTCTTGTCAGTGTTTAGAGAGACATCAATGATCAATCCTGAGATAGGTTTATAAATGGCCACCCTGTCTGTGGACAGACATACACACGCATCCACTTCACAAAAACACGACCAGCATCCCAAGGAGGACTCATCTCTGCTGGCATGCTTTTTATCAGCAGCACCACCAGCCCGCAGCTCACGTCATCCAGTGGTACTGCACATTACCAAATTAGTCCCAGTATCAGCTGTTATCTGTTCCTGCTAAGGCTGCCAGGGCTGGGCCGCTCTCTCCTCTTTCACCCCTCCACCAGCTGCAGCACGCTGAAGGATCCCAGGCGGTCATGATCTTCAGTTGAGCCTCTACAGACTTTCACTCCACAGGCCCAAGGAAAAAGCCCTTTCTTCCTTTAAAGGCTGCAAACTTAGCCGCAATGTATAAAAACATACCAGTATAAATTATACATATATATATATAAATCAAATGCCAAGTTGGAATGATCTGGGATGGGTAACACTGGAACGTGCTCTCATGCACTTTATTTTCAACCGATAACAGATGTGTCTACTTGACCCTTCCCGCATTGTATGACAGGAATGACTACATTTATCGCCCTGGCAGGCGTCTGAACAAGCTACACAGAGGAGGCGAAAGCAGACCAGACACGAGAAAGAAAGAAAAACGGAGCCAGAGAAGTTATCGGATGACTCACGCATTTCCTTCTTGTGACCGAATACCTTTGTTAAGTCCATGCTTCATATTTCAGATGTTAGTTCATGATTGGAGCACGGACCGAGGGTTAACAGGCCTCGTCCCGCTTTCCAGACTCTGAGCAGGAGGGGAGGGCACACCATGGGGAAATGGTGGCGGGTGGAAGAAGCCAACGAGTGCGGCTGACAATCTGTGCCAACCTGAACTGAGCACTGCCATTCAAACATAAATAAAGTCGTTTTGGCAGCATACATCCACATGCGCTAATTGCGCTTGCCAAGGATTTTTCCTCTCCATACTGTAGCCCCCCGTCCACCTCCTCCTTCGCGCAATGTGTCCGACAAGAAATACTGAGGTTTATCTTCTGTACAGTAAAGATTTAATCAAGGTTTCAAGAAAATCTCATGATCTGCAAATTTCATCAACATTCCTGTCGTATTAAATTTATTTCACTCCCTAATGTGATTATATAATAGGAACCGATAAACAACAAACTGGTTGATGTTTTTTTTAACGATTCGAAAATGATAAACATTCCCCTGATTCTGTCCTGTCAGTTCCTGTAAATTATTAATGGAGCTGTTGAATGGAACGTATTAATGCGCTCTGGCCACGTCTTCGGCGGTCCTCGCAGCTGTATTTCCTGATTTCTTGTTGTGCAGCCTGAGGTGGACTTTACAGAGCTCAGAAATAAATGGGGAGCGATTAGGGGCTGAACTGCGCTGCTTTTTAAGCAACATTCACACTGCTGATGGTGCCCTAACCCCGGGACACTGGGAAAGAAAATCTCCTGTCGCTATGGCAACACAGCACTTTCTTCGCCAAGAACTTGACCTGTTCCTTCTACAAGCAGCTAGACTGCCAAACAGGCTTTTTTCCCCCCTGCAATCCACCACCGACGCAGCCCCCAGCTCTCGTGGCTTCTGTCTCCGCTTAGATAGCCCTCTTGCTTGTAATGCAAGAACCCTCCGTAAGCTTCTGTTAAATTCGCTATCGCATTAGGCCAGTATTGGCGCTAATGCTCTAAGATGAAAGTTGCAGCAAACGTGTGGGGAAAACTAGCAATAGTCTCCTTCCGAATTAGAAAAGTGCTTGTGCGTGAATAAGAAGAGATAATGTCCAATTTATTCGTTGGATAATCTAATTAAGGATTAGTGCAGGAACAGTTTCCAAAACCTCGGCTTTTCAGGAACAGTGCATTCCGGTTTCCCTGGCTCATGCCCTTCGGTCCTTCGAGTCAGGCTAATGTTTCCTCTGATGTGTGGAATTTTTCCGGCTGTGGCCATCTAACCCCCTGCTCTGAGAGGAGAGTGCAACAGGAAGTGACACATAAGAGGAACAAGCTCCTGCCTTGTTAGTTAATGTAATGAAAGGCAGACAAAGCCTGGCCATTAACACCAGTGGGGATTTGTCTGTTGATAAGGCCTGACAGGCACGACTGTTTGGCGACCCTTTTCCCATGGCCTTTGATAATAGATGTGAGTGGTGACTCGCTTCTCGCTCTCTCTCTCAGTGCTCAGATATGCCCTTGGTAAGCAATTAAAACCAGATACAACCTTCAGGCAATGTCCTCGCAACCCGGTCCCACTGAAAACAAACTGTATTCCACTCTATTACCTCACAGTGGGAATTAACAGCATGTCTCTGATGAGTTCTTCAAACGCTGAGGGAATTAATAATCTTCTAATACATCATTATGGTCTTAGCGTGGCTGAGGAATAGGGTTGGGAATCAAGAACCGGTTCCAAATTTTCAAGAACCGGGTATTCGATAAGACACATGCATTTCGATTCCCCTTCACGATTCTGCATTCGCATTTTAATGTGATTTTAAATAATTTAAGCGCAGGAAGAGAAATAAGTTGCGCACTGTTTGCGTACAGCGCACATATCTGAATCACAAGCACAGAGAACAGCGGTCCTGGTGTGGATTCACAGTCTCTGTATGTTCTTGAACCATTCCATGCGTTTCCACTGCAGAAAAGGTTGTTTCGAGGTTCGTCCGAGCAGGAACGGACTTCTGTTTCACATTTACCGACCAATATAGACAAAAATTCGTCAGTATATCATCATAAACACAGCCATTTTTTGTCTTAAGTGAACGTAAACAGTGGTGAAAGAAACGCATGTGTAACAGTATTTTTAGATCTGTGTGTGTTCGGTGTTAAAGAGACAGCAGCCTAATAAATGTGCTGCCTGTCATTAATGTTAATCAAGAAACTAAATATTATTCACTGATCTTGACTGAATATCTTTCGTAACTTTAATGAGGTTTAATCTATAGACTTTTGATTTCAATTTCTGTACCTGAAATTTGTTTAGTTGTATTTATTTATGCTATTGCTAATTGATTTATTTGTTCCTAATTTATTACTGACCAGGGGCGCCGCTACAGTTTCTGGGCCCCCTGAAGAGCATATTCACTCAGGCCCCTACGACGGTCCCCCTCCGAACAAATCGCGATCGCGGTCCGAAGGGGGGGGAGTATCCCTCGTTAAATAAAATCACGTTCCGTGTCCCCCCTCCATTGTCGGGCCCTTGAAATCGTCCTACCCCCCCCCCCCCCCCCTCCCCCCTTACGGCGCCCCTGTTACTGAATGTTTACTTGTCTTTAACAATTAGTCTAGGGCCCGGTTTCACAGACATGGACTAAGTCAGGATTAGGCCATAGTTCAATTAGGATATTTAAATAATTTTTATAAATGTGCTTAGGAAAAAACATTACTGGTGTGCATCTTGAGACAAAACAAGGCACTGATATATTTTAAGATCAGTCAGTGCAAGTTTCTTTCAGTTGAAACAGCTCAGACTTACATTTTAGTCTAGGACTAGGCTTAAGCCTTGTGTCTTTGAAACCGGGGGTAATTGTTTTTGCTGTGGTATTTTTTGTTAAAACTAGGCAAAAGTGTAAAAGGTCTAAACGTTCTGTAGGCTGCTTGCTCATGTTGCAACAGAACATTTTGAAAAAGACAGAATAAATATATTTGACATCTAAATATTTGACAACAAAAATTTCATTTGATTTTTTTTAATCTTATTGGAATCTAAACTAGGAATCGATAAGAATTGAAATCGATACAATTCAAACAATACCTTGTTGATGCTGATAGCCTTGTGGTTAGTAAACTGACATGTAGCGGAACTGCGCTTCCTTTGCTGATCCCATTCCCCTCTCTCTTCCATATGCTTTCCTGTCGTATCTCCACTGTCCTATCAACAAGAAAAGCATAAAACCCCAAAAAATGTAACTTAAAAATTCAAAAAATTCAAACAATACCCAAACCTACTGAGGAATAACTGTTTTCGTGTGAAGCGAAAGAGCTATTAATTGTCCCTGTGACTTTTGTAAGCATCCATTCGGTGATGCCAGAGAAATACTTACTCATGTAGAGCTGTAGCTACGATTCACAGATCCATGTAAGCTAATGAAAAACAATGACCTCAGTGGTAAACCCGCGCCAGCCATAACTGGGCTTGTTTTCATTGATATCATTTTAACGTGCTGATTGAAACGTGATATCCTCATGTTCGTCGACTTGCACTGTCTGTTTCTCTGGTCTTCGCTGAAGTCATGTGCTAATTAGCAATCAGTGTAACATCTCAAAACAAAGCCCTGCGAGTTTGGCTCAGGCGTTCTTGCCTCAGACTTGGCAAAAAGCTTTCTGTCGTCAGGTGAGATGTAGGTCACTTCTATTCTCTTCTTCAAAGTGTAGCTACATCAGATTTGTAATGTTCTCGGAGACTACATGAGCTGTGACGCTTCATTTGAGCTATCTGACTGAATGAGAACAACATTGTGGACTTTCTTATGGTGGGTGATAATTACATTTACTCACTGCTTACTGCCTACATTGCTAACTACTTTGTAAGGCAGCATGCTGATGGAAATAAAACCTCACAAGCAACTAATTTGGAATGCTGTACGTACAGTGCACAGCATAAAAGAGTACACCCCCTCTAAAACTTAACAAATTCAGCAATTACGCTTTACTTACAGTAGATGACAAGTTAGAGTTCTTTGGAGATATAATGTTCCAACAAGCCTGCTTGATCAATTACCAAAGAAGAATGTCAAAATTATTCAGCAAAATAATATTTTCTTATCAAAGTGATAAAATGTTGTGTTGCAAAAATGAGTACACCCTCCTGAAAGTTACTAAATAAATAAATTTAAAAAAAAAAAGTGAATAGGTTTAAGGCTATTTTTGATCAACAGGTACAACAGAACATTTTGTAAAAAGACAGAATAAATATATTTGACATCTAAACCCACGCCAAAACTTTTAAAGACACGTAATTTCCTGACAATTAAAAGTGTTACATAGGGTGTACTCTAGGGTGTACTCATTTCTGCAATCCTTCATTTAAACAAAATTGGCTAATTTACTTATCTTACAGAAAATATTGATATTATATTTTGTTGTTTTTATTAAGTATATGTTTAATACATTTCAATTTTGCCATCTTACCATGAATTATATTAGTGATCATTAAGAAAATACATCTTTTATATTTATTCAGAGGGGGTGTACTCATTTATGCTGTGCACTGTAGGTATCAAATTTGCCACACAAAAAGCATCGCTGTCTTATTATAGCATGTAGCTAAGCTAACAATGCAATGCCTTAATAACCATAAACAATACATCTCTCATGTTACTATTGTATGAAATATTAGTAAGGTATATAATTAAATATATAAATAATTTTATTACAATTTGAAATAAAAGTTTTCTCTTTTGCATACATATATTTAATTATTCAATATATTTTAATATATATATTTTTTATTTAATACATTTTAACATGTAGTCCTATGTATTCCTGTGATGCCAAATCTTATTGTTATTTTGTTATATTTTGCAGTGCATTCTGGAATGTAATGTAATGCTGGGCCAAACAGGATAAAAATAAAATAAAATAAAATAATTGTGCAACCTACTGTTCGGAGCAGTCTTCATGTTAGGACCATATATGATGGCTAAAATGCTGTTGAGGTAGGCAGCAGTAGGTTTTTGAATAGAGCTAATTTGTATCTGCCTGTCTATAACATCAGCCGCCTTTAGCAATGACTTTGAGCCAATATGTACAATGTATTATTATTACCAAACCAGAACACTACAAATTCAAACATTTCCTTCAAACTCATTCTCCCATTTTAATAACAAGTATGAAAAAAACCATTCAAAAGTCTGTTGCACTCTGTGCATTAGTCAGGGCCAGTGAGGCCTGATACATGGCAGGTGCACTTCCTGTTTTTGTAATTAGAAACAAATTAGGTTAGAGTGCTTTTTCAGGCTGTGCACCGAGGGCCAATGCTCTCTGCCCCTCCAGGCACACTCACACTCACACACACACACACACACACACACACACACACTCACACACATATACAGAATTACACATGACACCACGCTGACAGCCAAATGGTGAAAACCTCCACCGCGGCTGCTCGCGAAAAGAGCTGCACCTGGAAAATTCATACAACTATTTTTTCATAATTAAAGTTAGCTCCATTTGTCTCCGGCACAAAGAGACGGATGAAGTGAAAGGCGGCCTGTGTTCGCACAAAGAAAGCGGCTGCCATTGGTTTGGAGCAGGATGCTCTTCCCCCCTTCTTGTTTTGTGTGCAGGCCTAATTGAACACTGATGGATTTACATTAATTTCCTGCCCACACCTGCTTCCTTTATTTCGCTTCAAGATAGTGCAGGAGAACGATGTGCCTCCACGCCATTATGACTAATGGACGACCACGGTGAGCAGGTTTCTGTAGGAGAGAGGAGCCTGTCACCATAGCAAACACCTCCCTGCCACTCGTTATGCAGCTGAAGCCTGGCAACACACGGACCTGGGAATTTCAGACATGTGAAGGCTCTTTGCCTGGGCCGCGAATACAGAACAACGACAACGTGTTACCAAGGACTTGTTGGACTTATTTGTGAGGGGTAAAAAGAGTAAGGCTGTTTAGTCAAAGCAGAAGGTATTTTGAAATGTTAATAAGATGAAACCCTTTTGTGGGATTTTTTTTTTTTTTTCATATGCATTCCAATAATCTTTCAAAAATAACAAACAACTGGCAAAACTGCATTGAGAAGCCAGGGAATACAGCATCTTCTGTGTGAAATTCCTAAATTTTGCGACACACATAACGTGATTAAACCAAGGGGTCAACGTTAGCATGTTAGCATGCTGATTAGCCACTGCTAGTAATATTTCTCCACTGACATCTATTTAAAATGAACTGTGAAATACATAAGCATATATATTGCTAAAATATCATTATAGTATAATATATGAAATAGGAATGCTAACTGATAGCTTGATCTACAGTCAAACCAAAATTTATTCAGACACCTTCAACAACTCTTACATTATCACAGTTTATTCGCTATAGTTTAGAAAATGGTAATAAAATATGACAAACTGTGTCAGAACCAGCTGATCTTGATAATGTCAGAAAACTTTGATAGAGAGGTATGTAACAAAACATGGTCAGGTCAAGGTGTCAAATCAAACTTTTGGTCCCAAATTTTTATAAATTTTACTTGTAGTCCACTGTATGAAGAATTTTTGGGTATAATATGTTAGTTTACTTTATTATTTTGCTATCCTCACTTACATAAATGTACTACAGTGTCCTGCACCCACTAGTAAAAAAAAAAATATATATATATATATAAATATATATATAAAAATAAAAAAATTATATCTGGTGTCTGAATAATTTTTGGTTTGACTGTATGTTCATGTATTCTAGACCATCATACCTGGAAAGAGGATCAACCAATCAGATTTAATCTACAATTTACCTATTGTGCCCACCCACTTTCTCAGCAGCATTGGTTTTAGAAGTATTTTTCCATAGGGATTTTTAAAAGGTCTTCAATGTTAAAAGCCACGAACCAAGCCAATAAGCTACGAGGTGAATCACAACATTAAAAACTATTTGAAATCAAAAAGACAAAGGTACAAGACTGTACGGCAGTCATTTTGCAAGGACTTAATAGCTTTAGTAAGGGAAAGAACTACAATCCCATGAAGCACTGCAAATGATCAATTTAAAAATGGAGAAATATTAAACTATTTATTTAAAGTTGTTGATTATATCTGTAGAAACAATATATTTTAAGTTTATGGCAAAATATGATTATTTATGTGGGTGTTTACCACAACTCACTGATTGGTGAATTTTCTGTACAGCATTATGAGTAATGTAGTTTTTCACCACAAATTCAGCTGTTAAACACAATTACTTTAAAAACTGAAATCTGAAATAATGTCAATGGATGACTCTAACATCAACTAACAACCTCAGAGCTCACAACAGTTGTGTCTTAAATTTAATTCTGTCTTATTAAAAATAAGTTATCATTAAAAAAAAAAAAAATCCCTATGGAGAAAATGTTTTTACTTCTAGAACCTGACTGTTTTACTCTATTGAGGATCTGGTTATTGTTAGGGTTTGGAATAGTGTTTGGCTTTGATTATTAGACAGAAATGAAGTAAAAAAACAATGGATGTTGATCCAGGAACATGTCCTACTTGGCTAAATCACATAATGCCAGGGGAATATGCTGTATTCAGTTCATAATTCACAATAGGAACAGCTAATTTATGCTTGAAGTAGTTATGTTAAGAGTAGACCATCTCTTTGCATTTTGTCATTTTGCGATTGTCTCACACATGTGACGGGTGGCTGTGATGGGTAACTGCACCAGGGGGAGGTGATAGCAGGCTTCTATACCGGGACGGGGCAGCTCCCAGCAGCTGGAGCCTAATTGCAAACACTGAAAGAGAATGAGCTCTATCATTGATGATCATAATTGCACACAAAATCTCCAGGGTATTGTTCTATTCCTCTCACAGTTCCTTTTTGTTCAATAATGTGTTTAAAAGCTTCGGATAGTACAAATGTTACCTTTCAGGATCAGAGCGCTATTGTCATTTACATTTTAAAGTGCTTTATGAGAGCACAGATGATCCACTGAATATTCCCCAAACATGCTTATGCCTAAATCACTCAACAAATAGTTTACAAACACTTAAGTGCTCTGACACAAGGTGACCCCGTGGTAAAGATATAGGGGACGTTCTTTGAATTGCTAAAAATAATGTCAGAATTCATTTTAGAATGGCACCGCCAAGTCACATCATAACAAATAAGCACATTTTTGCTATTAGAGCTTTTTGATTTCTGTTTATTTTTCTACTACTATCACTACTAATACTACAACTACTCATTATTATTATTATTATTATTATTATTTGAGTCTTCGCTTTATTATACAAGAATAATTTAAATGACTAAAATAATTGTTTTAGTCTTTTGAAGCAACCTTTCAAACTTCAAACTTCAAGTCTCTGCAGAATGCACAAAAAAATCTTAATTATGAACCTGAGGTGAATATGAACAAAAGACAGATGCCAATGGAATCTGTGCAGCAGCGAAATGAATGCTCTTCTATCTATCAATAACACGACCTTCAAGCCTGTACTGTAAAACATTGAAATGGCATGTGGCGCAGTTGTAGCTGTAGCTGTAGCTGTTAAACAAATACTTTGTTTAAAGAAAGAATGTTTAAATGCATTATTCCAGAACTGTGTTCTGTTTCACTGTAAATAGTGAATGTGAGAGGCAAAACAATGATGTGCCAATAAGCCAAAAAGTAATGATGTCATTGCTATGTTGCATGAATATTGTAAAATACATTTCTCTGTAAATTTGTCATTGCCAAAGATTACCTCATGTTCTAGAGACTGTGTCTAAATCTTTGTCCTCAAGCCCCAATATATATATATATATATATATATATATATATATATATATATATATATATTTCAAAAATATTTACATACCCCCAAATTTATTTATATATATATATATATATATATATATATATATATATATATATATATATATATATATATATATATATATATATATATATATATATATGTTAATGTTTTTTTTTTTCTTGTTTTGTTTTTTCTGTGATGGCAAAGCTGAATTTTCAGCATCATTACTCCAGTCTTCAGAAATCATTCTAATATAATGATTTGGTGCTCAATAAATATTTCTTAGTATTATTAATGTTGAAAACAGTTGTGCTGCTTATTTTTGTGGAAACCATCATAATTTTTTCATAATTCTTTGATGAACAGAAAGTTCAAAAGCAGCATTTTATAACATTAATTTATAATATTAACATTAAATGTCTTTACTGTTACTTTTGATTTGAATTTAATCAGTCCTTGCTAAGTAAAAGTATTAATTTCTTTCAAAAAAAAAAAAAAGAAAAAAGTACTGACCACTTTTGAATGGTAGCGTGTTGTATATGTGTTAATATTTCTATTATACATATATATATATATATATATATATATATATATATATATATACATGCACCATGCACTCCACCTTTTCTTGTAAAATATTAAAGCCCATGCAGAGGTGTGTTTTGACATCTTTCAGGCTATGGTGAGATACAGAGGGGACATGACCTCTGAGCAGTAGGAGCAATGCCTCTCTGCAGGTCACGGGGTGAACTTTGACCTCTCCGGACGTGTCTCCACAGGGAGAGGAGCAGTGAGGAGTCATGGGAAATACAGGCGACAGCAGGGGCCATGTCTTTAACCAGATGGCAGGCTTAGATTAGTCATGTCCGCCCTGCATGACAATAAGACAAGCACAGCCCTATCAAATCTGTCATTTCTCACACACAGCCTCTAAAGGTGAGTGATACAAATGCAAAAAGCATCATGGCATATTCTACAAAGTGACAGTACAGTGGGTTGTTGTTTCGATCAATGATGTCTTCATCTGCCTTCCCAGCAGTGTGCAAGATAATTAGCTGAGTTTTGTGTTGACGACGACAAAATTTGCCCTCATTAAGGAAGGATGGTGAATCATTTTGGAAATGAAATTCAGATGCATTAATATTGTAGATGCATCAGATTGGCTTCTGAAAATGTTATGAATGTTTGGACAGTTATAAAACAATGCATAATAACTGGCATAAAACATCTACACTCAAAGAAATCGTTTGGCTTAACTTGAGTCAAATGTGGACAGCGGTTGAGATTTCTGTGTGATTTTTTTTCTCAGACCAGTTAAGTGCAGATGCTGCCCCACAGCTGTTTCTTTATTGGTCAATTTCAATCACAGTGCTGATTGTCTACACAATGCTAAAACAACTACTAAGCCCAAACTCTAAAGGTTCTTGCACACTGATCTTAAATTTTCGTATGCGTTTTTCATATTCGTCATCCTTTCCTATCAAAATGCTTGCTACGGATGCGAAAACGCAGAAAATCGAACCTGGTCCGAATTTTTTATGATGGACGAAAGTTTCGGAGGCAGCGTGTAAACATGATTGACACATCGTGAGGTTGTATTTATTTTTAACGTGCAAAAAATTTCGGACTCAGTGTGCACTGACCTTAAATTAAAACTTAGTATAGTATTGGTAGAACATCCTGATACAGTAGCATTACTGTTTGCCGAGATCAGATTGCATCCATGATTTTTCTTATCTCCAAACAGGTGATTGTGATGGAGTTGACCAATGAAATTGACTATGGGGTGGAGTTTGCGCTTAACTGGTTTGGGTAAAAATCAGTATGTTAGTTTTTCTAAACATTAAATGAACATGTAGACTCAACTCAAATACCTTGTGTAATAAAAACCTAACTAATCTGAGCAACTCCCACTAAAATTTGACATATAAAAGTAATTCAAATACTAGAACACTGAACACTAATATTTTTCAAAAAACACTTAATTACTCTGTCTTAGCATTGGACAAAATTATCTTTTTGTCCTTAATAACAAAATTTGTGGACAATAAAATGTTTATATGTTTTTGAAAGAAGTCTTTATTTGAACAAAAAATTGGAGTTAGAGTAAAAACAGTTATATTGTGAAATATTTTTAAAATTTTAAAATAACTTTTTCTAAAAAAAACTCTTCTAACTTCACAAATTTGAGAACACTGAACACTAACAAATCCTCAATTTTCTAAACTAACACTTAATTTCCACAATTACTCAACACAATAAACACAAGAAAAATTTACTGCAAGAGAGAAGGAGAAAGACCATGGCCCCTCCAGTACTAGAGAGAGCAGAAAACAGGACAAGGTTAATGTACTATGACAGACAGGAGCCAACAACTCTCTTTAATGTTGTCCCGTTAGGACGCCCCCGGTGCAAGCATCTTTCGCATCCTTTAGGAGCCTCTCTGCCAACAACTGGTGGGGGAGAGAGCTGCGGACCAGCTGCCAAACATGACATTTGCTGGCGAGGGCCACTGAACCCCAGCAGGTGACATCTGTGGAACAGCCTTTGCAGCCTTTCATCCCCCGTGCCTGGCAGTGGAAGGGTACCTGCGCAAGGCCCCGGAGAGGGATAGATGAATGTGCTCCGTCTCTCTCCCCCAGCTGGGGCTCTGCATAGCCACAGGGCCGGGGCGGCCCACGCTCCCCGGCTTCCAGAGGCAACATCTGCACCCACTGTTGCCTTTGTCCCCATCAGCAACCGATAACATGTACCGTCGCGGCCTTCCAGCACAATTTAAACAGGGGCTCATCATTACAGGGATGAATAAATACTATCATCACGAGAGGTTATTGCTTCATATCAGCTGTTTGATCAAATATGTATAACTGAGCCGGGCAGCTATGAGACGAATATCAAGAGCTGCCTGATCGTGTGCTGCCACGGTGATTTGTAGGGAAAGTAGTTGGCAGCGGATGAGAAAAATTTTTATTTAACAGCCGCTGACATTGACGAGGATGTTAAAAGCTAAATATCAAGGTGTTTCGCAACTTCATGTCTTGTAAGAAAAAAAAAGTAAAATGGCTTTTTAGTAATGCCTTATAATGCACATTTTTTTTTAATTAATTGCAGATACTTGATGAAGAAAAAATATAACTGCATACTCCTTTAAGCACTGTTTGTTTATTACCAATGTTTCGGCCAAACAAGTAGCCTACTTGTTTGGCTGAAACCGTGGTAATTTTTCTTCATTTAGTCTGCTCCTTTTACTTGCACCTCAAATAGGTGTGTGTTTGTTTTACTACTTTGTTTATTTGCAGCCACCTACCATCATATTAAAGTCATGTTAATGTCAAGTTACATTTATTCATATAATGTTTTATGCAATACAGATTTCAGTTTCAAAGAAGTTTTACAAGAATGTAACAGTGTTAATGTTGTAAAATTCATCAATTTTGAAATAAATTCCTCTACTGAGAGTTTTGGCAGCTCAATATTCAGCTCAGTTTAGTTCAGTGTTTTTTCAGCTACCACTGTTGCAAAATTCAATTATGAAACAAGTTCTGTTCAGCTATAAGCAGCTATAAAGCAGGCAATAGTGCCATTATGCAGCTTAAGTCACTTCAATGTTGAATCAATTCAGTTCAATAATCTTGATGTTGTAAAATTGGTGCATTTGGTTTTTAAAGTCTACATCAGATTCATGAAAATATATATTCGAATGGAATAAGTCATAGTGATTTAATGGGCGAGGAGTGTTCTTAAAAGCAATGCGGGCACATGTAAGGGTTTCATAAAACATTGGCAATATGATAAAAGATACCAATGTTATATTTAATATTAATTATCAGAATTTATCCTCAAAGTAATATAGTTCATTAGCCTAACAGTAGGTTGTTTATGGTTGCTAAGAAATATAGCAAAATGGTGCATTAATATAAAATGTGTAGCAAACATATGCATTTTATAACAACCTTGAACAAGCATCACATAAGTGTTTACCAAAAATTATTTTGTTTGTGTGTGTGTATTCGCGAGGGGTGGGTGGTCTGTAATCAGTAATCAGTTAAACAAGTCTAGCATCAATTGTATCAGCTTTCATTCTAGTGTAATTGTCTTTGCTCAGCAACTTTAAATGAATGCTAATTACTCTGACACCGGTGCTCTGGCCCCGTGTCTCTGATGTCACTCAGTCTCCATGAGTTCCTGGCAGTATTTCTTCCAAATGTGCTCATAATTGGCAACCCATGGTGAACTGACACACAATTAAATCCCATTCTCATCATGCAGCCTTTACTCTGGGTCAAGTTTAGAAACCATTATACAAATTGAGGGTAGACGTTTACTAAGCATTTCATAGTCCTTGAGGGTCTTTGTAAAAAAAACAAAAAAAACAAAACTTAAATTTAAAAAATTTCTGCAGTCAAATTTAATGGAATGGTAGCTGTTTATAATTAATGGGTAAATTTTACCAAAAAAAACCCCCCAAAAAAACAACAACAACAAAAAAAAAAAAAACATAAGGACAAAATAAGAAATAATATTTGCATTACAAATAAGCCATTTTTATAGGACCATTAATATGTTTGCATTCTGTTTTCCACCAAGATTTTTCAATAATAATTAGTAAATTCCCATTACATTAATCCGTGGCTTTTTATTTATTTATTTTTATTTCAATTAACATGAATTAAAGACAGCACAAATTCTACCATTTAAATAATAAATATAAATAATATATAATTGTTGATTTTGCATTTCTGAAAATGTAATTTAAAGGAAAACTGCTTAATTGTCATAAAGATGTAGGCTTAAAAATAACATTTTTTACTTCATTTGATTTTGGGGTGAGCTATGAGCAGGACATGTGCTAGATTTTGTCACAATCACGTGACAACATCTAACATTTATTAATCCTTGTAATGGCCTATTGATAATTTACGTGTGAATCTCACAAAAACATGTCCAGGTCACTCTAAAATAAGAAATTATCTTTTGCATTAAAAAACAGGCCTATTTTTAGAAGATTATTCATATGTTTTTACTTTCTATTTTCCAATAAGATTAGCACATGCACACTGTAAACCTCATTAATGTAATGTGCATTTTTTATTTATTTATGTATTTATTTAGTTAAATCAGCATTAAATAAAGATAGCAGCAAATACTACCATGTAAATAACAAATATAAATAATATAATTGCTGTTTTTGCATTACAGTAATGGGAATTTCAAGGAAAGCTGTGCTTAACTGACAGAAAATGTAGGCTTTAAAATAAATAATGTAACTGCATTTGATTTTGGAAAGAGATATGACCGTGATAGGCATTAGATTTTGATAGAATCACCTGTGTATCTTCTTAAAAATATTCAGAATCATCTATGAAAAACGCAGAGCTTAACAGAACCTTTGTTTACATTCATGACGGTCATCTTGAGGTGCTGTGGTCAGATGGTGTTTGTGCAAAAATGGGGTTGATGGGGCAGAGAGTGAACAAGCTTCCCAATGCTCTACTTTCATCTTCATTTTCAGTTTTGACCCGGGCCAACGCCTCCCAATGTTTCCACACAGGTGGGCCGCTGTACACCCGCAAGTGCCATGTTTAAAAAGGGCTCCTGCCTGCTGTTCCCCTTCCTCTGCCACCTCCCTGGGTGTGAACCTCACCGTGTTGGCTGGCAAACAAAACCCAACATGAGGCGTGCTCGAAATGAAAGAAGATGAAAAAGATGAAAAGAGCAGAGTGAAGAGAGGAGCGCAGAGCCCTCCAAGAGACCCACACATGTGAAGACTCTGCGCAGAAGGGTGAGACCATCATGCTAAAGATAGTGATGCTTTGACAGCTCCCAACATCTTGAGTTGAAGTGTGCCGTGTGCTGAGTGTCTCTCAACTTCTTCAGTCAGGTTTGCAGTCTTCCTCTCTGGTTTCATGCTGACTGAAAAAGTAAAAAAATAAATATGCAATTTCATCATTCATTTTAAAGCGACTGTAACCTTGCACAAAGACCTGATGATACTCTTGCCAGTGTGATTTACTACCAGCTTTCAAAAGTCTGCTTTGAGGTGTCACAGGTTGCATGAGAATATACCAGAACTATTGTCAGTAACACATCTTCCTACACATTTACACATGCATAAACTATTAACTGAGGGCATATAAATTGAATATAGTACATAGCGTTTCCATCCAAATTTGTTTTCACACCGACGACCTGCCAAGAGGATGTTAGTTTCTTAAGAGGGAAGGGCAAAGGATTAAAAATATTTCGAGAAACAACCAAAAGGAAAAACAAAAACATGCATAACCATAAATTAAAAATATAAAGGTGTGAAAAGCAAGTCAAGAAATCACTGAAATTCATGCAAATATGTTATGAAGTGTTATGAAACATGCATAGCTACAGGTCAGTAGAATACATTTTGATGTTGTGCTTGATATGTGAAGGTCAATGATATTTTCTTATGTATCTATTAATTTATTTAAAAATACATAAAAAAAATGCAATTCAATAAATAAAAGACATTTACTGTGTTGAGCATGTTTTTAATTTTTTAATTTTGAAAGCCAAGTAACTGTTCTGATTTCATATTAAATGCTCATCAAAAGAAAGAAATTCTCAAAAAATAACCTATATTAAGTAGTTTGAGATATTTTTTATCATATTTTTTTCATAAATAAACAAACACTTGACCAAAATGGCTTCACTAATAATTAATAATTGAACAAAAATCCCACCAGATTAATGTCAAGTGATACAACCAGCAATGCAGAATTAAAAAAAAAAAGAAAAAAAAAAAAACATCTTTACGACAAGGCAAAGTTCATTAGTTTAGGTTGTAAAATGTCATGTGGTGCAACTCCTCAAATAGAAAAAAAAATATATATATATATATTTTTAAACGATGGTTCCACCACATGACATTTTTTTTAGAGTCATTAAATTGCTTTTAAAATACACTTTTAAAGCTTTTAAAAACATGTAAAATACTAACATAAATACAAATATGATGATGCTGGTTTATTTACTCTATTTTCTGATTGTTAAAGTTGGTGGATCATGCCGGTGGTTAATATGATGAACTGCACCTGTGTGAAATTGAGGATAACTGACTTCATACAGCCACCAAAAACCACCAGATGGTTAAAAGCATAAGAAAAAATTGCTCAGAAAACTACTTGCCACTCTATGATAATTTATTACCTAATTCAAAACCTTCATGTATTTTCAAGTATGACTTAAGTATCCAAACCCATTTCTGAGACGGTGTACCTGCATATATTTGCTCCTAGAAACTGACCTACAGCTTTCACTTCCATTAGTATTCGTCTTTCCTCCTCCAGCAGATACTGTGCTTTAAGCTCAGCTGCCATTTGACCCTCAAACAGCTCATGAGGGTCACGCATGAGAAGAGAGCAGCCGAGACAGAACACTGTCTCCACTTTAAACAGCCTCTCACTCACAGAAGACAAACCAGCGCTAATCCACGGTGAGACAGGGCAGGCACGGGGGAGATATGTGTGTGTGCATATTAAGTTATTATGACATAGATCTTTATGTTCTCAGAGCTGGTGTTTCAGTCAATGCTGGTAGTGGTGGAGAGGAGATGGAGGAGATATGTCTGGCGCCTCTGGGGAAAGACTGCAGACCATGCTGGGTGTCCTTATCTCTGGGTACTACAGTGGGGTTTTGTGCCGTGTGTCGGGGCAAGACCTTCGAGAGCAGGGTCCTAAGTACGAGTGAGAGGAGAATGCTCTGTGGAGAACGTTTTGGCTGGCGTCCCTGTGAATCTGCCTGCTAAATGACTCTTGTTATTGTTAGCTAAATAGCACAGAGGATACCAGGAGTGAATGTAACATAGGAAGGGCATCCAAAACACAGAGCAAACCCAGGTGAACAGAGACAGAGCGTGTTTAATCAGCTCTTTAATGGAACTGTGACTTAAGAATGATAAACAAGCTGATGCAGTTTGTTAGAATCAAAATGATTAATGACAAATGAAACATGATAGTTATTGTTGGTGGCTATTGCTAATGCTCATATTAAGGTTAGTGATTTGAACAAACCTGTAAGCTTAAAGGGATAGATAATACACACAGACACAAAAAAGATGATATTTCTAATAATGTGGGTAACCAAACAGTTAAGGTAGCCATTGACTTCCATAGTATGGAAAAAAATTAAATAAAATACTATAGGAAACAATGGTTACCGACAACTGTTTGGTTACCAACATTCTTCAGAATACCTTCTTTTGTGTTTCTCAGAAGAAAGAAATTCAAACAGGCTTGGAGCAACTTGAGGGTGAGTAATTGGGTCAACTATGCCTTTAAGGATTTAACTTATATATGGCACATAACTAGTTCTGCACTGTTTGAGTTACAGACATTTCTATCATGACAACTCTGTTTAGCATGGTAATGTACATGGCGATGTTAATGTGTTTAGTCTTGGCTGTATAGATCTGCTATGCTGCTGCTGCTGCAACAGAGCACAGAGCACTAAGTACAGAGACTTACATTTGAAATAGACATATGAAATAATCCCATGTATAACATATATGAAATTACCCCATAGGAGATCTATACAGGTGGAGCTGGGGAAGGTGGAGGGTTTCTGAAGCGTGCTGCACTTGCTACAGCAAGCCCTAGCCATGCATTTGAATGTTGAGCAGCAAGCTCATTGGCTGCTGATGTGAAAATAATTCAGTCAGCTGTGCCATGTGAATAATGATGTCATTATATAAGATTGAGTAAGAACCTATCGGTCTGCGCCATCTAGAATTTCATGACAGATCTTTGAATAAATTACACCTAAAGTCATGCGGCTTGGTGATGAGAGGTGCAGAACATCTTTGCATTATATAACAATATGTTAAAAATCACTCAGCACAACTTAGCAATCACAAAACATGTTAAAACCACTCAGAGCACCTTAGAAACTGTATAAAAGCAATATGCTGCTATAGCACATGCATGTCTCCAAAATTTCTTTTAAAGAGTGCTTCAGCTGGAAAACATCTGTTTTGTAAAAATTTAATTGTGAATTCACTGGGTAATGGGTCATTGTAAGGTTTTACTTTACATTTTAATAATTTATCAATTTTTTACAGATTCTGTATATTTTTGGTAGATTTTTACATATTTTGTGAATGGTGCTATTCTGTGAAAAAGTTATACACATACATTGCAGAAACGTCTGTTTTAGGTGCATGTTTTTATCTGGAAGATTTTTTTTTTTTCTGCAACACGTGTAATATGTTTCCTGTCAGATGTTAAATTGACATTTAGCAAATATCTTTAAGATGTTGATGATTTAGATTGTATGTTTAAAAAAACGCAATTTAAAGATGTTTATCAGATGTTTGTACAGAACTGAGGTTACACTCATAATTTTAGTTGAAATGATTAATGGTTCTACTTAATGGAACTTTCCGTGTAATAATTCTGCGAGCTCTAATCCTCTTACAGTAAAAGAGCTCTGCTTTGATTTGGATCACCATGAATCTTTGTAAGAGCTCTTATGACCCTCATCTTAGGTGGGCTGAGAGTGGTGCCCTGCTGTATGCCCCTGAGAGAGTAAACATACAGAGAGAGGCTCCAGTCTCTGAGACACAGATGCCCTCAGATGGCCCACATATCCAATTAGCCCACTTGATCAATATTGGGCCCTATTTCAGCCATAATATACAACAATATCATAGATTTAAAAAAATAAATAAAAAGTCAATAGCATGGTAGATTGCTGGGTCAAACATTAAAGAAACACTCAATATATACTCTCATTCTGGTGTAATTATCAAGGAACTTTGCTGCCGTACCATGGGTGCAGCAGGCGCAATGATATTACGCAGCGCCTGAAAGTAGTCCCCAGCAATATCATAACTAGTTACCTAGCTGGGGACTACTTTCAGGCGCTGCGTAATATCATTGCGTCTGCTGCACCAATGGTACGGCAGCAAAGTTCCTTGATAATTACTCCGGAATGAGAGTATAGTTCCTAGCCATATCGGCCTAGAAAATCATTTTCCGTTGGTCTTAGTACACGATGTAACTACAGAAGAGTCACGCTTTAAATAGGAAAATTATCGAAACTCTTTGGTCATTTTTGAGCAAGATGCTAATGGTCTAATCCGATTCAATGAACTATGCTAAGCTAAGCTAAAAGTGCTACCGCCAGACCCGGAGATCAGCTGAATGGATTCAAAAATGGTAAAACTCAACTATTTAACTCTTGGGGAGTTGTAAAATGAACCTATTTTCCAAAAAAAGTGGAGTGTTCCTTTAAAACTTCAGTTTGCTGCTATTTAGGAACACTGCCTATTTAAATGTCTCATTTGTGTCATAATGCTTAACAAATCATTTGCTGATTTGATCATTTGGAAAATGTTTGCTGCCACTCAAAATATATATTTTTATGTTTCACATATATATATATATATATATATATATATATATACTGCATATATATATATATATATATATATATATATATATATATATATATATATATGTGTGTGTGTGAACATTTTAAACATATTCATATTTTAAATTAACTAAATGGAAAATCTCTTTCAATTTCACAAACATCTATAGAATCAATAACTTTGATGCAAAGTGTGTTCTTTGCTAAACTCTAAACCACTGAGTGAAAGCCAGCTCATAAAATCACATAACCAAGTATTAGGAGAAACATCTCCAAAACTGATATTTCAAAACCTCCAAAACTCTTGGAACTGTTAAACACAACAGGGCATCAGTAACATAATGGACAGCCATCTCTAGGAGGTCACTGGTGTGCATCATCATATAATGAACTATATGAAGAATATGACTGTATAGGATGAAATACACACCCTATGAAGTAAACTTGACAACACCCCTAAACAAATTCAAAATTAAACACCAAAATGAGGTCAAACACCTCCCATAGCTTCTAAAACACAGACCTAAGCATTAAAGAATATTAAGGGTGTACAGTAGACCACCTCCATCGCTTACATAGCTGCAGGATTAAGGGCTTGTATGACAGAGTTTTAAGAAGGACTGCAGCTTTTCCAAAGGCAAAGAGTTGGGCTACTCCATATTAGGTCATTGATATTAATACACCGATGTTATTTAGGCACTACTTAAGTGTGCATGTGATCAACAGACTGCTTTCAAGGGTCCATGAGCAATTCCAACTGTTTACTCATGCAACAACAAAGAGGTGCTGGACAGGTAGTGGAAAACTCTGACCACAAGTGTTTGGGTTGTTACATTTTATCTGCACATTTCATCCCAATGTACTATAAATGTTTAATTCATTGACTTAGAAGTTAAAAGGCAACATTCCTTCTACCTAATTCAAAGGCAAGATCTGTTTTATTCAATTCATAATTCAGCCCATTATGTTAACTCCTTGAGAAATAGTGGGGCTGTAAATTTGCCCGGTGTGTACATTGTGTCTGCTCTGCATACAGATGTAAATCAAAAGTGTCGCCCACTGAAAGAGTCTAGTAAAGCCGGTGGAGACTCCCAATGAAGTAGATACTTTATACAGGCCCACCGGAGCTGACCGGCTGGTTAAGCGACTGAAGGCAATTCATTAGGATTTGTCACTCCAACTAACCTGTAAGCCTTATATCACATGAACACACATAAACATATTAATTAAAACAAACAGCACCAGCATGACTGCCACCTCTTAAGACAGTAAATGTATGAAATAGTTAGATGGGAATGAAAGGTTAGAATTTATGGTTAAAGTGTGTTTGGTCATGATTGTGCTCTCTTGGGCGGGCGGCAGGGATTAACTTACAGAAGGCCTCCCACAATCCCCTTCTCATGTTAGGAAGTTATACTGTGCGAGAACTAGAGTATATTCTTATCATTAACCCAAGACTCTTTAATACATCAAAATACATACTTATCATAGTTAATTTTGGATAACAGTTACATTTATGAAGGACTGATTCAATTTTATTGTATCTGCCAAGTGTTGTGTGAACATTACTCATTATAAAAAGTAGCTTATTACATTATATTGGTAATATTTATGGAAATTAATATGTGTACTTATTTTTAATGCACGAAAGCTAGTCATAAATAAATATAATGATATGCATTATATCAAGGAATCCTAAAAATATATCATGGTTTCCACAAAAATATGAAGCAGCACAACTGTTTTTAACATTGATAATTGTAAGGAAAGTTTCTTGAGCAACAAATTAGAATATTAGATTTTTGAAGGATAATGTGTCTTATATATTTAATTATATATTAAATTTCATTTTTTAAAATTTATTTTATTGTTCTAGTGCACAAACAACAGAAAACAAGATACAGGCTGAATGTCATGAAAGCAATCTACCACTATTTGATGCTTTTAAAACATAAGTTGGGGTGGGATGCAATACTATGCTCAATGTCACTGATAAGCATGATGTGCACAAACTCTCTAGAACTACAATACCCATAATGCTCACACATACAACAACAATAACTGCTTTTGCATTTAAAATAGGCATCCTATTTCTGTAAGAAAGATATTGTGGTATAAATTTAGTCTAATAAAGAATTTTGAGGGGAAATAAAAAGGTCAAGTATAAAAAAGGTTTACCTTTTTTTTTTTTTTTTTTTTTTATAAATGCAACCCTTTGAGTCCTGTGGGACCCCCAAACATAAAGAAAGTACAGTCAGTCACACCAAAACATGAGGGTTGAGCTGGTTCCAGATCAGAGAAGCTTTTACAGGATCAGACCGCTCGTCTCTCAGAGGGGGCAGAGGGAGTTGAGGCAAGAGACAGACTAAAAGCGCAATACATCTGAATGTTCAAACAAATTATAGTTTTGTGCCACCTATGTAAACAGCACAGGGCTCTTGGCCTGATGCAGCCAAGAGATATGGCCCTGCCCACAGAGCCACTGAGTCTAGACTCCAGATGTACACACACACACACACACACACACACACACACACACACATCATACCCAGTTCAGTGTACTAGGTCACCGACAAGGTAAAATCCATTTAAAGAAGTGCCACATATTCTGTTAATGAGGACAGTTTTCAGCTGGGCAGATTGAAGAACATGCTGCGCCTTATATGTGTGAAAACAGGGAGAAAAAAACTGTTGAGCGCTGAGCAGTGAAACATGTTATCTTCTGTAATGCGTTCTGGGGAACACTTGTGACACTACTGGGACACTTGAAGAAAAGGGAAGCAAATTAGAAAAACGTTGATTACTAATTACATATTCATTTTTATAATCGTTTGGAGAGATACTATGATCAAGTCAATTACGTATCATAAGACGATGATGATTCTTAGCTGATGAGGATGCACAGTGAGTGGCAACAGTTTGAACTTTGAAAACCCATCGAACGTGTGAAGTGACGATAAAAGCATTCTCGTAAAGCATAACAGCAGCTCTCGTCGTGTCGGTCTCAACGTGTTCTCTCTTTCTCCGGTGCCTACGTGAGCAGCGTCACACTAGCTATTCTTGTAGGTTTGTTAATTGTTTGTCACCCACCAGGTTCCATCTGTCGGAGTCCCTCAGTCCCTGAGCCATGTGTGCCGGCGCTGCACCCCGCTCCCGCGTCACTGACCTGCACCGCTCTCTTCCCTCCCTTACACTCATACCATCCTACTAACATCATATCCTTAAACCTCCTTACTGAAAACTTTGAGGGCCCTTATCTAATTGAGGGCAAAAGCAATTAGAATGTATGTGGTTTTCAGTTGGCAGTCTGGAAAATCTGCCTCCACCTTCTAAGTGTGAAGAATCACATTTCTTGTGATGTTAGCGTCGTGTCCAGCCAAGCTCTCCAGGACTATTGTGATGTACATCTTTGAATAAAACATTTGCTTTAGTGCATTTTTCTTAGTGATGCTATATTACTATAAAGAGATGGATGGCAGTTGTTGGAGTGTGGGTAACCTTCACCCGGGCGATGTGATAGGGCCGTCTGTCTTCGTGCCGTGACAAATGAGAGGTGGCGCTGCGGTGTAGTGGGGAATCATACAGGCTGAGCTGGGATAATGTACCACCACTGGAAACAGGTGGCTGGGGGTCCCAAGGAATTCTGGGTCACCTTCACAAATGGGGGTCAAGGTTTGGCTTGTTAGCTTCAGAAGTTATTCCTACAACAATACGCCAAAAACATGTTTCAAAAGAAGCTGTGTGTTTTTTATTTTTATTTTTTTTACTTTTGTGTGTGTGTGTGTGTGTGTGTGTGTGTGTATATATATATATATATATATATATATATATATATATATATATATATATATGATCCTGGACCACAAAACCAATCTTAAGTAGCGCTGGTATATTTGTAGCAATAGCCAAAAAATACAAAAATACAAAATTATTGATTTTTCTTTTATGCCAAAAATCATTAGGATATTAAGTAAAGATCATGTTCCATGAAGATATTTTGTAAATTTCCTACTGTAAACATATCAAAACTTAATTTTTGATTAGTAATATGCATTGCTAAGAACTTCATTTGGACAACTTTAAAGGTGATTTTCTCAGTATTTAGATTTTTTTGCACCCTCAGATTCCAGATATTCAAATAGTTGTATCTCGGCCAAATATTGTCTTATCCTAACAAACCATACATCAATGGAAAGCTTATTTATTCAGCTTTCAGATGATGTATGTAATCTCAGTTTCAAAAAAGTGAAAACTTCATGTTGTTAATTACAATGAATGGAATATATTTTCTTTCTCTGTGTATTTTATATCAATATGGTAGAAGATTATCCTGTTTAAATCAATGTGATAAACAAGTTAGGTCAAAAGTAATCTAAAAGTAATCAAAATGTAGTCTAATAATATTACATAAAATGTGTAATGTAATAGATTACGTTACTAACTACAATTTTTGTCATGTAATTTGGAATTAGTGACAAACTACAATTTGTAAGTAATCTACCCAGCTCTGTACTGTACTGTACTGTACTGTTCTCAGCATCTGCACTACACCTAAACCTACCCGATAATATGAACAAAAGCGAATGTGGCGTAAAAACGTAATCGCAGGTATGCTGTTTTAGCTTGTTTTTCAATCTCTCATCTTTCAGCGCTTTCATTGTGAGTCATGTTTTTGACAGAATTCGTACCCAAGGATTTCACATCTTAAGTCCAGTTCTGTGCCGACTGAGCTACCGAGGAAGCTTGTTACGTCCGGAAAGCAAAACATATGGAGCTGTAATCATAACTGTGTACGAAAACGATTACAAGTGCTCTATGTTTTACTGCCTCCAGTGTTTATTTCTGATGGAAACTGCAGAGATATGTACTTATTGCTACGTATTTCATGTCTTGCGAAAAAGTACACACAGGTACGTTTTCATCATGAGATCAGGTAGAACTTTTCAGTTTATAACTGTACATCGAAAAGAAAACATACATTCAGCTGCTTTGAGAATAGACAACTGAATAACAGAACCATCATAAATTCATAAAAGAAGCTTCCTTGTAATTATCTTTTCTCCCTAGTGTAAATGCAAACTTTCCGACTCATCAGAGTCTTAGGACTAGAGCCACTACTGATGGGCCTGAAATCTCTTGCCATCGCAAACAAGGAATAGATTTCCTCATATTGATTTAAAAGCAATATTTCCTCAATCCTAGAAGCTATGGCTTCCTAAACCACTGGAATTTCCAAACTGCATGCTATTTGTACCAGAGGTACCAGCAGACATGCTTCTGAATCCACCCGTCTTTACAGTGATTGCTTTTGGAAGAACACTATTATAATCTATAGCTTGTGTAATCATAAGTCATTTTGGTTTCACTTACTTTTTCCTAAATAGAAATGCATTAGCATGAATAAAAAATCTTAATATGGGACTACTGATGATAACTGATAAGAAAGGATGACAGAAAAGTGTCAGATAATATACTATGCACAAACAAATGTTTCATATTTGTGTTAGTTCACCTAAAAATGTTTTTTTTTTTTTTTTTTATGATTTAGTCTCGTTCATGTTGACTTTTTCTTCTGTGGAAAACAAAACAAGATATTTTGAAAAAAATGTTTTAATGTTTTTGGGTCCAAAATAACATTGGACCCCATTGACGTTAATTGTATGGAGAGGGAAAAAAAATCTAAATATATGCTTTTGTGTTCCAAAGAAGAAAGAAAATCATAGCGGTTTGGAGTAAATAATTATTCAATTTTTTGGTGAACTATCCCTTTAATGAATCATGGCTATATTCATACATACTTACGTTGTTTTAAGCCAAGCGCACAGGAAAATTGGGGCCCTTCATGTTGTACGTAACAGAAAGCCTTATATTGCAGCCAATTTGCGACAAATTTTAAACTAGCTGGAAACCTGACCAACCAATTTGATCTAAGTTTTGCTCACTGCATTTTTTTGCTCCCTTTCATCGTACGTAGCTATTTTTAAATAAACACGGCATGCTTCAACCCTCTAAAGGTGTTAACCATCATGATTTTAGGCTCCAGTCCTATTGGAAAGCAAAACTGTTGTTAGGTTTCCCTGATTTCTAAAGGATGATGAATAATTCAGAAACGTTTGTTGTCATTCGGTCCACTCAGAACTGCCCAAATCTCCTGTAGGGTCTGCTACAGATGCTGGCAGATCTGGACTGAAATGATTATCAACTCCAAATTGTGTTTGCCAGCTTTCCAGTAACACTGCTTCACAAAAACGTGTCAGAGAGTGCCAGGGAATGCAAGCCAATAGGCACCAGAAATTAATACCAGCAACGGGGCCCTCTTAAGGTCTAGATTCCTTTGGACGCTTAACATTAGTGTGTACCAGTGACTGGAAATGATTTCAAGGGTTTTTGTTGTCCGTACACAGAGTGTGAGCGAGTGCCGTCAGTATGTGTCTCTGATGCAATAAGCCCATCTCCTCTCTGCCACCATCTGAAAGTTCTTAGCATAATCTCTTACCCCCCTGTTTGTACAGGGCTCTGAACAATAACATTTACTTAGAGTGGGATCTATCTAATTCAACCTATAATTATCTCTAGCCTCTTTTCCCAATAGTCATGGCTCCTTTTTTTCATTCAGATTGAATTATTAACATATGCAGGGAGTTGGAAGAGAACGCTGTTGTAATGGAAGATGTTTCTCTAGCAGTCAGGAATTGCTGTGGTCTGCAGAGATACGTGTATAAAACTCATCCAAAACTGCTATTAAAATAATAATGAATATTTAAACAATTTAAAATAAAGTTTTATGAAGATTTTAATGTTTCCTTTTGTCCTTAAAAAAAAAAAAAAAAGTATAGGAAGCATAGTATTTATGGTTGTTTCTTCATTTTTCTTTTTAATTTAACTTTATTAAATGTATATAACAACAACAATAATAATAATAATAATAATAATAATTATTATTATTATTATTATTATTATTATTATTATTATAGGGAAGGCAATTAACCATGTGCACATTTAATTTAATAATAATAATAATAATAATAATAATAATAATAATAATAATAATTATTATTATTATTATTATTATTATTATTATTATTAGTAGTAGTAGTAGTAGTAGTAGTAGTAGTAGTAGTAGTAGTAGCAGTAGTAGTATTATCATCATCATCATCATCATCATCATCATCATCATTAAATTGTATTATTATTATTATTATTGAAGGCAAGGCCATGTGCACAAGTTAAAAATAAAAATAAAATGTTATTATTATTATTATTATTATTATTATAGGGAAGACCATTAACCATGTGCACATTTAATAAAAATATAATAATAATAATAATAATAATAATAATTGCTTTACAATGAGTTTACCAAGTGTAAGAAGTGTTTACAGTGTACAAAAATTACCAACACCTATATGATACAAGACAGCAAGTTTAAATGAATAATTACTGTATTAAATGTATCAATATGAATAATTACAATAAACAATTGTTCCACAAAATTAGATGGTTTTAACACACACTATATATCTGTGCACTATACTGTACATAATACAAACAATACTAAGTATTCACTCAGCTAGGTAATCATATAATATCTTACAAAATCTAATTCTCAGTGAGACAAATGAATTATAAAAGCGTTAGTCTCTGAAATATGATATAAAGCCAATGCTCTCCAGATTTGTTAAAACACATTATTAACCTTTGATCTGCCATACAGAGATCTCTGTCAGGTCATATGAACAAACACTACGGCGTTATTGTGAGAATGTGTGCTTCTGCCAAGATGCTTTATTAACTAGACGCGTGACCACACTTTCAGTGACAACACACGTTGGCAAGCCACAGGAGTAGACGTCGAACAAGTTTATCTTTTATTTGGTCGTCCTCTTTTTCGTCTCCTAATCCTTCAGACATTACCTACAAGCCCATTGTTCAAAATCCCACCAAGTTGGAAACGTGACAGCTTTAATGTGCCTACAACAGCGCTGACCTGGCTCACATTACAAGAGTAATAATATTCTTGACAGACCTATAGCTCTGGCGACCCGCAAGCACAGCAAACAAAACACTGCTACTACAGATGAAAAAAAGAGGAAAACAGGGAGGCAGTGGTCTAAAGAGAGGCCACAAGGGGGAAAGAATGAACACTAGTGTTGAGGAAAAGACAATGAAACTGTCAACTTACAAGCTACTCGTAACTGACTAGATGCAAGTCTTTTGACAAAGAAATTTCTATTTCTTTATATAAAACATTGCACAGTGTAAAATTATGTCAAGCACAATACAATTTGTGTGACAGAATTAGTTTGACCAATTTAAATACCACTAAAATACATTTATATTTAGAATTTTTTACTAAATCGAAATAACCTAATTTATTAAAATATTACATTATTTTGTCAAAATTTGTAGTAGAGTACAATTTATATCAAAAAACGCTGATAAATCTAGTGCACAGGGAGTCAAATGAATCAGTGAAACATCTGTATTTAAATAAATTGTCCGAATTAACCAATTCACTCAACACTCAACAGAATATTATTGGCAAATAAAACATTTGTAAGTGTTTTCTCAAAATTGCAGCAGGCTTCTACTTCCAATGCCTCATTTATTATTTATTTATATAGCTAATTTGTTGAAGCAATTTTCTATTTTCTATTTATTGATTTCAAACAGTACAGCATTCATATCAAGCGCAACAACAACAATTTGGGTGATTAATTAATCTTATCAATTTAAATACCCAAGCTCCATAATTCATCATAATTTGAATGCATTTTATATAAAAATAAATGAACATTTTATTTACCTAAATATGAAATTGTTGATATAAAATGATTGTACAAACAAATTGTTATATCAAAAAAGGATGTAAAATCCCACACAGGCACTGGTGCAAGGAGTCAAATAAACCAGGGAATCATTTTTGAACTGCTTCATTTAAATGAATCATCCAAATGAAGATATTCACAGAAATGAATCAGATGATTCTCAAATAAAGCTGTTTAAAAGACAAGGTTATGCACTGCAACTCCTTATTTAAGAGAGAGAAAGGATATTTTAAGTGAATGTGTTTTGTTTTCATTTATTTTCACTCTGTTATAAAGCTGATAAATTCAGTGCAGGGAGTCAAATGAATCAGTGAAATATCTGTATTTAAATGAATCATCTGAATGAACCAGTTCACTCAACACTAGGGTTGGGTATCGTTTGAATTTTATCAATTCCAATTACGATCCCGATTCTGCTGATCGATTCCGATTCTTATTGAGTCCCACTTTCAATTCCATTGTGGCTAAGAAAAATGAAGTCAAACATTTAGATATCAAACACATTTATTCTGTCTCTTTTTGCAAAACATTTCATTGCTGCTGAATACCATGAACAAAAATCAGCCGGCTACATAAAAACTGGACTCAATTAAGAGCTGTTTGTGTGCAAAATAGAGCTGCACAATTCTGGATAAATTTAGACTTTTTAAAAAAAAAAATAAAAAAAAAAAATTATGGAGGTTGTAGTTCTCACAATTCTGAAGAAAAACATATTATACAACTAAATAAAATCTCATGGAATTTATGAGTGGAATGATTCAATGACTCACTCAAGATTTACTTGATTCATTACTGGATGAATCAGTGTTTTTGAATGAATCTCTTGAATGAATGATTCAAAGACAAATACATTTTTAACAGCCCCTTTTCGCCACCTAAAAAAAAAGAAAAAGAAAGATGCGCACACAGGAATTGACAGGTGGACCTGAAATTTTAATTTTACAACAAGTATCCGATTCTTGACCTTAAGTATCCGATTCTGGAATCGGAATTGATTTTCGATTCCCAAGCCTACTCAACAATCCTTTCTAAACAGATTATTATTGGCAGATAAAACATTTGGAAGAGAGAAACTGAATGTGTTTCATTATTACATCATTTTCACATACTACTACTGAAAAAGTAGTTATTGGTAAAATAATACCTTACTTCTCAACACATAACAAAGGGCTTTTCTCCTCAGCTTTGAGTTGCTCTGGAGGTGTTGGACTGCCAGTTTGCAGGGTGATGCAGGGGACAGGCAGGGACAAATGGCCTGGCGTCCACCACCGTGTGAAGGAACAAGTAGTGCTACCGTGGGTGGGCTGAAGAGGAGGGCGAGGAGAAGAGCGGGCCGGCGCTGTCCCCGACCTGCAGTGTTTGGATAAGGCCAGCAGAACATGTGGAGGAATCAGCATGAGGCATCACACCTGGAGGAAAAGACAACTAAACCCAAGCCCTGCTCCACGGCTCCGGCTCCGCCGAGTCTAGCCAGCATCTGGAAGTGATATCAGGAGACACACGGCCTCCAACCTTCAGCACTGCTGGGCCGCGCTTTACCTTCATAACGTGAGAATTGGGAGAGCAAAACAAAACACAAAAAGTGGGAACGTGTCAACATAAACCTCAACACTCCCTTCTAAACAGAAGATTTGCAAGTAAAACAAAACAAGTGTGATTGTTTTTGTTTTAGCAAAATTGCAGCAGGCTTTCGCTCGTGCATCAGCCAGACTTCATAAAGATGTCACAGAGATGTCAACAGATTTCAGAGGATCTGCACACCTGAAATCACATCTAACCATGTCCATGTCTTTTCTGCTTGAGTTAACTCAGGCATAAGCCAGAAGAGAACAGCTGTCTGGCTGTATTTTTTTAACCCAATACAAGGTAGGTCTAACAGAGCGAGGGTCCTGAAGTGATAAGGCTGGAACAGGCCATGTTGTGACTGCTGTAAGATCGCCACTCCTTTGTTTATTTACATGGAAACCATTTACCCAAATATTCACTTTTAATATCCCACATAGGCTTCAGTCAGTGACCCTGCTGATAATATACATCTGTATAGTCCTCTTCACACAACCTCAAACGTATTTTATTGCAAAATTTTTCATACTAGGGTTCATGGGTTGCTTGAACAAGTGTATCTTCCTTGTACAATATTCTGCTTGCATGTTTTTATTACATTTGTACGAAGCGAGCCAGGGTTTTTCTGTCATATTTTTTTGTTGTATTTTAATGTCAGAGTATATTTTCACACCATAGAAACTGTACTGTTGCCATGCAAGACATTTACCAGTTTAAAAGGAGAAATAACTTCATTAAAATTCCAGCCGTGACCTTGGTATCATCTCTACAAAGAAGGAATGTGCATTTGCTTTTCAAACATTACATTTTGTGGGAGGATTGGAACAGTTGAAAAGAAAAAAAAAATGGTACAAAGAAAAGCACAATGTATGAATATATTTAATCTCTTCCCACTGCTTTCCAACAGAATGTAACAAGAGAAACGTGAACAAAATTGGTACAGAGTTATATAAATAATACTAAATAAACTAAACTCATTAAGCATACAAACTGGACGATTATCAAAACAGTTTTTAAATAGAAGAAGATTAATTGACTTAGCAGTATTTGCATTCATAGCTAATTAATTACACAACTGGAAAAACTAATTTTCTTAATTAATATTGTGTGCTTGTTTTTCAGTAAAATATATAAACATAATCCAAACAATATAATAAACAAATATATATTTAGCAGAGATATTGAGACTATGTTTTTAGAAAATATATCTTGAATTATGTTTTTTTTTGTTTTTTTTTTAACCTTACTTAATGCTGTTAGATTTACACTTAAAGGGATAGTTCACCCAAAAATGAAAATTCTGTCATTAATTGCTCAATGACAGAATTTTCATTTTTTGGTGAACTATTCCTTTAATACAAGAAAAACTGCGATCAAGGTTAAAAAACTGTCTATTTTTGTATATTTGTATTTTTATTTTGTATTTCATTTTATTTGTTATTTCCTGAGGTATATTCAGACGAAAATTCTACATAATCAATATTCTATGACTTTTCTATCTATTCAGTGGTTTTCAATTGTGATCACAGAGAGCCACATTTTCTATATCTTTATTATAATTTTTTTTTTTTTTGTTAACAACTGTTTATTGAATTTTCTTCTGGGAACAGTAATATAAAACAAAAAGCAGCTGTGCAAATTTAGAACCCACCCCACCCCATGGTAGACTTTAAAAATAATAATAATAATAATAATAATAATAATAATAATAATAATAATAATAATAATAATAATAAATAAATAAATAAATAAGTAAATAATAAAATAAATAAATTACTTAATATTAATAGATAAATAAATAACAATAAAATAATTTTTACAAAGATTTGAGAAAAGATTACATAACATTAAAAGCTGAATGCCATAAATTTACAGTTTTCACATTAGATCCATGTATACGAGAAATTGAGAGTTCCATCGAGATAATGTCCAACAAATACACAGTCCAGTTGACAAGCAATTTTTTTGCTGCTGTGAGAGCAACTAACAGTAATCATCTTTGTTAGACAGACAAGGTGAAGTCCCAAAAGTCATTCATGAAAAAATGGCACGGAGTCAAACATATCTCAGTACCCAACAAATATGATAGGTCCTGTGAGAGCTGAGTCCAAAAAGGTGAGAGAGAGGGGCACTTATGGAGCCATTTCAGTCTCATTAATAATTCACGCAAAAGACATGATGCACACATGCGTAACCAAATTCACATGCATAAAACCTAATTCACGTGCACAAAAATATATATATATATGTTCACAAAAACCAATTTATGTGCACAAAATAAAAATTTATATTCATAAATTACGTTTCACAAATGCAAAACACAATTCACAGATGTACAACTGCGCACAAAAGGTTTTGAATGTCTAAAATTTACGAGTTCATCCTGGACTGTGAATGTGAATCGCCTTGGATTTGTGTGTGTATTTTTGAGACTTTCCTGGCAGCGAACTCCTCCCACGCGGGTCACTCGTACTCTTTAGCCAATCAGATTTGAGCCTCTCAATCAACCAATTATAACCTACCTGGATGTTGCCTCATCAGCGCGAGACCACAGTTCAAGTCATGCTTCAACAGAAGTATGTGCAGTTGATCGTCTCATTTCAGTTAGCCTAGTAAAGGCGTATTGTTTTTTAATGTTTACTTAAGTTTAAGAAGTTAAAGCGGTCACATAAACACACTTGCTAACGTGCCAGCGGCTGCAATAGATAGACCTAACACCCGCTTAGCACTGACCCTGCCCTCTTTATGATGACTAGACCCCACGAATAACGGGATGTTTGTACTCACCATTTGTGCAAGGGGATGCAGTGTTCAATTAATACATATTAATTGTTTTCTTTGCATATTTTTAGGATTTAAACACTTTGGCACGACATCTGGATGACAGTTACAGACGTCTTCATTCACATTAATCTTTGTCTTTTACGTACTTTATATTTCTTTACGTATTCGTGTATTCGTTGTTATGTGTATTCATTGTTCCCTGTCTGAATCTCTTGTAAAAGAAGAATAAACATGACAAGGTATTAGCTGCTTTGAATATCAGACCAAAATCTGGCATGTCCTGATAGTTATACATACATAATCATTAACTTTTCACATAATTGCATTACACTGATACATGTATTTATCATTTGGCCATGAAATTTACTTTTAAAGAAAGCTAAATTTCTCTAAATGGGACCCTATACAAGCCTTCTGTGTAACAGCGATCCCCCTAGTTTAATGGCCTTTGACTGAACTTCTAGTACAGCTTCAAATTGGTATTGAATCTTGGTATTGAAATATGTGAGAGACATATATTATTTAGCTCTACTGCATTTGTACTCCTTCATAATTGTCAGTTCATATATTTCATGCTCCAGGCATGTTACAATTTTTCATGGTCAGGTCATTTCATGTACATTTTATTCCCAAAGTATTCAGAAAACTTCAAAATAATACAACTTATACAGCAACTGTAACATCCGACTTGTTTTGAATGTTTTATTTCTGTCATGAAACCAGAACAATAACAGGAACATTTAACAATGAATAACAAGGCTTTACACCTTGAACATTTACAAAGTCATTGGTAATTTTCTAAAGTAAATGTAGTATTAATGCATGACTTCAAAAATCTGTTGAAACTGTCAAAATGGATGGGTTTTAAAAGAGTTACACTTCCAAATAAAACTTGTAGATTCATATCACCTTATAACTTGTTGTAAAGGGATGAAGTAGGAACAGTAGGGTCACGGGTGTCTCAGCAGCTATTTGTACATCAACAGCCTCACAATTCTGAAATAAATAGTTATCTGCAGCATAAACAAACTTAAATGAAATGTACATTGTCTCGAATGTGTGCATGTTATCACATATAGCAGCAGTAGCTGAATGCGTGACATCGCAGGACTTGACACACAAGACAAGCTCTGCTGTGACAGCTCTTTCATGACCTCAATAAACAAAATCAGACCAGAAACGTCTCAGTTATGTAAGTAACCCTCGTTCCCTGAAGGAGGGAATGGAGACGTCACGTTGGTGACTGACGAATGGGATCTCGCCAGAGAGACCAATCCACTTCAAGTGTAACTAAACGAGCCAATGGACATTGGTATGCGGTATTTCGCATCTGGCTGCCACACCCCGCAGCGTGGGTATAAGAGGCAGCAGGTGCACCGCATTAAATCATGTTTTCGCTGAGGAGCCGAGCTGGTGACCCAGCTGCTCAGCAGTGGTACAGCAACTGTGGCGATGGGAAGTGACGTCTCTGTTCCCTCCTTCAGAGAACGAGGGTTACATACGTAACTGAGACGTTCCTCTTCAGTCGGTAACTCCGAGTCACGTGTGTGTACAGGACAGAGCAAAGCTAGGCCAGGGGCAGCGCTTGCAGGTTCACCACTTGGTTCCTGAAGGGAGTGGTAGGAACCTTGGGCACGTAGCCGGGCCGGGGTCTCATTGTTGCAATGGAGTCAGCTGGCCTGAACTCAAGGCAAGATTCGCAGACCGAAAATACCTGCAGGTCCCCCACCCTCTTAATCGAGGCCAATGCAGTCGGGAGTAGGGTTTTCATAGAAAGAAACTTCAACTCGACTGACTGCAGAGGCTCGAAGGGGGCAGTTTGAAGGGCTCTTTGCACCAATGCCAAATCCCAAGAGAGTAGGGAGGGAGGCCTTGGAGGATTTAACCTCCTGGCCCCCCTAAGGAACCTGACGACCAGTTCATGCTTCCCCACCGATCTCTCCTCTATGGGGTCGTGGTGGGCAGAAATAACAGGAACGTAAACCTTAAGGGTGGAGACGGACAGCCTACGTTCCAACCCTTGCTGCAGGAAGGAAAGCACAGCTCTGATCGAACATCTCCGGGGGTCCTCATGGTGAGAGGAACACCGTTCGACGAACAAGTTCCACTTCAGAGCATAGGCCCGTCTAGTGGACGGTGCTCGAGCTGAAGCGATAGTGAGCGCTACCTCTTGGGGTAGGTCACCTAGAACCTCCGCGTCCCATCCAGGGACCACACATGGAGTTTCCACAGGTCCGGACGTGGGTGCCAGAGTGTGCCCTGTCTCTGAGAAAGCAGATCCTGTGCTGACAGGGGCTGTCACGAGGAGCATGAGTTCTGGGAACCAGATCCTGTTGGGCCAATATGGAGCCACTAACAGGACCTGCTCCTCGTCCTCCCTGATCTTGCACAGTGTCTGTGCTAGTAGGCTCACTGGGGGAAATGCATATTTGCGCAAGCCCCGGGGCCAGCTGTGTGCCAGTGCATCCGTGCCGAGCTTTGCCTGCAAACAGGTCTACCTGAGCAACTCCGAACCGCCTCCAAATCAGCTGAACCTCCTGGGGATGGAGTCTCCACTCCCCTGGAAGTGCTGCTCGAGACAGCTCGTCTGCCTGATTGAACACTCCTGGGATGTGGATGGCACGAAGGGACCTCAGATGTTTCTGACTCCAGAGGAGGAGGTGGCGGGCGAGTTGCGACATGCGACGGGAGCGTAAACCGTCTTGCCGGTTGATATACGCAACGGTCGCAGTGTTGGCGGACCATAACGGCGCCCTCTGAGGCGGCTCAGGGCAAGCATACTGCCAGCAACTCGAGGCAATTGATATGCCAACGCAGTTGGGGACCCGCCCATATCCCTGACACTGCGTACCCGTTGTACGTGGCACCCCAGCCAGTGGCCGAGGCATCCGTGAATACCACAGCATGCCTGGATACCTGCTCCAGGGGCACTCCTGCCCGAAGGAACGAGGGATCTGTCCACGGGCTGAAGGTTCTGCGGCAGGCCGGTGTAAACTGAACCCGGTGAATACCGCATCGCCACGCCCACCTTGGGACTCGGCCATGAAGCCAGTGCTGAAGCGGTCTCATATGGAGCAGACCGAGCGGAACTACCGCCGCAGCTGCCGCCGTATGCCCCATGAGCCTCTGAAAAAAATTTCAGTGGGACCGCTGTACTGCCTGATAAAGTCTTGAGGCAGTTCAGCACCAACTGAGCACGTTCCTGGGTGAGGCGTGCTGTCTGGCTGACCGAATCCAACTCCATACCGAGAAAAGAGATCCTCTGCGTTGGCACGAGTTTGCTCTTTTCCCAGTTGACCTGAAGACCCAACTGGCTGAGGTGTCTGAGCACCAGGTCCCTGTGTGAGCACAACTGATCGCGAGACTGTACGAGTATGAGGCAGTCGTCGAGATAGTTGAGGACGCACACCCCCCGTTCTCTCAAGGAAACAAGGGCTGCTTCTACTACTTTGGTGAAGACATGAGGCAACAGGGACAGTCCGAAGGGCAGGACCTTGTACTGATATGCCCGACCTTTGAACGCGAATCGCAGGAATGGCCTATGTCGTGGGAGGATCGAGACATGAAAGTACGCGTCCTTCAGGTCGATCGCTGCAAACCAGTCTTGGGGACAGATGCACCCGAAAATGTGTTTCTGCGTCAAACTCTTGAACGGCAGCTTGTGAAGCACGCGGTTCAAAACTCGCAGATTCAAGATTGGTCGTAACCCACCGCTTTTCTTGGGCACAATGAAGTAAGGGCTGTAAAACCCTGACCTCATATAGGCTGGAGGGACCGGCTCTTCGCCAGTAGGACGGCGATCTCCGCACGCAAGACAGGGGCATCGACAGACTTGACTGATGTGAACCGGATGCCCCTGAACTTGGGGGGACGCCGGGCGAATTGAATCGCATAGCCGAGTCTGATGGTCCGCAGGAGCCACCGGGACGGACTGGGGAGTGCTAGCCAGGCTCCGAGAGACCGTGCCAGCGGAACCAACGGGGCAACCGATGTACCCGCGGTGGGGCAGCGGGGCCTGGACGGGCCGGGCCGGGCGTCCTGCCTGTGACCGGCTCCACGACCCTGCCTGGTGGAAGGCTGCTGCGGCTGCGCGGGAGCGGCCGCAGGGGGGCGCCCACGGCGACGAGCAGGCTGAGGGGTTGCAGCCGGGGTGGAAGCAGCAGGTTTCCTTCGGCGCATGATGTGCTTGATCGCCTCAGTCTGCATCAGTGCTGCCGAGAACTGCTGGGCAAAGCTCTCGACCGCATCGCTGAAGACGCCGGTCTGTGACACGGGAGCATTCAGGAACCGGACCTTCTCATGCTCCTTCATGTCTGCCAAACACAGTCAGAGATGGTGCTCCTGGACCACTAGCATGGACATCGTACAACCCAGAGACTGTGCGGTCACCTTCGTCAATCGAAGCGTGAGGTCCGTCGCAGCACGCAGTTCATGTAGAACCGCCAGGTCGTGACCACCCTCGTGCAAATCTTTCAGGGCTTTGGCCTGGTGGACCTGCAGTAACGCCATGGCGTGGAGGGCAGAAGCCACCTCCCCACAGGCTCTGCAAGCACTGCCAGTTAGACCTGATGAATATTTATAGGCCCGTGAGGGGAGACACGGGTCACCCCACAGAGTGGTAGCGGCTGTTGGACATAGTTGCATGGCCACAGACCGCTCCACCGAGGGGATGCCCGTGTACCCCAAAGCGGCCCCACCATCGAGGGTAGTGAGGGCGGAGGAGCCACAAGATTTGTTTCGGGCAGTAAAAGGTGCCTTCCATGATCTAGTGAGCTCTTCATGCACCTCCAGGAAGAATGGCACCGGATGGGGGCGCTGAGAACCAGCGCGACCCCCACCAAGAAACCATTCGTCCAGCCTCGAAGGATCGGGACGCGGTGGAGGATTCCACATGAGTCCAACATTCTTGGCGGCCCAGGAAAGCAAAGCATCATCTCTGGGTCTGGCTCCGACAACGCTACCACACCCGAAGTGGGCAACGCAGCCGAGTCGTCATCCCAGAGGCAGAGGGACTCCACCATGTTTGACATAGTGGAGTCTTTTATGCAACTCCTAGATGATCATGTCCCCACAAGAAGAACATGAACCATCCACGAAAGCTTCCTCAGCATGCTGAATTCCCAGACACGTGAGGCAGCGATCGTGACCGTCCTGAGGCGCCAGGAAATGACCACACCCAGAAACGCATGGGTGATAAGACATCTTTAAAAAGACACGATCACCCGTGTTGCTCTTTTAGAGAAATGCTATTTTAGAGAAATTGCTCTTTTAGTGCTGAAGCACGCAGGAGAGCTGGCCACCGCACACTGCTGTTGTGGCCGTCTGCACGAAGACGATCTATTTTTCTCCCGTGAGACCGTGACCACCGCTGCTGCACCGTAACACCCGCACTCATCTCTGCAATCACTCGAAGGAGGGAAGAGCAGTAGTGATGCACCACCGCTCGACTCCGAAGCGAAAAGATGATTTAATGCGGTGCACCTGCTGCCTCTTATACCCGCGCTGCGGGGTGTGGCAGCCAGATGCGAAATACCGCATGCCAATGTCCATTGGCTCATTTAGTTACACTCGAAGTGGATTGGTCTCTCTAACGAGATCCCATTCATCGGTCACTGACGTGACTCGGAGTGACCGACTGAAGAGGAACTGTATTTTCATAATCTTATATTTCATTGCAACATGTCTCATCAGTCAAAACCCTATTTTATGCTTTTAATTTAGTTTATGAATGTAATATATTAATATGGTATGGTATCCATGTGAATAATGATTCTGTATTAAATAATAATCGATCAATATTACATCATAATACGCTCTAGACTAAACAGCAGCCGCTGACTTACATTGGTTACATTAGAGAGTGAGTCTACACGACCGTTTTAACTTCTTAAACTTAAGTAAACATTAAAAAAATAAAACAATACACCTTTACTATGATCAACGGCACATACCTCTGTTGAAGTGTGACTTGAACTGTGGTCTCGCGCTGATGACGCAACATCCAGGTAGGCACGCCCAGGGCGGGTCATGATTGGTCGATTGAGAGGCTCAAATCTGATTGGCTAAAGAGTACGAGTGAAGAGTGGGAGGAGTTCGCTGCCAGGAAAGTCTCAAAAATACACACACAAATCCAAGGTGATTCACATTCACAGTCCAGGATGAACTCGTAAATTTTTACAAAGCTCATCGTTCTGAGAAGCGAGGCGTGCTCTGATTGGCCAGCTATCCAGTGCGTTGTGATTGGTCAAATACTTCAAGCGTGTGATTGAAATGTTACACCCCTTACCGTATTGTGATGCTGTGTCCCGGCGCAATGAGACAAAAACAATAAAACCCATTACAAACGAGGCATTTGTTGCATCCAGTGGGGACATAATTACTGGTTATAATGACTTATACTGTGTTTTTACGCGTCGCATTGCATCACGCCGCGTAAACATTACCATGTCTGCATTTGTGATCGGAGAAATGACAAACAACAAGCACTACTCTACACAGCTCAAAACTCGTGTTTGAATCGTCAGTAGTAAATTCTTCAAATAAGAACACGTACTTACAGGCTGTGAGTCAGAAGTACCAGACTGTCCTTGCAAAGTTGGAATTGCTCCACTTTATAGAAACAGTCTTTGAGCATAGCTGACAGGCTACTCCCAGGTTCAGGAAATAGTCCTCCGTTAAAATCCGCTGCACACACTCTAATATTTGGGTTGACTGTTCTGGAACAGTGTTGTAAATACAACTTAACCACTGATTTCTAGTTGTGTCCTCTTTTGGAAGCCCAAACAAAGTAGTTTCGCTTTCACAATGAAACACAGCATCTCCAGTACATGGCGGCGGCAACAACAATACTACAGCGAGAAAAAGTTCTGCCCTCTTTCTTTGCGTATCCACCTTATTTTTCAAGGCAGAAGTAAGCCGTTTTCTGTGAATGTGTGAGATTTCTGGTTCATTAGCCGCTATAGGGAAATAACGGGAAGAAGAACAATGTGCAGTAAACGGTAAAACTGTTTGCACTACAAAACATAGTGTTCATAATTAACATAAAACATTAAAATAATATGGTTAGACACACCAGTTTGCAATATCAAGCAGCAAAACGAGCGGTTTTGTACAGCTAAAAATAGCTGGACGCGAATGACACCAGAAGCCAGACACATTAAATATACAAATGGCCGCGGCCGCTCTTCCGGGAAAAATAAGGTGGATACATTTGAGCGATGTTTTGCAAATCTCACCACACAGTGATGTAGAGATGTGGGGGCGTGTTTGAATGAGCCGTTTTAGGGGGGGGGGGGGGGGGGGGGGGGGGGGGAATCTTTTATAAATAATATCTCTTTGGTTTTGAGATTTTAGTCTTTGCAACTTCAGGGATCTTATCTATGCATGAACAGCTTGTAACACTCCAAAGAGAAAGGAAGGCTTGAAATTGCATCATATGACCTCTTTAAAGTTTTGAACCAATGGAATAGATATAGAAAAGGACATGGAATCAATTTTAGAATTGAGGGGAAATAATATATCTTTATTATTAAGCATAGATTTAGATCATCAGATCACTAGCAGCGAGCCACATCAACTGAACTGTGTCAGATAAGAGAGACACACAAAATGTGCAGTTCTGTGGGTCCCCAAGATCTATTCACAAGTCATTATTTGAAAGACGACTTCAAAAGAGGCTTTGTGACTCTTGCAGGTCAATATCTCATTAACGAAGTCACACTAAGCATAAAGTGCTGGAGAACTGTGTCGAAGTCAGTGCGGTACTTTTTCTCTCTGCTTGATGGTGCAGCAGATAATTCTGTCAGAACAAGCTCATCATCACACATCTACCTCCACACACATTCAGGGGAGTGATACTGTCAGCAGATATGATGACCAATATATGATGGAATCTCATCTCTGCATCGTAAAAAAAACAATAACTCCAACAGCCAGCAATATGTTTTTCCATTCACATTTTGTTCAGGATGCTGGAAGATATTGAGATTAAATGAACAAATGCAATATCAACATAAAATTATCTTTCAATCTAAATTCATTGACAGGAAAATAAAAGCAAACATGGGCATAAACATTGTGTGTGCTTTCAAATCTAAACACAGAACAATTATTTGCAATTAGATTACAAACAGTGTAATCTATCTGATGCAAACAGATGTGAATTTGTTCACAAGCTTATAGAGATTTATTTATTGGAGCATTATTTATGCTTTATGTTTCTAAGAGAGTACCAGTGCCTAACCACATTATTTTCATTTCATGCAGAAACACTGACAATTTACAATATCTACACTGTGTAAGTATGAAATAATATATCCACAAAATTATAAAATACATTATATTTCATAATCAAATATTAACATTATATTTTATAATAAAATGCTAATTAAAAATGCATTATATTTCATAACTAAATACTGCAATATAATTAATTTATAATTTATTATATATATTTTTTCATATTGTTACAGTATAAATAAAATAATTATAAGTATTTGTTTATTTATTTACTTACTTACAGTATATTAGGCTACTCGACTTTACATATTTTCCATTGTCTTCCATTTTAGACTCTCTAAATTTTAATTTTCACTGAAGCAGACACGCTGCCTCATTTTGGCCTTCTCTTTTCTGTCCAGTATAACAGGCCTTATGCAAAATCAGAGTTTACCTCTATGTATTGTACTGAAGGACAGTAACAAAGCATTGAGTGCACACATGCACAATAACCCATTATTTCGAAAAACTGAAACAACTGTGACCTGTCATGACCTCAGACACTGTGCTATCCTGCCACTCAAAACAACACAATATTAACTACAATACAAACCAACAGAACAGCAGAGCTGCCGTTTAATAGCATCAGAAACAATGGGATGAGAATATTCAAATATGTAGTCTGTTTGCGGTAAAATAGAACATTACTAGTGGTTTTTGTTACATATGGCGCATAAATTACACACACGTTTGTGTAAACATATTAGTGTATTTGGAAGAGTTTAAGAAAGTGTTCCATCTCTGGTTTATTTTACCCTTCATAACACTGACTGTGTCCTCCTCACAATGACTTTGCCCGTTTGGTTTATGACCCTCAGCAGACAGTGTCTCTCAGGGAGGCACACAAGGAGAAGTGCTATCCAGAGTGACATCCAAAACCCGCTGGTGTATTTGTTCCTTCCTGTTTGCTCACACCTGTGTGTTCTCAGTTATGATGTTATCAGAGCCCTGCACCTGCTGCTCAGGTGGAGCTCACCAGCAACATAAACAAAGAGTTATTAATATCTATTACAGCATTTTTGTAAAACTTGATACCCAGCTGTCACATCAGCTGAAAGCGGCTGTTCTTCATCCTTTTGAAGGGCAAAGATGGGCTGTAAAACACGATAGTATCAGAGCAGGTAAATAACAAACAGCTTTTTTAACCCTTTGTTTTGCTCATACGTTTGCAGTTTAGAGGGTTAATGTGGTCTCAGAGGACTTATATAATGAGGAAAATGTGCACAGACACACCCCTAGTGAAGAATCTCACGCTCACACAGTAAGATCATTCAGTCACACAATAGTGGGGTGTTTGAGGTCAAGTGTGTGTTCTATCTGAGAGGACAGACAGAAACAGAATAAGATTCTTTCTTTAGGGAGAATGTAAAAATACTTTTGTATTGTGGTTCATCGGTAACCAGAAGCTGGGTGTTTCTTCTGACACTTTTATGTCACAAATTATGTTGTGGCGTCGTTTCCATCACAACATCACCTTTCCAAAAGTTACTTGTTATCAAGGGAAAAGTTACATGGTTACCAGTAAAGAGCTTGAGATGAAATATGAGAAATGTAAAAATAAAGAAAAATCAAGGTGAATATCTAGGAGAATATTACTTGTATATATAAATTGTCATTACAAATTAAATTATAACAAATTACAAAAAGTCTGAAAACGTTATTTGTGTGTACTTAGAATATGCAAAATACTAGCCATGAAATTAGCCTTAGCAAAACAAAAGCATTAGCCATTTTATCAGAAAGGATTAGAATTTTATTTCCGTGCTGTTTAAAAATAAATAAATAAATAAATTCAATTTACGGTTCAAAAATGGCAGCTGTGGTTGCCAGAACTTTATCATAAAAAGATATGGTAGCGACATTTTAGGTTTTACAGATTGAAGTTTAATTTACTGTAAAACAAAACAAGACAAGATAAAAAATGCACAAACAAAACAAAACAAAAAAGTCAAAAAACAAAACAAAACAAACACAAAAAACAAGACAAGACAAAAATAAAACAAAACAAAAAAGACAAAACAAAAAACAAAACAAAACAAGACAAGACAAAAAACAAAACAAAAAACAATACAAGACAAGACAAGACAAAACAAAACAAAAAACAAGACAAAACAAAACAAAACAAGGCAAAAAAAAAAAAAAGGCAAGGCAAAAAAACAAAACAAAACAAAAAACAAAAGCAGACAAAAAAAAAAACAAAAACAAAAAAAAAAACAAATAACAAAAAACAAGACAAGAAAAAAAATCATTACTGATGTCATGTTAATTGTTAATATTCCAACCTACTGAAGTACTACAATTTTAGATTTATTACAATGTTTCACCAGATATAGTAAGGAAACTTGTTAAATTTTTTTTTTTTTTTTTTGTCATAATATTTTGTACAGATAAAATTACTATTAAACAGTGCAACATTTGCAATGTGGAAGAAATAAAACATTATATGGAAATTATTATTATTTAAAAATTCCAAAATTATGAATGTGAGGAATATGTCTACTTTTGGACAATGTTAGATAAATTAAACCAGTGAGAGAGTAAAAGTGTTTTCTAAAATCCATGTAGCCAAAAGTGCCCATAGTCAAAGAAACAACCATCTATTAAACGATGAATAAATTGCATTTTAAAAATAGCTGTCACACATTCAACTGGGCTGCTTGAAAATAAATCAACAAAAGCAGCTATAAGCATCCACACTGCTTCCATCTCCTCTTGTATCTTACTCCAGCGTTTGACTGTGTAAATCGCCTTTCCCCTCCAGCTTGTGTGATCATGTCAATGGGAGACAAAAGCAGTCATCCTGAATGGCACATTAATTTCCCTCTGCTTATCCAACTGCGTCCCTGCCTCCTCGCCGCCGGAGGAGTAGCAGCCCCGGCACCAGCCAGTAAACATGATCACACTAAACACGCTCTGAACTAATGGGCTGTTTACAAACAGGAGAGAGAGGGCGAGCGCTCCACACTAATGACGACTACGTTTAGAATAACGACCCCGCACCTCCCAACCTCGACCGGTGTTTGTGGAGAAATTAGGCTGTGGTTCTGCCCTGATTTGATCATTTACATTCCCGCACAGTCTTGATGATGTCTCGATATACACACACTCAGCATGTGTATAGACTAATGAATAGCAAAGGAATAAGATTGAATAACAGTGTCAGTGATTGTTCAATATTCGGATGACACTTATAATGGGATGATGTTCAATTATCTTTCAATTATCAATTAATTCCCTCTAATCCTGTGAGGATGGTAATGATATGAGATCAGTGAACTACCAGACTGTAAGACTAAACTGGTCATCAACTGAAATCAATACTAGTCCATTATAAAAAAAGGTTTTTCATCTTTGCTCTATTAGCTCATTGCAGCGACAGGTCTTACGTTATTTATTTATTTTTTTTCACACACTACATTTCTTCTTTACTGAATTTTTGTCTTTATAGATTTTTCACCTATTTTAAATCACAGGATAAAATGTAAAACTGTAAATTACTGTTTCCAAGCACTATTGGTCAGGCAAACATATAGTTCCGCCACTCACTCTCAAGGCAGTGGTTGAGTTTGTTAAAAGTGGAGCTAATTTTAGTACTTCAGTAGGTTCGAATATTAACAATGAACATTACACCAGAATGATTTTTTTGTTTTGTTTTGTTTTTGGCTTGTCTTGTTTTGTTTTACAGTAAATTAAAGAGTAAATTAGTTCAATATGTAAATCTTGAAATGTTTGCTACCATATTTTTTACGATAAAGTTCTGGAAACCACAGATGCCATTTTTAAACTGCAATTTTTTTTTTACAGTGTGGAAATTAAATTTTAAACATTGTTGATAAAATGGATAATTTTTGTTCTAGCTAAGGCTAATTTCATAGCTAGTATTTTGCATATCCTAAATACACACAAATAACATTTTCAGACTTTTTGTAATTTAAGTTATAGTTTAATTTGTAATGACAAATTGTGTACACAAGCAATATTCACCTTGATTTTTCTTTATTTTTTACACGTCTCATATTTAATCTCAAGCTCTTTACTAGTAACCATGCTACTTTTCCCTTGGTAACAAGTAACTTTTGTAAAGCTGTTGTTGTGATGGAAATGATGCCACAACATAATTTGTGACATAAAAGCATCAGAAGAAACACCCAGCTTCTGAATAATTTCCATATCATTTTTACTATAAAATAATTTCTATATATATTTTTTACATAAAAAGTTTTATAAATGAGTTTTAAAAAATAATTTAAAAAATCTGAAGGAAATACTGGAAATAATTAGAATATTCTATACATTTAGAAAATGTGCATACTATGCACTGTATGCAAAGTATATACTGCAAAAATAGTTGTATGTATAGTAAAAGTAACATGATACTATGCTACAGCCATTGTCTATAAGAATGAAGTGACTGTGAGGCTGTATTCAACCTGTAGTGGTGTTAAAAACAAAGCATGTCAGCCATTTAGCCATGTTCTGTTTAAAAACCTCATGCAGAAAAGCAAAAATCAAACTTTTCTCATTACATTTTTTACAACTGATTAGATTACTTTTCATCCTGGCCTGCTTCAGCTTTTGAGGCGATTCTACCCCGTATACTCCACTCTAAACACCATTCGTCCTGTCTGCGAGTATTTAATGAAATATAAACAAACTGAGTCTCCAACCAGGGAACAACTGCTATAGGAAAGCTGTCAGACTAATTCAAACCATTGATCATCACTGGGCAGGTGTTCTCCTTGTGTCCCACAGTCATCCATTGTTTATGAACTCTTAGCGATGCAAAACCTAGGGAGGAAAAGAAGCGAAAACATTGTGGAAGATGATTTTCAGCCCTATCCTTCCCAGAATCTCCCCTTTCCGCGCCGAAGATCGATGATACCACATTAGATGCTTGAGTACAACAAATGAGCTTGTAGTAATGAGAGCCGAATCTGGAAGCTTTGGGGAAGGAACGAGTTTGATCTGTTATTTTCTTTCTTCGTTCTCGTGTTCTCCACAGAGTAGAAATATCTGCAGCTGTAATGAGTTATCATACGCCGACAGTTTCAACACTTATTATGTGCGTTTGCGTGAGGGTCAACGTGACAGCGCGAGTCATGAATTCTGATGAAGGAAGTTGAATGTAAACTCCCAGTGCTAATCTACAGTTCCTCTGGGGTGATGTTTACCTTTATGGAGGTTATAGATACAGCTCTACACAAGCAGGATTTAGCTAATCCTTTCATATGTGCACTTACAATCCATTATCATTCACATTTAAATGAACACGCAGCCCAAACCCAAAACCCCGCGGATATTCTCAGCCTTTCTATGAAGAGCTTAGATTGGTATAATTCGCCTCAAATGAGCAAAAGCTGAAATCCTCAGAGCAGGTGTAATGGAGAAGAATAGTCGGTTTACAGGTACAGCTTTATCTCTATATATTTCTCTGGTTTGAATCTATAAGCTGAGCTGGCACGTTGTGCGGACTCAGTAAAGTCTCATTCGCTCCTCTGCGGGCCCTGCCGTCCAGATTAGGTGTCCGAGGACACGGCGCTGGTGGCTGATAAGGCTCCTTCTGCTGTCGTGGTCGTCTGCGGATGGCCGTCTGGCTGGCGCCTGCCGCTGCTATCTCTGACCAGGCTCTGGGTCTGTCTCAGACCTGTCTGAAGCCAGCTGGTGACAGCTGGCTTTCAACCGGCTCTGGGCCTTCCTTATCATCATGATTTCTCTTTCCACCCAGTACAGAAATGAAAGAATAGAGCAGGAAAAGTGGATGGTATGTTGAAAGGTCATTCGGTCTGTTTTTCAGGTATAAGTACTGGTCACTGTTGTTTTATGTAAAGCAGTAAGTAGCTGTTATTTAGTCTATTAATGGAATGAAAAAAATAAAGTACAGTTATATTACAATGGGTCTTTTCAATTGCTTTGAACATTATATATCCCATTTTTTACACTGTTCACACACTGGGTTAGTATTTGAGTAAAAATATTTAAAAATATTTTTATTTGCATATTTATGACATTAGTGATTGAAATAATGAGGAAACCATTGTTTTGTTTACAGCTTGTTGTCTTTTGCTAAACATCTTGAATCTAAAATTAAAAAAAAAAAACGTAATAAACGTAAAAATATTATAAATTTGACTTAATATCTACATGTGATATTGTAATAAAAATAAAATTTGTAAAAATATGAGCAAAATATTAAAAATATTAAACATGCATGTATTAACCAGTGCATCATCAACCATGTGACAGAATCAGAATATAATGAAAAATATAATTAAATTAATACTAAAATATGAAACTTTCAAATATGATTAATTTTACTAAATATTTAAATTCAACATTTATATTAAAAATAAAAATAATAATATTTAAAAAAAAAACAATTTAATTTAATATGTAAAAGTGTAATTTAAATGCATTACTTAACTTTACTATATCATTTAATTGAATCATTTCATTTAATATATAAATTAATAAAAATGAACTAAATAAAAAATAAATTACAAAAATAAAAAACTTGAAAATATATTTATGTAATATTTAAATGTAATATTTAATTAAAAATAAAAAGAATAATATTAAAAAACTATTAAAATATTAAATTGCATTAGATTTATTGAATATTTAAATTTATTATTTAAATATTTAATTTAATCTTATTTAATTTAATAAAGTGATGCAAACACCTTTTCAAAACTACACTTGAAAAACATTCAGATCCAAACTGATCTCCTGCTCAGTGTGTCTGCATCTGTAATGAGTTATCATACATACAATCAACTTCTTTTCATATTTGAACATATTATTTGAACATATAATTTAGATGTATTATTTCAAATGTGTGTTGAGCTCATGTGTGAACCAGTACTCCACAGTTCCAGCATGGCTCTGTGAATATTTTTATTCTGCCAGGACTCCTTTCAGCCCCTCATCCATTTCTCCTCACAGACGCAGCCCAGTGTGTCCTCCGCCACGTGACATCAGAACTGATTTCCCCAAGAACACACACACACACTAACATGACTGATTCTCACCAACCGTGCCAGCAAAAAGAGGCCAATGTGCAGGATTTCAGAAAAAGATAAAGAATAAAGGAGCAAATGTTTTTTGGTTTTTTTTTTTTCCTGGTCCAGGGCAGTTGAGGAGAGGTCACTCAGTGTTACTGGTAATCCGAGCAACATCTGTTTGCCATCATCTGTGCGGTCCCGTTTTAGAGCAGCGTCAGAGAGGACTGAGAGCTTCAGGAGCCACAGCACACGCCTGTTCCCAGGCTTTTAGTATGAGCAGTCACTTCTGCACTTATCACATCTGGGCCAAACTGAAGGCTTCTCTCACCACAGCCACCGTTAACCCCTTTTTGTCTCTCCTACTTTGATTCCAGCACAAATTGTACACACAAAAGCATCTTCTCTGCCTCACACAAGAGACATCTAAAACACACCCGCAGACAGAGGTCTCCGCTATGGTCCTTTCTTACAGACGCTATAATTTCCGAACGAGAGACATTCATGCAAGGCAGACATACTGACTTCACCATCATTGCAAAATCTGAGTGCCATTCAAATTACAGTGTTGTCAGAAGACAGTCTGTTTTGGTGGAGGAATGAGGCTGTGAACAGATGCACATATGTGGATGAGAGAGGCTGGGAGAGACAGATTAAGATGGGTTTATACGTGCACAATTCCTCCAATCCCCTACATTTCAGATTGACAATGGACAGCCCGTGAGATAAACCTGCAGATTTTCATATGAAAAGATGTTTTCTCTGTGGGCTTAAGGAATGTTATTTATTTATGTTTTTCTTTTTTAGTCTAAGCGGTCAGATAGATGTTGTCTGTTTAGCTGGCTACTTCAGCCTCCTTGTTGTTAAGACAAATGCAAAGCTACAGGTGCATATGCATAAACAATACAGACGCATATGCATAAACAATAAATCCAACATGCATGGAACGTATTTGCACATGCATTTTTTTTTTTTTTTTAATAAACACATTGTAAAGAAAAATACGCAGCGTCTGCACAAATACAGTAAGATCAAAAATTGTCCATATTGAACACCTGGGATTTTTTAAACGAAGAAACATTACTTAAAAATATTGTAAAAAATAAAATAAATAACTTTACAACATTAACTAAAAATAAAATAAAATAAAATAAAAATAACTTTGAAACATTAATTACAAGGTGCAAATGCTATAAAATGCCATTTAGTTAAAATAAAATTCTAAAATAAAATAAATTATAAAAAATGCAAATGCTAAAAATGCCATTATCAAAAAGTTGAAATAAAATTAAAAAAAATAAAATAAAATAAAATAATTCTTAAAAAAGGTTGTTTTTTTTTTTTAATAAAAACTAACTTTGAAACATTAACTACAAGGTGCAATTGCTATAAAATGCCATTATCAAGAAGTTAATAAAATAAAATAAAATAAAATAAAATAAAATAAAATAAAATAAAATAAAATAAAATTAAATTGTACTATTCCTTCCCTAAAACAAAAGGTATTATGTAATGTTAAGAATTTTCTTTTCCTCTCTTTTATTTTTCAACCTTTCACTTAAAATGCTTTTCATTTAATTAATAATAACAAAAAAGTGTCAAAGCAGAAAAATGCAAAATAAAAAATAAATAAATAAATAAATTCAATAAAATAATAATAATAATAATAATAATAATAATAATAATAACAATAATAATAATAATAATAAAGAAGCATTTTTATTGGTGGGCTCAGATTTTTGGATCCCACCATAGATTCATGCTATGCTTGTAACTATGATTAGAATCTTCCTAAATGCTAAACAAAATATGGCTATATGCCATCTGAATCTTATTTGATGAATACTTCGGATTTAGCTGTTCTTGTACCCCGCAATTACTCATTTTGTCAGGAAATTGTATGAAAATGCGCACGTCTCCCTTCTGACGATCTCAGCATCCATCTCCCGTTTTCTACGGCACTCTGTATAATAACCTGACAGGCTCAAATAGATGTCAAATCACATTCAAACCACCCCCATTTCCTTAATCCCACTGACACCATTCAATTCGTTCTGCTTTTTACGGAGCAGGCAAAGTAATTATATTAGCAGGCTGAGATATGCTTTATGGGTCCCTGCGCATTAACATACACTCTAATTATAGAAAACTCAGCCTCTGGTGGAGTCGGTCCCCGCTGATCGAAGAAGGGGCCATTAAAATCAGAGGGCCGGAACACCTCTGGCTATCGATCGCAGCTCACAGCCATGCAAATGCACTCTGCACAACACCAGTACAGGCACAGAGAGGAAACATCCCACAGGGTGAATCAATAGGCTGCCTTTGGATAATGGAGGCCCTGTACTAACAGCTGTGTCCTGCCTGCCTGCTGCAGACACGCTCTCTCTCACTTTCTCTATCTCTTTCTCCTTTTTCAGCCACCCCACACTTGCCAGAGAGAACAGGCGCAGCGCGCTGGTCAATGGGCAGCTCCCCCTTACAGCTCAATTCACACAATTATCATTGCACACACTGCTGCCATCCCTGTGGTACAGTAGCCCTGCCAAGATGGAAGCAAGCCTTCTGAATCGCACTCCAACTGGGCACACGTTCACGCACACACGCATCCATACTTTTGCATCTGTTTGTTCTGGACATACATTAAGCAGTCGTCACGCACACACATACACATACGTGTGGACTGACGTGCCATGGGTTTTCATGTGCTGATGCAGCTATAGAAACTCATGTGCAAATAATGCAATGTCTTTCTAAAACATATTTTAACAACATAAATTTTATTTATTTTTTGCTTCAAAAATAATAAAAATGCACCATCAATAAAGAGTCCAGCACCTAATTTCAAGAACACATGCTCTACAAACAGTAATTATTAGGTGTTCCATTACATTTTATTATATTTATATAATATTAAATGAATATTTTATATGTATACACACAGAGGCACTTTTAATTTATATAAAATATGTATGCATATTTGTCATTTTCTTTTGCTATCGAAAAGTCTCAAATAAAAGGCAAAAAAAAAAAATACATATATATATATATATATATATATATATATATATTTTTTTTTTTTTTGGAAGAATATAAATCAAAAACACTTATAAATGCTAAAAAAAAGTTTTGACCTTTAACAATTAATAAAAGTAACCACTTCTAAACCACCCACTTAAAAAATATCTTTAAACTCATCTCTGAACATTTATTTCGGTTTGCTATCTGTAACAGCTGAAATCATGTATTTTTAATCAAAAGACTCATTAGAATATATTAAATCTTGACGACTTCATTAAACTGTGGGCACATTTTCATGATGAGTAAGACGCACAAAAAAACTCTAATTCAAACAGCAAACGCTGTCTTGTCTATTAGCAGACCAATCACCGGACACTCTGATGACTCACATTCCTTCTATTAGTTCTTGTGCCATAACAAAAAGCTAACAAAATATGCTTTGAACTACTAACTAATTAGACACTCATAAGCAATCATTTGCATTCATGAAGCTGCAGTACAGAAGGGCCTGGTGTACACTAATCTATAATGAGGATTGAAAGTGGGCCCCAGTTAAAACACCATCAATATTTTAATATGAAAATCAGTATTCAAATGAGACCTTAATATCTAGGGTATTTGCATACTTAAAGCTGTGGCATATTTGAGTCGCCTAAGGCAGATGTGGTGAGCCGCTGAAGAAGATTAAAATGAAATGCAGACACTTTCTACTTCGGTATCCTCTTACAATGACATGAATACTGTGGGAACTTTAACCTACACGATCTCAAAACTATGTCAGTAACCTTCAATGAGCTCTGACTGAATTAAGCTGTGTGTGGCCATTCACTATTCATGAACGTGCCACCGGAACTGGGCCTTATCAGAGGTATTCAATGCATCTGCATTCTAGATCATTCTTTCAGTCATGTTCGCATCCACTTCAAATGAAGCAATTAATGCTTTTTGGTAAAGCTGAACAATGCTTAACACTGCCCGTTTGTGTCGGTTCCTTTTCTAATTAGACTGCAGTTTGTTCTCATGTGCAGCGGCAAGGCAACAGGACACCTGGAGAGTCAATATACTGTCCTGCAACATGACCATGCTTTGCTGAACCATACCACATTTGAATATGAGGAAACCCTACACGTTTTCAACAGGTTAACCATTCATACATGCTCTGTACTTTTGCTATGCATATTACATTAGGTCATACACACATGGCTTATACTTCAATTGTTCATGTCACAGCAGCTCATGCTTAAAGACCTTATGAATGGAGGTGTGTGTTTGTTGTACAGGGCTGGCCTGTTTAACTAATCGATTATGTTACAGCACATGGTAACACTGTATGAAAATTTAATAAGTCATTAATAATATTTATATAATGCTTAACAGCTCCTGTCAAGGATGAGCACGCATCCAGAATTAGGTGATGTGAATAATCTGAATATTCTGACTGGACGTGTCCTGCTCATTGTTTTTGGTGGTTGAAGCACACAAATATAAATGTTTCACGATTCCACAACTTTTTGAATGTACTAATAATATCATTAACTAATGATATTATCTTATATATATTCATTATAATAAGTATTACCTACTCCACATTTCATAAAAATACTGCGTATGAAATTATTCTTATGACTAACTCTTCCTGAACATGTTTTATATAAATACTGCGATGCATCTTATGCATTTCCTGTCACTGTACTGAAAAGAAGAGAAAATCTTCACACCTGCATCAAATGGCATTTCCCCTTGGTCATCTTATCTATAGCTGTAATATGAGAGGACAGTTCCTGCATTGTCTAATTCAGTGACTTGACCTACTGAGCTCTTCTTTCATATGTGTGTGTGTGTGTGTGTGTGTGTGTGCATAAAAGAGAGAGAGAAAACATGTGCGGTGCATTCTAGATGTCTGCACTGGACAGTTAATAACATCCTGACAGCTCCTTGTCAGTTAACCTGGTCATCACCATCAAAAATTAATGCATCCTTCTTGATTAATACAGGTGCCCAAGTACAGCATCCAGTCTGCTATTGCTACTGGATGGATGGATGGAAGGATAGATAGATAGATAGATAGATAGATAGATAGATAGATAGATAGATAGATAGATAGATAGATAGATAGATAGATAGATAGATAGATAGATAGATAGAGCATGATAAAAGTAATATTTAGCAAACCCATGAGTGAAAACGACTGAGAGCGAGAGAGAGAAATAATATGTTCCATGTCCAACTCAAGCCACCTGCTCAGTAGCAGCACTGGCAGCAGTGGAACTGTAATTGTCTTCACCACACAAAACAAAAATCTCCTGGTGTGTTTACAAAATGCTATTTCCCCACTAACTCCTATTGTACCAAAAGCACAATCATTCCAGCTTGTAAACTCAGAAGTGGCCAGTCTGTCCACTGTGCTACTGAGCCTTTCCAGAACATAAAGGAAGATCTCAGTCATCCGTAGATGCTAAACACCTGACTGTATTCCAACACAGTAAAAAGGTATTACTGCATATGCTCAAGATTTCACTGCCAGCTATTTTCCAAATCTTTTCCAACATAGAGGACATATGTATCTTTATTAAATAGTATTATAAAGTGTAATGGATAAACAGCAGCTGTGGACAGGTGCATCACAATTAAACATTTAAAATGATTTTCTTTCACTTTTAATTGTATAATTAAAGAAAGTATGAACATACTGCAGAAATGCTACATTTAAAGAAATTTGTACTTTTATTTTTTTGTCTTTTTTGGAGTTGTCACTGTCCCCCACATTCCTTGTATGAAAAAAGAGCAGCCTTTTTTGACATTTTACAAGGAAAAAATATGTTTGAAGCAATATGAATAGATGAAAGGTTGTACTCTTTCCTGAATTCATCAGAAAACCGTACTGTTTGAAGTGAATTTCAAAATATGCTCTCTACCTGTCCCTAACATTAGGACAGGCCACTTATGAGCAAGCTAGCTTCACTGCGCACTGCTAACCGACTCTAATCTATAAGCTTAGTCTGAACATGATGGATTCCATTGAAGGGACAGGTGCAGTGATACATCTCCCCATCTCTCTTTCTCTCCCTCTCATGTCCCCTCCATCTTCCCAAGGCATTGTTCTGCGGGGAACAGTGAGCATACTCGGCTACCAGGGCTAATAGCATCCCAGGGCTATTCAGGGTCCCTAAATGGAGGCTGCGCTCTACTGCTCCGGAGTGCTGTTTGTGAATCGAGGCTAATGCTGCCGGTGCTCACAATGTGGTCTCTGAACTACAAAGGACAGGTGTGTACGCACAGTAAATTGTCCTCCCCTCTTGTCTGGGTTTCCGAGTGGCAGGCCTCGTCCATTAGGCGCAATTTAGCAGGATGATCGCAGTGCTTGAAAGGGCCAGATCAAACAGTCTAGAGAATCCCAGGTGTCCGTCGCAGATTCAGACCCCAGCAATAACCACGAATCCACTTAGAGCTAATGTATTCTGTGTGGGAAATGAAGATGGCCTTTTGTTCTGCCCTTATGCAGGGTGTATTATTTAAGTTTCTTCTCAGATAGAGTTGAAAGCATGTTTGCATTCTGAAAGGTGCTATGGCATTCGTGCACTTCATGTAGACTGTATACTTGTTTAGGTAAAAGGTGAGTGTAGACTACACAGGTAGAGGATTTGTAATTAAGTCTATGCTTGAGATTATTATTTAATTCCTCCCATTTCCACTGCTCATGTACCACCCAATAGTGCTGCAATACAGCAGCAATCACAACTTTTTCATGTTAATTTGCCATTCGTTTTTGTCATAATCAACGGCGACCAAAACTAAACCAAAGTGTTATGACCTTTGACCTCAACGAGTGTTACAGCATTCTCAGACTTACAGAGCAGATATATAGATAGATGATACAGACATACACAATATCCAGACAGACAGGCAGATAGATAGAAAGATAGAACGATAGATAGATAGAATGATAGATAGAACAATAGATAGATAGATAGATAGATAGATAGATAGATAGATAGATAGATAGATAGATAGATAGATAGATATGTTATAAAGAGTGAGAGAGAGAGAGACAGACAGAATTTTGGTGGTTGTTTGCTTTCTATTTTCGTCTTTCCAAAATCAAGTTCCACATACCTGCTTATTGAAGGGATAGTTCACCCAAAAATTTAAATTTTGTCACTTTCGTTCATCTTTGGAACACAAATTAAGATATTTTTGCTGAAATCCGAGAGCTTTCTGACCCTGCATAGACAGCAACACAAGTACTATGTTCAAGGCCCAGAAAGGTAGTAAGGACATTGTTAAAATAGTCCATGTGACATCAGTGGATCAACCTTAATTTTATGAAGTTGTCATGAATGCGCATCAAAGACTGACACGGAAGAGAAGAAACTGTTAAATAAAGTTATTATTTTGGTTTTCTTTGCGCACAAAAAGTATTCTCGTAGCTTAATAAAATTGCGGTTGAACTACTGATGTCAAATGTACTATTTTTTATGATGTCCTTACTAGCTTTCCGGGCCTTGAACGTGTCAGTTGCGTTGCTGTCTATGCAGGGTCAGAAAGCTCTCGGATTTCATCAAAAATATCATAATTTGTGTTCCAAAGATGAACGTAGGTCTTACGGATTTGGAACAACATGAGGGTGAGCAATAAATGACGAAATTTTAATTTCTGGGTGAACTATCCCTTTAAACATCAAATACTGTACGTTCTAACTGGCTGTTATTTTTTTTCCAGGACAGAAAAATTACCAGTGCAAATGTTTGATGTGGCACAGGAGATAGCACACCTGCTTGCAACAAATAAAAGCTGTTGGCTCAAGGGCACCCAGGGCCGAATGTCTTACTGGACTATTCTGTAAATACAAGGTAAATAAAAAAGTTGTCACATCACAACTAGGCCAAAGTATTATGACCTCTGACCTCAGTGGATGCTACAGCATTCTCAGTCCAGCTATGGTAGATGTCGCCTACCAATGGAGAAATCGTAGCAAGTGATCCAACTTTGTCTTTGAAACTTTGTCCTGACCTTTCTTTGGACATATAATGGCACTTAAATATGGCTGTGGGGAAGTTGCTATGAGTTGATATTTCATATCCTCTCTCTTTGTATCTGGGACAAGGCCCAGGGAGGACAGGCCAGGAGCAAAGGACACCGTGTCCCATGTTCCTCCAGGTGATTTATGACCAGGCGCAATGCCCTCGTCCTGACCTCTTATTTGTGTCACCTGTGCAGGGACAGGCTCAGCTGAAAATGACAAAGTCCCTGTCCTGGGGTCATGACCTGCCTCAAAGACCCACATTCTGGAACTCATCACTGTTCTGGACAGCATCACTGAACTATAATCTTATAAAAATACCAACCAGTCCTTCCTTAATTGGGTATACTGGACAATAAACATTTCAAGTAGAAACTGTTTTGATGGTTTATTTTTTTTCACCTCTGTATGATGCATTTAAAATGACAGTTCAATATAAGTGTAAGATATGTTTTTATTGTAGCTTGCTTTCAGATAAGTCTTTCGCCAATGACTTAAAATATGTGAATGGTGACATTACCAGCAAATAACTAAATAAATAATTTATTATGAAAAAAGTACAGAAATTATCTTGAATTATTAATAATTATATTTATATTATTTTTACATAGTATAAATGGGTCTTAAAATATATGGCTGCCTTTATAACTTAGGAAGGTATCACTTTAACTCACTGAGGGATCATCATATTTGGGGTCAGAAATTTTGAAAACCCCTGACCAGCTTGTCTGTATGATATACAATACAAATATCTTGCTACTTAGCATGACAAGCAACAATCATGAAGGCTTTTTTGGCACAGTGTGCACTAGGTAGGAGGGTCTGCTTTCAAAAGTGTTTTGAAAGATGGATCTATCCCAAACCACTAAGATTTGCATTAAACTCACATTGTTTGCCCTATTAGCAAGTCCTGATGACTTCCTGGTATGAAAACTCTGAGTCGAATTAGCATAATCAAATGATCTGTGTAATGAACACTTGTTTTTGTTTTATGATTAAATGCAACATAAACAGTCAAAATCTAGACTTGAATGATTCTGGAATGAACATCACACTGTTGTCCATCTCAAAAAGCTGTGGCTTCACAGTGTGATGCTATGGACTCATCCAAGTCACATTAAAACAGATGACATTGAACAAAAGATCTTAACTTCGACAGGTAAGTCATACCACTGACTCACCCGTTTTAAAAGGCATTCATTTCCCTAGCAACCAAGCGGCAGATAGTGTTAGCGAGGCAGTTTGGAGCAGATGGCTCGGTAAATACCTTGCCATGTGTTCCTGGGGAGGAAAAAGAATGTATCTCGAAAACAGACAGACAAAGAGAAGAGGGCAAACATGCACATTTTTAACACTGCTTATTCCTCTTTTTCTTTTATCTCTGATAGGAACATTTACTCAGAGCTTGATCAGTACTCTCTGAAGATCACAACAGGCCAGTTTCACTAAACAGCAGATACCAGAACACATTTTATAACATCATATATGAATTACAAATGAGTAGTCTTAGAAGACAGAGACATGTGAACAGTATTGTGAAGTATCTAACCTATTGTTTATTTACATTGTGCCATGTTACAGTGGGCAATAAGTATGTGTATTCTTTAGCAATCAAGAGCAACTAGACAGTGCCTACAAAATGTACCATGGTAATCATATTTTCTATAAAAGTACTATTACAGTTATTATTCTTAGGACAACTATCATTGAGATCCAGCAGCCCAGATATACAATATTCATGTATTATAATTTTACACTATTAGCTACAACTAATAACTATGGCTGAAAATATGGTTAAAATGGTAAATTTTTAGTGAAAGACAGCTCTCTCTTTCTCTACATATTGATTCCAAGCTACCAAATAGCATATAACTACAACTATGACTACTACTACTAAACAAACACAATATATTAAATAATATACAGACATTATTTCAAGCAGAAATCAAAGTTCCCATACATATACTGGCCCAAAAGTATCTGTATCACTTTTAAAGTATCAGAAACTACTTGAATTATCAATTATCTTCTAGATAAAGATCACCCAGTGTTACGCTACAATGTCTATGCACTTTTTGGACACTTAAATCACATGTTTTTGTCAAATGCTTTGCTGTGAAAGCTATATTTCTGTTTGACAATGTCTTATATAGCCTATTCATACCAAGGGTAATAAGTACAATGATAACTAACCATAAAGTTTTAATAAACACTCTAAATATATGAGAATAAGAAAAGTCCACACCACAGCTATGGCGACAACTGGTCATTGGTTTTACTTTCAGAACTATTTTTTACCGAATCAGAATCCGCCCGACTTTAAAGAGCTTGAGTGTCTAAAGTTGCAGATGCATAACTGCATTGCACGCTTGTTATAAACAGAAACTTATCATGCATTAGTGTTGATGAAAATACAGTTATTTTTATACAGTATTTATCTGTTTAAATCCCTCTTGGTTTGAACGGGCCTTAATACATTTATTAAACGCAGCTAAAGTGTTCAAATATTTTTTTAGGCCACATACATAGTTTAACATGTTTTTATCGAGCACCATGATATTCCATGTAACACATTCGTCAATGTTCTTAGGTTATTTGCCAGCACAGCCAAAACAAGCAAGCACTCACAGTGTCAATGTGACTGTCCTTTACACAAAGTGTATTTCAACCGGCTGTTCGGTAAACAAGACTCTCTCCTCCCTCTGAGCTGCTTGTGCAGATGTGAGCGTGGACCGGACCAGCTGGCCTGGTGAGTCAGAGCGCTTTCTACAGCACACAGCTCCTGGATCCGCTCTCACACCAGCAGTGACCACAGACTGCAATTCAACAAACACCTGCACAATCTGACCACGGCAACATGTGCACTTATGAATTTTCACAACTGCTCGAAAAGTGCTTGCATGGAACACATAATTCATTCTGAGCAGAACGTTTTCTTTGTGGTGGGCTGAGCTCCATGGTGTGCTTTTCTAGAAAAAAAAAAAAAAGACAGTGGACTACAGGTTTAAAGTAATTTCAATTAAAATTTAAATTTGCTGAAAATGTAGTCACCCTTAGGCCATCCAAGATGTAGATGAATTTGTTTGTTAAACACAATTGGAGAAAATTAGCATTACATCACTTGCTCACCAACGGATTTTCTACAGTGAATGGGTGCCATCAGAATGAGAGTCCAAACAGCTGATAAAAGTATCACAATACTCCACAACACAACTTTAATCCATCAATTAACAAGTGAAAAACTGAGTGTTTATAAGAAAAAGCCATTATTAAGATGTTTTAACTATAAACTGCCACGTCTCACCAAAATACTAAGACTAAATTATCCATAAGAAAGCAATTCCTCCAGTGAAAAGTCCATCCCATGTTGTCCTCTCACATGAAAATCCACCAATACATTTGTTTAGAACTGTTTTTGGACTGTTTTCACTTACTTTTTCACTGGAGAAAGCAATATTATGTGTGGAAGACTTAGCCGGAAGCAAAATTTGTGTGGAGTTGTGTGGATATTCTTTGGTCCCACTTTATATTGTGTCCCTAATTTCTGTGTACTTACATCGTAACTAGATGTGTATGTAGTATGTAACCACAGTGTAAGTACACATTGGTATATAGTATCTACAGCTGTAATATTTCTGTAACTACACACATGTAACAACCTTCAGAATGGTATGTGTAAGTACAAATGTGTAACAGGACATTGGTAACAACACTTTTTTGGTAATGAAAGTACAAATGTGTAACAGGACTAACAGCACTTTTTGGTAAAGAAAGTGTTACACTTTATATTAAGTAAACAATTGCTATGGATTTACCATGTAATTACTCTGATGTTACACAGCAGCGGCCAGTAAGTTAGGCTTTACATATAAATTGTGGTTGGTGTCCAGAATGTTACACTTTATATTAAGTAGACAGTTCCTGATGAGTTACCATGTAAGTACACTGGTATTACAGTGGTGCACCAACTCCACCAACTCGAGATCCAACTCCTCCCATTTTACATATCCCTAAACCTACCCGTTTCCACCACCTGGATCCCATTTCCACCCCTAAACCTACCCATCTCCACCCCCTGGATCAAATTTTTCCAATTACTCTTTTACATATTGTTGTTACAAAATGTAGTTATATAATTCCTGTTACACGAGTACTTAGTGAAGTGAAAAAAAGTGTTGTTACCAATGTCCTGTTACACATTTGTACTTAAACAACCATTCTGAGGGTTGTTACATGTGTGTAGTTACAGAAATATTTTAGCTGTAGATACTATGTACCAATGTGTACTTACACTGTGGTTACATACTACGTACATATCTAGTTACTATGTAAGTACACAGGCATTAGGGACACAATATAAAGTGGGACCTTTTCTCTTTTGGGTGAACTATTCCTTTAAGGAATTATAAAATAGATATTTTTACTTGATCACATGTTGTTTAAAACCTCTATGCTGCATCCGCCAAAGCTCACATGACGGTGAGTAAATAATGTAAATAACTCAAGCATACCTTTGCCTGCATTTTGACTTCTCTGGTATTATTCAAGTGCTTCAACTGTCTGCATATATTCTACAATACAATGAATCTTTGATCCATTTTGTCTTCATTCTTTAAAAAGCAAACCTCTGCGGCTCAGTTTGCAAAAGATACATAAGCTATTTTCTATTCTGTATGACAAACATAGGCTCTGTACATACGGAGTCATTCACCTTACTTATTTTGCAGCATTTGCTGCCACCCTTACCCTGTCTGCTAATGTTCGTCAGCAGAGCTGAGTTTCCTGCCCGTTTGTGTTCCCTGTTCAGAGTCCAGATGCTTCTCTCCTCTCCTCGCCTCTTCTCAGCCAAGCGGCGGCATGATTAAGCTTGATTTGTCATGAAATTATATACACAAAGTTTACATGCATTGTGTGCCACTCCAGCTGTAGCAGATTTGTACGATGGAATAAATCCTTAAGCACTCAATTTTGTGTGCACACACCACAGACTCTCCTGGTGATGAGAGAGAAGAAGAAAGAAGGGAAGGCAATGACTGATGTTAAACTAGCATTGTCTGGATCTATTAACTTAATATACTTAAAACAAATGTAATTCACACATACTTCTGTGATGATGTTTTTAATTTCTGAATTAATGAAATAATAATTCATATTGGTCAATATGTACATCCAGTATATATAATATCATTAAAAAGTTGGGTTAATTTTGAAAGAAGTCTGTATGCTCAAAATCTGTATGCTGTATGATCAATATTAATAAAACAAAAATGCAGTAAAAACAGCAATACTGTAAAATATTATTACAATTAAAAATAACTTTTCTATTTTAATATATTTTAAAATGTTATTCAAAGCTGAATATGCTAATTTGATGCTCAAGAAACATTTCTTACTATTATCATTGTTGAAAACCACAATACATTTTTTCTTTGATGAATAGAATTTCTTTAAAGAATAGTTTTTTGTAACAATGTAAAAGCATTTTTGTAAAAATGTGTTACCGTTACTTTCAATCAATTTAATGCATTCTGGCTGAATAAGTATTTCTTCAAATAATAACCTCACTAATGCCTTAGTCTATCTGCAATTTTTAGTAATCAACATCATGAAACTAATGCTGTCAATTGAGCTAAACTTCTATTGAACCTGGAAACATAATGGTGGATCTGAATAAGGGAGCTCTAAACATTATGCAGGACCTAATGGACGAGTGTTTTCACTAAAGCACATTCACGCCGCAATGCTTCATTTTTCCATTGTCTAGGTATCATTCCTACAATGAATCAGATAAATGGGATGAGCAATAATTGCTTTGTGGGCATCATTACGTGAGAAACTGTGAAGAAGAGGTCGTAATTAGAGCAGACCCCAGAGCTCAGTAGACCTTGATCAATACCATTAAAAACGTGCACTTTCCTTAGCCTGCATTAGAGCAAAATCTAAACAGGGATTTTTTTGCCACTAATGATTCTGAACTGCACCTCCATTACCACATAAGAGAGAATGCTTTATTAACATAATCAAATCAGTTTCTCTTGCACGTACTGATAATATGGAAAAACAAAGTGCAGATTCTCTGTGCAATTAAAAGCTTGCTATAATGACCTTCGCAGTCTCAGGATCAACGATAAATTTCTCATTTATTTCTCAAATATGGTCTCATTTAGCACACATTCATACCCCTGAGCCATTGTGTTCACACAAAATGATTTATAACAGCGAACTACGACGGGAACAGCGTGTGCAGCCTACAACTAACAGTAGTCCAAAGTCAGTTCTAATGTTCATCAGTCATTAGCACAAAGCTATCTGACTCCCTCGGGTAAAATTACCATTCATTTCCACTTCCTGTGACTTTAAAGGTCATCTTTAAGGAGAAAGAGATCTAAAACTTGAGTCACCTTTCTCATAGGGAACATGTGTTTGTAATTGTTTCTTAAGGACATGGGCCCTGCCAAAAGACAAGATGGCAGAAAGTTTGCACTGAAAAATCGTAATGATCAGCTAGTGTAATTACAGAAATCTAAATTTGCATCTTGGGTTTTAATTCATCAAATCCATCTTTCCTACAAGCTCTTTAGTTCGCTCCATCTGCTTCCTAAACAAATGGCGGCAAAGACCGGGAGGCTGCTAGCTCATTTTTTCTGCCGCAATTACGCGGATGCTAATGGCTACTGTATTGATTGTTATTGCAGCGCAGAAGGTCAAGGTTGCGTCAAAATGTAATCGAAGGAACTTTTAACGACACAAAGGAGCTGAGTCGTGCCTCCAGAAACGCATTTAAACACAATAAGCAATTACCAGAAAGTCCATCTATACGTGTCACATCCTCTGGCTTGATTCTCAATATCTGTAGCAGCTTGAATGGCAGATTTAGCTGAGCCTCCACCGTGGATCGCTCCTCGGAACAAGTTCACAATTTTCTTCACAACTCGACAGTATGCTTGGGCGTTCGCTAATTTCGCTATTGTGCGATTTGGCTCGCGTATCTGTGAAGTTTGATATTTTGGATGCTACTTGTGTAAAAGTGTGAAAAAGTCACAGCTTTCCGGGAGCTTCGTTCAGCTGCGTAAGATTAGCGACCTGTGATACTGCCACTAATGATGAATTAGTTTGGAGTGCAACCGCAGATACTGTATCTGTCATTACTTAATCAACTTCAGTTCTAGCAGGCATAGCAATCAAACAACTCCGAGTTGTGTGCTACAGGGGCAGAGAGACATAACGCATGGCTGGATCCGCACTACTCTAATTTCCCTCCAGATAATGAGTTACATTCACTAATGTGATGTCAAAGGCATAGCCAGAGTTAATAGAACGATTGATAGGGCTCAGTAATAGCTCACTGCTGCAAAACAGACTCTCCAAAAAAACACTGAGCAATAATTAATCCACATTACTGACTGTATTGTGCCGAGGAATCCGCTATGTGTGCTTGAAACCTTTATCTCCTATTCTCTGAGAGCAGACATTGGGCGAAAAACAGATTTGAAATTGTTTACTCACCTCCTGTCTAGGTAAATTATAGGCAGCGCTAACACTTTCAGCGCTGGGAAGTGATTATGAAACTAAGACTTTGCATCAGAATGCTGCAATGTTAGTGTAAATTGCATCATTACATTTGATTTTCTTTATGACACTGATGCAAAATGGTACAAAACATTTGTTGTCAAAGACAATTTACCCAATATTTTGTAACTCCCCATGAGGCCTGCACATAACAGGTAAAGAATGCATAAATTCGCAAATTACAGCATAAGAAAATAAGACTTTAACCCCCTTCTTTCTCATCACAAACAGCTTCATTTCTTTTGGTGGCCCTGTTGAGCTCACTCCATAACTTCAGTAATGCCAGCAAAACTAACACGGAACTTAAAATAAATAGTAATATTTCAAAAAATAAAAATAAAAACCATGAAAGCACATATCTAAAAATGAAAATGAAATTCATTAAAAATAAAAGCTAATTCAAAATATTAATAAAACATAAATAGTATATAAAAAATACTAAAATAACACTGATCCTAGCCATTTTTTCCATATGATGAAAGTTAATGAGAACTGGGGTGGTCAAGTCCAAAAAATGGAAAGAAAAAAAAAACACCATAAAATTATCATAAAAGTGGTCAATATGCCTCCTGCACTGTAATGAATCAGAGCACAATATTGACAATATCAGTTCACAATATTGGTCTGAATGATTCGTTCACAAAAAAAAAAAAAAAAATTAATTAATTAAAAAAGGAGTTCAAATGCCTAGCTCAATAATTTGGTTGCATCAGATTGCTGTAATATTAGTGTAAATTGCATCATTATATTTGATGCAAAATGGTGCAAAACATTTGTTGTCATTTCTTTCCAATACAATTTACCTATTATTTTTTGAACTCTCCATGCTGCCTGCAGATAACAGGTAAAGAATGCATGCATTTGAAACGTAGAGTGCAGGAAAATAAGACTTTCACCCGGTTCTCCCTCTTCAGTTAATTTCGTTCTTTCCCATCACAAACAGTCCCATTTTTTTTCGGTAACCCTGCAGAACTCTGCCATTTCTCTGCAGAGCCCCAAAAGCGCACGTCGCAATTTCATCAACGCCAGCCAAACGGCGCAGCAAAACTCCCTCATAGGTTAATCCCGATATCACACTTCACCACCAGTTCACTAAGCTGCTTAAAAGGACACATTATAACTATGACAATGACCTGCTAATGGTTTTACATTTCTCTGAAGCATCATGAGCTATCTTTGTCATTTTTATCTTATAATGAGATCTGTCAATTGCGCGAGGGAGAAGGAGATCCAGCGGCCAAGGACGCTGATATTTCACTCTCCCAGGCAGAATAAATAATAGCCTGAAAAACGCAGGGGACAAAACAAACCTTGATCCCCTCCACTGCTCTGTTTTCGTAGCAGGCGACTGCTTGGTCTCCTCCCCAGGGGTGCTTGTGTTCTGTGTCGCTATTAGCTGCTTTGCTGCTGTGGGCAGGCTGGTCCTCAGGGCCGTGGCGCTGGACTCAACGCTGGCCAGTGATGGATGACTAGCTGCTCCCATGGGCGCCTTCCAATATTTCCTCAAGCAAAGTTGCCTGAAGAAAATGGGACATAATTTGTCACGTTATTACTGTATTAAGACCAAATTTTAATTTTCTTTCTTGTCATGAAGCGTTCTCCTCTCTTGTCCTCCAAGAGCAATTTATGATATAGGGCTATCAAACTTGAAAACAGATGGTTGTGTCGGTTTTCGTCTTCTTCAGAGGGGGAGGTTTATTGCAAAATGTCAGTTGCACACGTTACAAAGACTATCGGATGATCATATTCTGGTAAATCTGTTACATTGCACTTATAATGGCAAAAAAATCAACAACAACAACAACTTGAAAGCAAGGGTCCAGATGTAGACTAAATGAACCATTTTCAGATTTTTGGTTTTTAAAAGATATATCTGAGGAATTCGAGGAAGAATGGATGACTAACCAGAATACGTGGGCAGTGGGTGCATCAACACTGAACCACTAAATGCAAATGAACAACAACAATAAAAAAAACAAGGTAGAACAATAACCATCAAAACTTAGTTTTAGAGCTTTAGTCACACTTTCTATTCTTTTAATTAAACAAAGGCTTGGTTAAGCCAAAAACACAAAATTCAGGGAATATTTAAATGGATAGTTCACAAAAAACAAAAGAATATTCTGTCATCATTTACTCAAAAGTTAATTTGTAAAGAACGTCCAGGGTTAATATCAGTAACTAACTTTTAAAATAGTTGTGTTCATTTAAATAAAGCTAAAAAAAGAAATAAAAATAATAATAATATTAGTTAGAAAAAAATGAACAAAAATTAGAAATATTTCATTGGCAACTAACTGAAATAAGCCGAAGCAAAAACTGTAAATGGACAAAAACTAAAATTTAACTAAGAATAAATTAAACATAAATAGCAATATTTCAAAAAAGCTCAAGATTACTAAAAAATAAACTAAAATTAAAATGAAAACTAAAAATACAAAAATAAAAGCTATATAAAATAATAATAAATAATAATAAAATGACACTGATTCTGTCCACTTTTTTCATAAAAATATCATAAAAGTGGTCAATATGACTCTTGCACTATAATTTTATATCTGATTTGTGAACAAATTGCTGATTTGAAGTATTTTTAATGAATCTTTGGATACAGTTCACAAAATTGGTCTGGATGATTCATTCACAATCAAGTGCCTGAATCAATGATGCAGTTGCAGATGTTAATAATTTACTGGAGACGCTCCAGTATAAAAAAGTATGAACCACATTTAAGGTGCTACTTTTGACATTTTGGAGCTTGGCTGCCCCGATCTTCATTAAATTTTATTATATGGAAAAAAACTGTCTGGATATTCTTTGAAAATTCTTTTTTTTTTTTTTTTTTGGTACACAAAAGTCAGTCAAACAGGTTTGCTACAACATTAGGGTGAGTTAATGATGAGAGAATTTTAAGTACAATATCCCTTTAAATATTCATTTAAATATAATGATGCATCCATGTCTAAAGAAGCAAATGCTTTATTATCATGTTTTTATATTATAGCAATAGCAAGCAGCTATTTTAATATTATCAGAAGATAATGTAGTAACTTTTTTTGTATTATTTATGAGAGCAATATTTATTGAGAAAAAGTTATCCTTGAATAACTTTTTCAAGATCCTCTGATTAAAAAATATAAATACAAATATTAGGTCACCGCTCACCCTAAGGCTTCTTTGCATTATGCATTTCCTCTCCGGAGGACAAAATTCTGATACATCATGAAACAAGATTCACACCTTTGAAAATCCTAAAGCAAAACGCCCAAAGCCTTTCACAGTCCGCATTTGGAAACAGTCCCTGCCAATTCTAATATCATTCAATCTCTGAACCAACTGTTTCCAGCCCGACAGTATCAATGTCTGACACGCTAATCCAATGACTGCAGGCTCTATTACTTTCAATTAGCTCTGACAGCTCGGGGCTTAATCTATACTGGGCATGTGCGTTCGTTCTGTCGCGAGGGCAAGGTGCTTGGAATTCTTTTTGTTGTTGCCATTTTCATTTTTTATTCTGAGGTGAAACAGACGTGGCTTCTGTGACCCGGCTCGTGCATCATGAGCGGGAGTAGCGTTTGATAGCAGCCATGAACTGAAGATGAGTGTTTGTTTATCACTGCAGCCATTTTAAGCACATGCACGCACATACATGAGCAAGGTCACCCTCAGACACATGGCCTTGCGCTCTGCAAACATTCAGCCCTATCAAGAGCACTAAACATGTAACTAGTTTTTGTTTACCTGGTATTATAGGAAACATAGAGTGGGGTCAAAAGGTCACTCACCACTTTGAAAATGTTTTTTTTTTTTTTATTAAAAAGCATTAAAAATATGTGTATTTTACAACCTCAAATATCAAAATCATAGTATAAAATAATCCAATTGTAATAAAATAAAAAATACAGTAAAAACAGCAATATTGTGAAAAGATGATTACAATTAAAAACAGAACTTTCTTTACTGTTTTTTTAAAACTATTCATTTCTTAAAAAAAAAAAAAGCTATTCTCCCCAAACTTTTAAACGGTATAATATTAAGACATATAATTATAACAAATTAAAAATAAAATAACAATATAATAATATAAATGTTGTATCACTTATAATTAACATATTACATATAATACAAATAATTATTTAAACATAATGTTTTTATTAAATTACAAAAATGTAAAATATAGGCATTTTTACTAGTGGTCTCAGACTTGCATGATAAATTTACAGCCCATCCTCTTTTTTGCAGTTACCATAAGGCACGGCACATTTATAGATCATAAACCCGTGTAGCCACAAATGAGTTAAGTTTTATGCATGTTTTTTCTTATAATGCAGATAACATATGCATCACACATATGCCCATGCATGTATAATCTTAAAGCTATAATGTATTCATGTTTAAATTCCCCAGCTCAGAGACTGAGCCCTACAAAAGCAGCACTCCACCAGCCCCCTGAAGCTCTCCTGTAATCCCAACATTGCTAATTCAAATCTTGGATGTCCCTAGGAGATGCAGCAATGACCTGTACATTTGATGCAGTTATTTACAACAAATACATGCAAATATTTGCCATGTCAGAGCTCAATGCAACGCACTGCATTCATGATGGCATGCTGTTTGATTTAGAGGTCTAACATTCAGGAATCAACATTTGCTGAGATGCACTACTGGAAGGTCAAATGTTTGAAATAAAGATTTTTTTTTAATGCAAAAGAAGTCTCTTATTCACCAAAGCTGCACTTTGATCAAAACTGAAGGATCATGTGACACTGAAAACTGCAGTAATGGATGCTGAAAATTCAGTTTTGCCATCATAGGAATAAATTACATTTTATAATACATGAAAATACAAAACAGTTCTTTTAAATTACAATGATACTTCACAATATTACTGTTTTAAATGCAGCATTGGTGGGCATAAGAGACTTCTTTAAAAAATATTTTTAAAAATTCCAAACTTTTTACTGGAAATGTATATGGGATGTTTAATAGATGGGAAGTGGAGCCACTACATGATCATGAATGATCTAAGTGGGTTATATAAATAAATAATCTTTATTGAAACACATTTAAGCTGAATGTACTCTCTGTACAATATGGCCTACATCTTCTAGATTTATATATTATATCCAAAATAAATCTTTTGCAATTGCTAAAATTAGTCTCAGATGGCAAAATTGTCGCCAAATTCATACTATGTACACTAGGTCTTAAATATTGTAATTTTTAATTTCATTTTACAGTTTTAAGGCATTTTGCAGAAAATCACCTGCAGTGCTTCAATTAAGCAGAATCAGAATCAAAAATAGCTTTATTGCCAAGTATGTTTGCACATACAAGGAATTTAGTGTCACAGCTTCCAGTACACAGAGACAACAACAACAACAATAACAACAGCAACAACAACAACAACACACAGATAATAAAAATAAGATGTGAATAATATACACATATATATTAAAAAAATAAAATAAAAAACTAGAAAATTAGAATAATAATAATAAATTGTATGTACAGGTCTGCTATAGCTATACTAGGATGTAGGGTGATAAATAAATATGAGGTTATTGCATATATTTTTATTGCACAGTGGGAGAACATTTAACTGTTCATGAGGTAGATTGCCTGGGGAAAGAAACTGTTCTTGTGCCTGACTGTCCTGGTATTCGGTGCTCTGTAGCGCAGACCAGATGGAGCGATATGCATTCTTTATTGCTGTGTAACAGTGATCCAATATATTACTGTCTCTGGTGGAACATATAACATGCTGTCTGTATTTTGGTAGCTCACAGGAGAGATTTGCTTTATTAAAGTCCCCGAGAATGATAATAACAGAGTCCGAGTGCTGTTGTTCTGTCTCTATGATTTGATCAGCAAGTTTCTGTAAAGCTGAGCTCACGTGCGCTTGCGGATGAATGTAAACACTTATGAGAATGAACGAGCAAAACTCCCATGGTGAATAGAAAGGCTTACAGTTGATGAAAAGTGCTTCTAGATCTGGACAGCACATCTTCTTTAACACTGTAATGTCTGTACACCACCTTTCGTTGATATAGAAACATGTCCCGCCGCCACGCGATTTCCCCATTGATTCTGCGTCGCGGTCCGCTCTAAATAGCTGAAAGCCCGGTGTTGTGCCAAATTCTGACCCCCGCCAGATTACTTCCCCTCTAGTATTGGCTGCATTCAGACTGCACGTCCTGAAGCGTTTGATCAGCGCCACTGCTCCGCCAACTACTACATTCAGCAAAACATCCGAATAAACGAAATCTGGTAGAAGACCGTGTGGTGTGTTCTGCCGAATGTTTAGCAGGTCACCCCTGGTAAAACTGATCGTATTAGACAAACAAAAAACAGGAAAAACTAAGAAAAACAGTACAAAAACTGGAGAGCAAGACACTGAGGCTGCTGTCTGCGGCGCCATCTTGATCATCTTAATCATAAACGCACCACAAAACAGGTGTCTTTCTGCTCCATTTTACCTGGATGCAAACACTGAAATACACCAAATAATGTATTTGGATTGGCAATGTTGAAGCACATGGTTTTTTGAGAGACATGACTGTTTTGGCTTGGAATTTCTGTCTGGTCAGGACCAGACCAGACAGCCTGGAGAAAGCCATTTGGCTTCAGCCATAGAGTTAATCTTCTGTCCAAAAACCTGAAGAAAAAAAGCTCTGTTGAGGAAATGAGAGACATTAACTAAACTAATAGCAGTTCCTGTAAAATAAAAGCATTCATCTGTTTGTCACCTTTCATATTGTAAATGCCACATACATAATTTCCAACCAACCTATTCCATTTAACCTATTACATTGATGCTGTTGTTCATTCAGTTTACTTCCTGATCCTGTAAGTCATATTCCTTTCACATATTCCGAAAGAAAAACTGCAAATGTATTCCGTGGCCAAAGCTTCAGGTCTCAGGGACAGAGAGAAACTATGTTCACCCTCAGGTTGTCTCAAATATATGCACATCACACATGCCCTACAGGACCATTTGCACTGCAAACCACTCAAGGCCAAAGACTCAAGGACCATGAAAAAATAAACTGTAGTCTAAATACCAGTTATTTGTTGTACTTCCATCAAGGTCTCAAACACCAGGGGCCCAAAAATAGAAAAGTTGAGAAAAAAAAGAGAAACAGCCTGTCAAAACCAACTTAGGAGTGACAAAACTGTACATAGTTAGGGTATATGAGAATAGATTTAAAGTATGACAGGATTATGAATTTAGCCAAGGACTTTGAACACTTTATAAAAGAAAATAATACACTATAGTGTTTAGTCAATAGGGGCAACCAAACAACTAGTGATCCAACAAGTTACTCAATTAATCAACTAATTTATCCATATCTGAGAAAACAAAATTATGGATCGATGACTCATTCTTTAGAAGGGCCAATGGTTTGAAGTTAAAAACATCTTAAATGGATAGTTCACCGAAAAATGAAAATTCTGTCTTTAATTACTCACCCTCATGTCATTCCAAACCTGTAAGACCTTCATCTTCGGAACACAAATTAAGATATTTTTGATGAAATCCGAGAGCTTTATGACCCTGCATAGACAGAACACAACTGACACGTTCAAGGCCAAGAACGGTAGTAAGGACATCGTTTAAATAGTCCATGTGACATCAGTGGTTCAACCGTAATTTTATGAAGCTTCGAGAATACTTTTTGTGTGCAAAGAAATATAAAAAATTCATCAAAAATATCTTAATTTGAGTTCCGAAGATGAACGAAGGTCTTAAGGGTTTGAAACAACATGAGGGTGAGTGATTAATAACCCTTTAATGATGGATTTGTTTATTACAAACGCACAGCTTTTCACTTCACAAGATCTTAATCGATATACAGTACTGGAGTGGTGTGGATTACTTGTAGATTACTGTGATGTTTTTAGCAGCTGTTTGGACTCTCATTCTGATGGCACCCATTCACTGCAGAGGATCCATTGGTGAGCAAATGATGTAATACTCAATTTCTCCAAATCTATTCAGAAACAAACTCATCTACATCTTGGATGACCCAAGGGTTCATTTTTGGGTGAACTATTCCTTTAATGCACCTCTGCTGACTCCACACATTCAGACGGACTTATTTTGTTTTATGAGAATCCGACCATAAATGTAGGATTTTAAAACAATGTGTCAAGTTAAAACCAGTAAAAAGCATGTCTCAAGACCACTGTTTTTGAACACAAAAACACATCTGATCTTAAAACCCTCTAAGAAACATTAGAGCCAGCTGAACCCATAACTGATTTCATCATGAAGGGTTTTCATAAACAAATAATTCACCCAAAATATCTTTATTTCCTTGTTCCAAAAATGTATGGCTTGCTTTATTGTGTGGAGGATATTTTGAGAAGTCAATGGTCACCAAAACAGATGGATTACTAACAATAACAGAAGTTTCATTTTTGGGTGAACTGTCCCTTTAAAACAGATTATCTGACCAGTAGTTCAGGCAACCCAAGGACAAGTCGAATTTAAAAACACATTATTACCAAAACCATGAAACTGATGACAATCCTGAATTTCAACAATAAAAGTACACTTCATAAATCATGTTAAACCCACATAAAGACCTCCTGAGTCGCACGTTCGTATGCTGGCCTCGGCTTTCTCTGGCACAGGAACATGAGCCGCCACATGTGTGGGAGCCGAGGAACAGCGCACCATTAAAAGGTCCTGACTCACCTTGTTTTAAGAGCAAGGCCTAATTGCTACCATCTTTTACAGCAGCCAACGCGGCAGCTGGCATTTGCATAGATCTACAGGGACTGTCATTACCTCAAAATGAAGCATAGCTCTGGTTCCTTCACACTCACTGCCTTCAGTGTACCTTGCACAAGTTGAGGGAATAGTGCGCTTGTGTGTGTGTGGTAGGGGAGCTATTAGAATTCATCTCCTTTGACTCACAACCTACCGTTTGACTTACAAAAAGGGGTCCATTATTTAAGTTCGGGATCTGCGGAGAGGAAGAGCGCATGAGGAATGAAAGTGTTTAAACTGTGCTTATTTATGATGAAACAACAGGACGCTTTTAAAGTAGCGATTAAATCCATACTGACCTGTCATGACTCACAAATGCGCATCTTTTAGAAAAGTGAGACACTAAAGGAGAGATTTTTATTTTTATTTTTTTAATAAAAAGATGATGACAACTTGGCTTAGCACGTAGCTGGGTGGAATCAAACCGACGGATAAACTCATTTCCCCAGGTGCTGAGAGAACAGGTCAAAAGTACTATCGCTGTCTGATCTTAATAACTGAAAATTACTGTATTAAAAATGAACATACAGCTATTCAAAAGTAAGCTGTTATCTTAGAAAAACAATTATATATACATGACCATTTTTTTTCATGTTTTTGAAAGTAGTCTCTATGCTCACAAAGTCTGCATTTATTTTATTAAATATACAAAATAAATAAATAAATAATATTTGTAAAAAAAAATGTAGCAAATAAATACAAATTATTTAATTTATTAAAAATGTATTTAATAATTTAATTTATATTTTAAAAATGCATTTATTTTAATCTTGTGATGGCAAAGCTGAAATAGAAATATTTCAATATATGCTGTATACAGTGCTGAGTGTAACTAGTTACTAAGTAACTAGTTACTGTAATTTAATTACTTTTCCCTTGAAGAAGTAAGGGTTTACTCTTATTTTTTCTGTAATTTAATTACAGTTACTTCTTATGTAATTGAACTTAATACTGTGAATAGACTGTAGGTCAGTGGAGCAAAGCTTCGTTTTGCACTCCAGGTGGGCGTTCCTATAAGTGTGTGACGTCACATGAAAACTAACAATAGTGGATTTAACATCAAATTTTAACCTTAAAATGCATGCTTTTTATGTACCCTTCTCACTTTAAATACATTGGTGAGTTAATAAGAATATTGGTGACCCTTTAGTGTCCAGTTCTCACTATTAACTAGTTGGTTATAAGCATGAATATTACTGGGATATTGGCTGTTTACTATTACTTAAAAAGCATATATTAATGTCTTATTCTGAAGACCTTATTCTAAATCCTTAATCCTACCCAATTCCTAAACAACTACTTTACTAAGTATTAATAAGCAGTAATTAGGAGTATATTGGCAAAAGTCATAGTTAATAGTTAGTTAATAATCTAAAGTGTGACCAGAATAATGTATGTAGTTATCTGTTATTTATTTGAAAGAATTAAAATAACTGTTTCATGTCTATCCTTGTATCATTAACTTGATATAGGGATTGATATAGGATTCAGAAAGTAATTAGTCATAAGTAATTAAATACTTTTTGGAGAGAGTAATTTGTACAGTAATCTAATTACACTGTTGACGATGTAATTAGTAACTAGTAATTAATTACTTTTTTAGAGTAACTTACCCAACACAGTCTGTATATATATCTATCTATACACTGTGTATATATGGGAAGACAAGGTAAATCCACTTCTGTCATTTGTTAGCGTTTCTGCCAAGTACAAACATTTTATAATCGTCCCATTTAAATACCTGGAGGGCTTGCTAAACCAAAAGTCTATTTCTGGAGAGCTGTAGTAAATATGTTGACACTTACATTGCTGATGGAAATAAAAGAAAAACAACTCATAATATCGTTTTGGCCCAAAGGCTGAATGGCTCATTTGGAAATGTGCAGGTGTTCTTAGCCCCCTCAGTCTTCCCACAATGCACTCAGTCCTGCTGCCCAAAGCTGCGGCTGACCACAGAAACGTCACCGGCTGTGTTCAGTCCAGCTGACATGCTGCACACTGACGCTTTTCTTCACACAGCCTCCTGTTTGCTGTTATAGAAAGCCTCACAGATTGCCATTCTCACACCCCTTGCTCAACTAACTACACTTATAATGGATGCATCGAACAAATGTGCTATTCGGATGTTAAGCAAGAACTGTTTATGTCATTCAGGTTCAGTATTTAAAGAATGTTAATTAGCTGAGGGAAGCTACTTTGAAACTAGCCTGCCAAGCTTTGCATAATTTAAAGTAGTTAAAATTAGGACTGCGCACTATATTGAAAATAAATAGATATTGTTATATGGTTGCAATTGAATTAAATAAATATATGCGCTGCAAGTTTTAGCGGGATTTGTGGGACTGCATTCACTTATATTTGTGCAGTTCATGATACAGAGCCGTTCTAGACACTGAGACACCTTATTATAAGCTGCACGTGTGTAAATGAACAGAGTGCTGTGCTTCAGTCTGAAACCGGAAGTGCATATATTTGTTTACCGGCTCAAAATAAACCCTAGATAATTTGAAAATGAACAAATTAAGACATAAATATCACTACAAAAATTTTGCAGTGTATTATCATTTTTTATTATTCTGATTAATTATTCTATTATTTTTATACATTTTTTTTATATTTTATTTTTTTGTACTTTACTTTTGAAAATTTATATATATATATATATATATATATATATATATATATATATATATATATATATATATATATATATATATATAATTATTATTATTATTATTATTATTATTATTATTAATTAATAATAATCATTTAAAATAAAAAAAAACTTTGGTAACACTTCAGTATAGGGACCAATTCTCACTATGAACTAGTTTCTTATTAGCATACCTGTTATTAACATATTGGCTGTTTATTAGTACTTATAAAGCACATATTCTGCATGATCATATTCTACATCCCTAATCCTACGCAGTACCTAAACTTAACAACTACCTTACTAACTATTAATAAGCAGCAAATTAGGAGTTTGTTGAGGCAAAACTCGTACTTAATGGTCTGTTAATAACGAGCATTGGACCTTAAAATAAAGTGTGACCAAAACTTTTATTTTATTATTCAACCATATTATTATAATGTTGCTTCTTGTAAATATATACTCAAGTGTTAACACCAAAGTTTTTCCTAATTTTTTCAACAGTATAATGATGGTTTATTCAATCAATCAATCAATCAATCAATATGTTCAGTATCATTCAGATTTCTTAAAATTATACGTAAATGCACTCACCAACAAAATCAACCATTCATTCTAGAATGATTAATTCTTTCCATTTATGGCTATTCAAGTCATCTTGAGAAAATTCCTGTATTCTTTCATATCGAAATATATATCACATAAAAAAAAAAAAAATTAAAAAAAAATCACGCAAAATATTGCAGTCATTTTTTCCATTATTATCTAGCCCTACTTCAAATACAGTCAAACTAACATTTAAATAGTTGTTACAGAGCTACATTATACAATAAATACTACTTTTAAATTATTTAGGAGGACAATATCTTCATAAATATATACTATATTAGCCTTTGCTATCTGAGTACTATATTTAAACACTTTACAACATATACAGCTAATAAAAGCTAGAAAACCCAATTCAATGTACATAGTGCAAAAGAGCAGGAGTGAACAAAATGCTTCAAAAAAGAAGATGTGAGGACTGTTTGATTATTACTTCACTCTGTAAAGCTGCAAGCAAACTAGCTCTTAGCTGCAACGCTAATCAACAGAAAATGTTGCTTATACCTGAAAAGCTACACCATCTGATAGACACTTTCCCATTAGGCCACAGGAGAGGAGTCCAGCTATTCACAAAAAACACATTCATACTAAACAGAACACACATTTTTTAATGGATGTGAAGTTCTTTCCTCATCAAACGCAGACAGGATGCAATTTCAGACGAACCTAATGACTACAAGCAATGCTATATTAGCAAACTAGCATCACAATCAAGCAAACAGATAAATGAAGGTAAGAGGTGCCAGAATCCCTGCAAGGGAAGTTTGGATAGTCGTGCTGAGTTTGGGTGCAGCGGTTTGCTGTAAGTCAATGGGATGAGAGCAGGGACACGACCATTTGTCATGCCATCAGCGGATTCAATAATTAATGGGCCATATCGCATCTCAGCCCGCCGTAGCCCAATTCACCGGTCTCCCCGCGCAGAAAACATATTGTCCCCGCAGTGTGGTCCGTGCAGGCTTTTTTAAACTCCTCATCATTAACGAACATTCACGTGCACTCCCAGCCATTTATTTGCTCTGTGTGACAAAGTGGCGGCCCCCTCAAGTTCACGCTCTCTTTCCCACGTCCCCGCTCGCTGTTTTAAATCATCTGCCCCGCAAGGGACGAGACCCTCTCGGCCTGCTGAGATATCTAATTACCCACAGTCCAGTGCGGAGATGATGACAAAAGAATGGAAAAAAGAGATAGCAGTAATGTAATGTATCATCACCCCTCGCTGTGGTGGCGGCATTTAGACGAATGCCCCATCTCTTTTTGCTAACATTTGGAAAAATAGGCAGAAGAATCTGTATCTGTGTGTGTGGAGTGAGATTTTGTGGTGCCTGCGATCGTTTCCCATGGCCACGTCCTTGTTTTAGAGCGCTGAGAGGTGACTCTTGTTCCTAAACGCATAGGGAACTCAGGCAGCATTTGAACAGCTGTAGGAGGCCAGTATTTACTCGTGGGGGAACAATGACAGTGGCTGAAACTGGCAGACTAAAGGACCCTGTCTCAATACAGCTGCCACCAGGAAGCACAGAGGTGAGCTGGGAAACATGGGCCCCTCTTTTGACAGATATATGTGTGAGCGTGGGAGCGTGTGTGACCATGCTATTCACATACACAAACCAGCAATAGGATGAATTCACACACACACACATCTCAGAAATGCTATTACAACAGTAGAGTCTGATGTTCACACTGAAGAAGAGCTGTAGCACGATCGTGCTGGCTTCTATGACTGATCATATAGCTTCTATAATAAAGGAATAGTTCAAAATCAAGGAATTTATGGTGCACTATGTGTTAATAATGCATAATAATTGTCCTAAACAACACAATATGGTTTTGCTAATTTGAATTTGTCTGTTCATTAAATGCAAAGTGCCACAAACAGCCAAATAATTCTTGTCAAGTCAACTACGTTTCTTTTTTTTAAACAAATTTTCAATTAGTAATCAATTTTGTAATCTTATAGACCTATATAGTGTGGTAACAATCAACAAATGTAAAAAGATGCATTCTTAATATCACCACATATTCAATAATGACAAAATCAACAACAGTATAAGTCAGTAAACTAAGCAAAATATTAATCCTATTACATGAAATAATATTACTTTTATTTTATTTTATTTATTTATTTATTTATTTATTTATTTATTGATTGATTGTTTGTTTGTTTGTTTGTTTGTTTGTTTTACAGATTCAAGTCATTCACATTTTTTAGTGTCTATTACTTAAAAGGTCCAGTAAGCTGGATAAAATTTTACATTTTACATTTCACATTTTAAAATTTAACACTAAACCCCAACTTTCTTTCTTCCATGCAACATATTTTGCTGAATATAATATTCAGGCTGTTCTTTTTCATATGACTACAACATATTGTGACACAAGCACAAAATGCATCATAAAGATTTTTAATGAATAACAACTTACATTTTAATCTGTTCCTCACACAAAGCCATCATAATGTGGTTTGGATCAGGGTGAGCAAATGATGACAATTTTTATTTTTGGGCGAACAATCCCTTTTTTTAATCAATCCCTTTTTTTAATCATTAAAGCATCAAGTCAAGCTAATATCTGTCTATGGGGTAAAATTTATGAAATAAAAGGGGAAAATACATTAATAGGACATCACAGTTGGGTAGCTCATCTTAGAGAGGCCATTTCAAACCACCATTAGTTCTGTTTCAGCAACTTTACCATGAAACACACACATATTTTTTTCTCTCTTCTGTCTTCTTCTCTCTCCATGACTTCAGGTATGAAAAAGGATGTGTGACGCTTTCTGATGAAAATCGCATAGTGTGAAAATGTCAGCCTCTTCTTTTTCCTATTGCTTTGTTTATGTTGACATTTATCAAAAGAAGAAAAATACTGCATATCAGCTCTATTTCTAAGCAACAATAAATGTCACCTCGCATCCTGCGCTGAAGTAAAACAGTCCCACGATCTTGTTGACTCAATATCATATCAATCATAAATCGGGGCAATAAAACAGGTGTATGTTTGACATGGTGGCTGGAATTCCTCCAGCTAATTTCAGGTACTGGTAATTTTAGGTATTGGGTAGGATTAGGGATGTAGAATATGGTCATGCAGAATATGTGCTTTATAAGTACTAATAAACAGTCAATATGTTAATAATAGGCATGCTAATAAGCCACTAGTTAATAGTGAGAACTGGTCCCTAAACTAAAGCGTTACCGGAATTTCCTGGTGCAAACTTTTTGCGATGAATGAGAGTTTGTTTATTTGTATAGCACATTTCCCACACACAGATGGTTTCAGTTTTAATTAAATGAATTAATTTAGGGTTGGTTATAATAAATGTTGTTTAAATTGAATGCCACTATAATTTGTGTTCATTTTATAATTAAATTTTTGATTGCGGTTTTGTTCTGCATATTATTAATTTTAAAGTGTTAATAATAAAGTGTGACTTATACACTGATGAATCTTATCTGTGTTTGTTCTCTCTCAAAAATGCAATTTTGAGCCGGTGTGACTTATAATCAGGTGGGATTATGTATGTATGTATGTATGTATGTATGTATGTATTTTATTTATTTATTTATCCCCCGGAGTTTGTGTTAACTTTTTCATTTGCTTCTATTTATATCTCAAAAGGATTTGTTTAGGAAAAATATTTGAGACAAAGTTCATACTTCAGGAAGTAGGTAAGCAAGTTTTGCTTCAGGACACAGGTTTGAGACACCATATAAACATAGTTCAAATTAATGAAAGAATGAATGAACGAATTTACCCAACATAATAAATAAAAAAATTAAAAAATCTAACTAAATTGATTTTTGATGGTTTTGTGCCCTTCACATTAATAACTCATTGCAGAAAACACAAGGTGAACCCATATTTAACTGAGTCTGGGTCATATTTTCTTTTATTTTGCTTAGTTTTATTCATGGTTTTCGTCGAGAATGAGAACATTGTGCAACCTTTTCACACATTGACATCTGTCTCTGGTCAATAAGGCTACCAAGTCACATGAATTTGTGCTAAAATAAAGTTAACTCACAACCATTTATGTCACCAACGTGTTTTCCTTCTCTTTTTAAAAGCTATTTATTTTTTATTCTAACTATGCATGATTAAATGGTAAGTTGCATTTTATTATTTGCTTTTGACATTGCATTTAGCATTACAACCCACTTCTGGGTCCTTTACAGACAAGTTGTCCCTTAACACACTGATTTAAGGCTGCTCCATTAATGTCTTGGCTACTATCAGTGAAACTATCACAATGTAAGTGTAGAGTTTCCATCAGTTCCCAGAGTTCAGTTGAGATGCTTCCTCTACACTTCCTCATTTCCTCTTGTGAGCCACACCCCCCAACTTTTTTTTCTCCCAGGTGGCTCCGGGGCTGCGGCCGGCAGAAATGTGATAGGCCTAATCCCATTTAGCCTAATTGCATCCGCAGTATGAGCACTTTCCCTGTGTTTGGTCACGTGTCTGCCTGCCTGTCCTTCCAGAGTCACAGAAAAGCCTCTAACACACACACACAAACACACACACACACACACACACACACTTTCTTCCTGTCACTCTGTCCTGAAGCATGCTGTCCGAAGAAAAAGTGGGAGAGAATGACACGTCTACACTCTGGACATCTTCTCAAGAGAAAAACAGCATGTCGGTCTGGAATATTTTCTCTCCCAGAGGGCTGGACCGAAGCATGGAGGATAATGAGAGAGAGAGTGGGCTATTGTCAGACATTTCTCACTCATTATCCTGGTGCATTCTGGGAGAGGGTGCATTAGACAGGCAGACAGGAGCAGGGTGAGACTGGAGTGGTCAATCATCTTAGACAGTGAGACTTCATCACCCTCCGAAACCCTTTCACCATCCTGCTATTATTTCCCTCCATCATTCACACACTTACATGGGCACACTGACACACACTCACACCATCCCACACAATCAGCCCATAGGGAAATAAATTGTTAGTGGTGATACGACCAAATAAAAATTCACCTGCCGGCCAGGATATCTAAAGACTAAGACTCTGAATCTCTCTGACAGCTCATCTAAAGGCTTCAGTCTCTTGAGAAACATCTTGAGAAACAATTAAAATAGGAAAATGACATGGGTGATAAACAAGAATGTTTCTTCACAATATTGTTTACCAATAAATACAAACTTAATGTATTAACAAGGATCCCTCAGGTTTACAAAACAAAACAAAACAAAACAAAACAAAACAACAAATACACTGCCATTCAAAAGTTGGGATCAGTATTTTTTAAAGAATTTAAAGAAATTAATACTTTTATTCAACAAGGATGTATTAAATCGATAAAACGTGATAGTAAAGACATATTATTAGAAAAGATTTCTATTTTGAATATGCTTTTCATAGGTCACAGCTTCCAAAAAAATAAAATAAAAATACATTAAATAAAATAAATTAAGCAGCACAACTGTTTCCAACATTGATCATAATGATTTCTGAAGGATCATTTGACACTGAAGACTGGAGTAATGGCTGATGAAAATTCAGCTTTGCATCACAGGAATAAATTATATTTTAAAGAATAATAAAATAGAAAACTGTTGTTTTAAATTGTAATAATATTTCACAATATTACTGTTTTTCTCTATTTTTGATCAAATAAATGCATCCTTGATGAGCAAAAGAGACTTCTTTAAAAATCTTCCTGATCCTAAAATTTTGAACATCAGTGTATACAACAATAAAACTAAATAAAATAAAATAATAACTTAAAATAAAAAAATCAAGTATCATCTGTACAAATAAATTATTTAAAAAAAAACAAACAAACAAAAAAACAAAACAAAACAACAACAACAACAACAACAACAACAAAAAGTAAACTGGTTTGTCATATTTACAATAAAGCTGAATACTACCAAGAAATGTCCAGGCTTCAATTTGATGCAAATTATTGTAGGAAAAACAAAAAATCATAACATTATTCATAGTGTTCTTCTAATGATGAGAAAATATCTTGTATATGTAGGAAAAAAAGTAATAAACATCTTTCACACTCCTAGATGGTCATGGATAGGTACATCGAGCACAATAAATTGAATGGAAAAATAGAATAGAAAAAAAAAAATCCTGCTCACCGCCATATAGCTTGCAAATTGTTATTGAATAATACAGCGTTTCAATCAGAAACCTTCAACAGACATTTCTGAAGAATGAAACATACTTGATGAAGGTCTCTGAGTGAAATGTTGTATTGTTTAATAAAGATTTTCAATCTGTACAACAGTGTGCAGGATATATTTACTGAAAAACAAAAGATGAAAACTACCCACAGAAAAAAAAAAGTATTGCAGGATGCCTGTGGGATGATAATAAGACCGAATTATAGACAACCTGATTTTTCTCTCTCCCCCTTCCTAAAATGATCCGCCCTATATAGGTTTAAATGTGTTACATCTCCCAAACTTGAAGCAATTTCCTGCTAGTTAAAAAAAAAGCCCTTGTCTGCTGTGTTCAGGTGAGCCGCCTGCAGACAGCACACTGAAATCTGTCACCTTAAAGCAGCAGCTACAAATTCAATTAATATGCAAATTCACCCAACTTGATGAGGTGTCTTAACAAATAACCCTGAATAAAGATAAGCTTGTTTAAGGCTTTTTTGTTAAACAGGTGCCCACCCAATGTCAAATCACTAGGTGACAGGCTCTTTAAAGACCAGCGCTGGCATATTCAAGCTCATACATTACAATGCCTCTGCGCTCAGCTACATCTGCTGCTATCAAAATAACTGTCGCAACATTCACTGTATAATCAGTCTAGATGGAGATGGAGCCAATGTCTGGGCTTGTTTTCTCTCTGTAAAGAGGCTTGGAGGAGGAAAGAGACCCGGGTTATGGGAAAAGGGACAGGGTAGATTGATTTGGCTTTCTTGGGAGTGAATGCTGCAACCAGCATCGCATCTCCCATCATGCCTTTGGGCTAAACCTAACGCTTCTGCTTAACAGCATTCATCTCTCATCAGAAGGGTATATGAGCTGAAACCGGTGACTGATTACTTAGGACGGGACGGTCTAACTCAACAGTTTTACAAGATTTCAGCTCAGGTCCCTTCATCTCACACGCGGGTGCTTTTGATTGGTGCACACTTGAAGGTGGTGTTTAAAATCCTTGAATGTTTACAAGTAATTACTGAGGGGGAATTAAGTGAAGGAGAAATGTCCTCCTGGAGCAGGACGCCATAAAGTGGGGGGAATTAAAATCAGGATGATAATAAACTGTGGCGGCATCCTCAAGAACTTAGAGGATGATGGTAAGATGGTGGCTTTACAACATGATCTCATTAGTAATCAAAGGTATTCGTTTGTAACATGCAGTTGTAGCGCACACCCTCAGAAAAAAAGGTACAAAAGCTGCCACTGGGACAGTACCCTTTCAAATGATGCTATATGTACCATTTACGTACTAATATGTACACTTTAGTTACTAATATGTACATTTAAGGTATTAATATGCGATAATATTGATTATCGTATTGACAGAATCTAAAACAGTATATTATCCTTTTAGTTTTGTAGAATATTGAATTGAATAGTTGGTATGATTTTATTGTATTTATTGTATCAATGTACTTTATTAAATATGCTATACCATTACATATAACACATTTATCTATTTTGAGATTATAGCGGTTTCATTCTGTTCTGCATGATTTCTGATTTCTATATTGTCTTAGAGAGATCCCATCACCTAAACAGCAAAAATAGTTCAAATCAATGAAAATTATGTCAACATTTATTGATTTATTTATTTTTGCTAAAAACGCACCATAAAATCATCATAAATCTAATTTATTAATTTGTGATCAAAATGTAATATATATATGCCTATTATTAGAGAAGCACCAATTGCAATTGCTGATTCCGATTTCTGATTTTTTTGTGTGTTATGTGATGATACTGATTTTTGCCGATTCCATTTTTCTTTCTAAGAAGTATAATTGACAGCAAATACATAAAAAATCTATACTTTTTTCAATACAGAAAAAAAAATATATATATATATATTTACAGATTTTTATTTACAGGAGTAAGATACACGTTCTCTCACATAAATAACTCTCAAAATAAAGTGCTCAGGAAAGATGTAGAAATAACAATTGAAATAACAACTGAAAATGAGTTGCTGCATATAACAAAACAGATGTCATTTCCCACTATGTTTATAAATGGTCTTTTTTTCCCCCCTAACCTTATTAAATGTGTCATCTTTCACATCAAATTCTTACATTGTTCTAGTTAGGGTAGAGGTGGGGTTAGGGGCTCAAACATATAACTATACAAACATATATAATACATCATACTACTAATATGATATAAAGGATTCATAAAGATATTTAGATTTATAAAACTGTGTATACATAAATATATGTGTGAGATGCTATCATTGCATACAAAAATGTTTGTGTATGGATACTTATGAATACTAATGAGCTCAGGCTGGTCTTTATCAATTAACATTTTATTAATGAGGAATATATGAAATGTCTGTGAAACTGCAATCAACAATCAGAATGGACTCTATTCTCACTGATTGCTTACATATTCCCACTAAAATCTTAATGCACGCACATTTCAAATGATTTCAAATGAGTGACAAAATGATAAAACAAAAACATCATATATAGGATGTCATGCACTTATTAGATGCAACAAATGTGAAGTACTGGCAATGTTGTATCGTCACATGCATATAGACACACACACACACACACACACACACACACACACACACACACTCTCTCTCTGACACAAAAGGGGAATTATTGGCCAAGGACTGATCATGATTAAAGTGTCCTGCGCTCACCTGCCCAAGTCTAATCAAGGCAAGAGCTGTGATTGCACTGGTAAAGTGACTTTGTGTGTGTGTGTGTGTGTGTGTGTACACATGTTGGCCGGGCAGCTGAAGCCCTATGAGAGCCTCCCCCACCCCTTGTGCTCCAGTCAGAGGTGAATCAATCATGTCCAAAGATGTCAGCATCTGCCCAAGCAATTTTATATGGGAATAAATGGCAGATGGGGATGTTGTTTTCTGTTTAATCAGTTCCACCAAATGCGGTTTTATCTCGTATAAAATAAAACCATCTGTACCACAGAGAGGTGTAAAGGTTCAAGCGCGAATACACAGGGAGGAGAAACAGAGGATACGCTGAGCGAAAAATGCTGTCAAAACGAGGGCAAATTTCAGCACCGTACGAGCTGAGAAATATTCAGTAAAAATGATTTCGTCTTGCTCTATCATTCTCTCACTCCCTCTCACAGGAATATTACCCATGGGCTGCAACCATTATATCCAGACCCATTTATTTCCAGCACCTCCAGTCAGGCCGTAATTTGGTCTCCGGGAACGCTTCAGTAGCGAGGGGGAGACAGGCCTGATGAATTCCCTTTGTTTTAAGTCGATATGATGGCTCTCAGTGTGCAGGAACTGCATTAAAGGGGCCAGCTTAAGGGAGGAGGATGAGGAGTGGAGGAAGATGGAGGTTGGTAACTGCGAAATAAACGAACCCCGAGCTACCCAGACCAAGAGCCTGACAGACACCATTAATATTTCTCTGTCCCTGAAAGACACTAGAGACAGTAAAGCACAAGCAGGGAGTAGCACACTTGCAGACCAGCTCATATTAGACAAGTCATTATGTAGGACATTTGTCATTCGGACATTTTTCTTCATAATTCATAGAGTATACCTGCCAACTTTTGGTTTCACAAAATATATCTGTAACAAGAGCTGAATCAGAAATTAACTTTTCCACTAAGGGTCAATATTTGCCCTCCTGGAGTATTTTTACTTTTGTAAGCTCAGTTTTCATAACTACATTATTAAATGTAACTGTGTTGTCTTTTAAGTCAAATACTTAGATTTAACCAATTGCTTCAATAACTTATACTACAGACTGTTAGCCTTCCAATCAAATTTTATCAACAAAAGCCATCTTTACACTGCAAAGTGGAACAAGCTGCATCTGATATGGCATTTATGTTTATTTACACAAACTGTTAATGTTGCTCAAAGGTAGCAGCATATGTTAATAGCCTACATAAAGTAAATTAAATATAAAATCAAAAAACAAGAACTCATCACATGGCAGGGATGCAATATTGTGACAAAAACATAATTTCTGATCATTGCACTTGACATAATGATTATGAATGTTGATTTATAGAATACACATAAAAGCGCTTTTTGTGTTTGGGAAAATGGCACGTCATTTTCTGGCTACACAGACAAAACAAGCTAAACTTGATCATTTCATATGTAGTGTTGCTTTATATGTCAGTCAGTTGTCTCTTCCTATCTAAGTCGTTGATTAACAGCTGCATCCTTAAAAAAAAAAAAAAAAAAAAAAACAGTAAAACATTTTTTTTTTTTTTTACAGTGAGCCACTTACAATAGAAGTGAATGGGGCCAATCTGTAAACTTTAAAATACTTATTGTTTCAATAGTAAAGCTACAAGATGGAACCTTGATGTTAATATGATTTTAGTACGAATGAAAATGCTTACTAACATGCTTACAACATACTGCCTAAAATGACCATATCATTAGGAAAACAACATCATAGCCCACACAGTGGACTAGTTTTATTGAATTTTCACTTTTTTAACTGACATTATGCCACAAATGTTGCTGATTAAACTTGAACTTGTACTACATACAGAATATTCTATTCCTTTAAACTGATGTCTGTGTTTTTTGTTTTGTTTATCTGATATTATAGGAAAATATTTCTAACTTCTTTTTTAACTGAACATTTTCTTAAATGCCAAAAACTCTTGGTACAGGATGTCAGTACCACTCCATTTTTACTTTAAGAGAAAGCCAGAAACATGATGGTAGCTTTTCACTGTAATTTATTATGTCCACTGTGGTTTTGATATCTGCCTGAATATTAGTCTACTATTTATTATGATTTTTTTTTTCCAAGAATATTTAAAAGAACAGTTACTAAGAGAAAAACAACAGAGAAAATGCAATATATTCAGTTTAATAAATGAGTATATGAATAATTAAATTAGCATTTATAGAGATCTACTTTAGAGTAAAAAAAAATCATTGGTTAATTAGCAGATATTTGGTCTATGTTTATGCACATGTGGCAGTAAAGGCAGCAGGCTACTGCTGATAGGACAGACCCCTCTTGTTACATGAAAGCCATCTTCCCCCTCACCCCATATCAGGGGTTTTAATTAAATTTTCTGCTTGGTTTAAAGATGAGAGCTGCTGACCTGACTTCAGGAGCTTTTTCTCCTCCTCCAAGTGGCTCACTCCCATCATCCACCCTAATGTGACTGATACATTGTGACACAAGTTAGATACGTAATTTGCTCCAGAAAATGACTTAGCGTCATGCACCGTGCTAAATCGAAACAATGAGGGGGCCGGGGGACCGTGGGACAGCGATATCTCCAGCCCACAGCAGCCTTCACTCCTGTCTGCCTTTATCTAGCCAGCATATGAATATCAGCACAGACCAAAATTGCTCTAAATTAGTGGCGCTGATGAGAGATTGCCCGCTAGCAAGATGCAGTGAGTCAAACGACACAGAAAAAAAGCTCAGTCGTTTATGGTCAGGAAGGATTTTCAACAAATAAGCATATCATACAAGCAAAGCAACATGCTCGCACACTGCTGGAATAAGAGACCGCTTGTGACAAAATAACCACACAATATGTGTGAACAGAGACGGATGCTTACCGGCCTCTTGTGTAAGAAAAGAAGCCATTAATGGTATTACAGTAAATGCATAATCTTTGATATAAAGATATATATGTGTTTTTGGTTTGATGGCGGACCCGAACATGAGACTGGACTCTAAATTCCCCCATTGGACTACTTCATTGATATGAATTAAGTATGTTTTTACATAAAATAAGTGCATAGATATCAAGGTGGAGTGGTGGGGCACTGGAGAGATGGCTGTATTGACTGACAGTTTTAGATGAACATACTCCTCCTGAACTCTTGTTTAGAGCTCCATTTATGCTGTCTAGACAGTGTCAAGCAGAATTATATAGGTGGCAATTAGCAGGCCACGTGGATGAGCTGCATTATCATTATGCAGAGTTAGTTGGAGAACATGGCATGAGTAAGATGTTTATTTATCTCAATGTCTCTCTCTTGTTTTTATGTTCTGTTTACACAGCAAAAATATTTTTCTTAATTAGCTTTTTTGTTACATATTTAAACATCCTTAAAACATATTAAAATAAGATGATTAAGGATGTACCAGTATAAAAAAACGTACACTATTTTAACAAATTGAAGAAAAATAATATAAATCCAACATTGTTTAATTAATTTCCTATATGGAATGATATTGCTTTTGTTAAATATAATAATAAAAATGATATATTTGTGACCCTGGACCACAAAACCAGTCTTAAGTAGCACGGGTATATTTGTAGCAAATAGCCAAAAATACATTGTATGGGTCAAAATTATCAATTTTTCTTCTATGCCAAAAATCATTAGGATATTAAGTAAAGATCATGTTCCATGAAGATATTTTGAAAATTTCCTACCGTAAATATATCAAAACTTAATTTTTGATTAGTAATATGCATGGCTAAGAACTTCATTTGGACAACCTTAAAGGCAATTTTCTCAGTATTTTTATTTTTTTGCACCCTCAGATTCCAGATTTTCAAATAGTTGTATCTCGGCAAAATATTGTCCTATCCTGACACAAACCATGCATCAATGGAAAGCTTATTTATTCATAAAAATTAATGACTGGTTTTGTGGTCCGGGGTCACATATATATATATATATATATATATATATATATATATATATATACAGTATATATATATATATATATGTATATATGGGTGTAAATCAGACGGTTATGATATTGATTGTCATACTCAGCGATACGATATTTGCCGATACCTCAAAAAATTCTACAATACGATTCAGGAGTATATCGACTGATATATCGATTTTATGAAATTATATGTCTATTTTACACAACCAGCTACATTTTTATTAACAACTGCAACCCAAACATATAACGTGAACATTTATCAACAGCCTGTGACGGCCTGGCCTGTGACGGCAGGGGGCAGGGTCTGGATGTGAAGTGTGACACTCACCTGATTCCTCCTCGTGCGGGAGAAAATGCAGGAACCCGGCTTGAGCCCTGTGACAGCCCGGCATGTGACGCCATGAAGTGGGGTGTAGGATCAGAATGAGTCAGACAAAGTTAAGATTCGATCCGAACATTGAAACACGAGGAGCCGAAATTCCAGAGAGGATCCCAAGGCTGCAACAGGATGTTCGCCATAAATCAGATTCCTAGCTCCAGCCCTCTGAAGAAAGCAAACCAACAAGCCTCTTTCACAGAACAGCTTGCAACATTCCAACAAAAGAACACTTATTGATAATTCCAATTCAGGAAGGAGACGATCATATTTGGAGCAAGTAATCAGGACTGATGGTCAAAGATATGGCTGTCACTTGAAAATCTGTGATCAAAATCACGAGCTAGAGACTTCATTGGGTGGGTCATCCCAGCTCTCCACATAGAAGACAGACGGAGACTGAAATTCCTTAAGAGACCTTTTAACCTCTCTAGTCTTCACAGAGAACATGTCCTTATGTTCACAGAACAGTACAGAAACTGCCTTTTCACATATAGATGCACCAAAATCATCTTAAAAGGACTTATCATGTTTATGCATAACCCCATATCATGTATGTAACCCACACGATTAACCATCATGTTTTAATCACATATGATGTATGTCTTTTAATAACTAGGGAATAGTTTTAAGACTTAATACTCATGTTTGGTATGTATGAGTTTGAAAAATCATGCTTTAAATGTTTCTTCCAATCAATTCTTTGTCAAATGTACCACAGTCTTGTTAGAGAAATCATGTCCAAAATTGTACTCTGTAAGAGCGGGAACATTTGGACCATATGACTGATAAGATAACATGTTAGATTTATGAATGGGGAGGAGAAACATACAACACCACGAGCCAAGATCATTTCTAATTGGTCAAGACATCCAGATAGGACGGTCTAGAAACCGAGTTTAAATACTCAGGACAGCTCTTCTCTTGGCTCTTCCTCTGCTTCTCTTCTTCTCTTTTGCCACCGCGTTTTGACGCTGCTCTCTGAGCGTGCTCTGGCCTACGTGCCAGCTGCCAACACAATGAGAAGAAAAACCACCTAGTCTCGTTACATTCTTTTATTCTTTTACTTTAATTTCTTGTCTTTCCGTGAGAGTTTTGTTAAGTTAAGTTTGCCGCAAAGTCCAGCTCCGACTGCACCTGCCCAAACTTCAACCAGACCAACTCCGCATCAAGAACCAACGCCCAAGACCTCACTACGAAAGACCACTGAACTCAGCCAATCAGCAACCTCGGGAAACCCCTTTCTCCAAAGACCACAAGGACACAAGGGAATTCCTTAAGGCAACACAAGCAAGTACAACCTCCAGACTTTTGCTTAGTCGGTGCAGTTTAATATAAATTTAAGTCTCATTGAGAAACTCAATGCGAGGGTCAAATGATTGATGGTTCAGGTCTATAGGCAATTGCACATATTGCTGTAAACTTGGGATTTCACATTTTCATTCTGTAAACTCATCCTTTCCTCTCTTTCTGCAACGTGTGAATGTGTGAATGCGTGTGTTCATGTGTTAGATTAGATTAGTTTACATGTCTTAGGTTTATATAAATAAAGTCTTATTTATATTGAAAAGAGAAGTATCTTGTGTTTTGTGCTTACAAGTTAATGTCTTAAACTGCCGATCTTGTTACTGTGCTATTTAATAGTGTTTTCACTATATTTTGGATTTTAATATCCAGTGCAGAGTTGATGTTATACGGCTCGTTCAGTGACTCGCTGCTGATTCAGTGATCAGCCGTGAAACAGTGATTCTGTTCAAATTCCCTATAAAATCATAAATGATTTCCTTTGAGCTAAATTGACTTGTTTCCCTTATATATATATTACTTATATATTTACAATTTCTACAGGGGACTCGAGTGCAACAGCCCTTACCTGGTTCCACGAATGGGCAGGGCGTTGCTCTTGGGCAACCCCCTGATGCCTGCTGGCGAGAGAGGAGGAGGGAAGTGATCCTGTGATGCACGGTTCACCACTCTCCTCTTCTTGAGACCCAGAGACTGAGGAAACTGCTCTTTTATTGAAGTTTTGAGTACCGCTGGCTGCTGGGCCAGCGGTGGAACAAAAACAAAACGAAACAAAAGATTCTCCACCCGGCCCTCCTCCGGGGGAGGGAGTGGTGCGGTCACCATCTCCCGATGAGCAGTCTCCACAATCTCTGGGTCGCCCGTCTCAGGGCCTCTTGCACTTGCGCTTCCAGCCTGGATGGGCTGGGCGTCCTGCCTGCGACCGGCTCCACAACGCTGCCTGGTGGAAGGCTGCTTCGGCTGCGTGGGAGCGCAGAGGGCCCAGCCCGCTCAAACGGCATCTCCACCGGCTGCGGAGTGCTTGAGGGGTGAGGAACTCCACTTGGGGAAGCCCTCACTGTGATCCTCAAATCACCTCTGACTCCACCGGACGCAGCGCTGCCCCGGGTGCCGGGACGAACGCTGGATCGCGGCAGAGGCAGAGGGAGTCTTTTATGCAACTCTGAGATGGTCATGTCCCCACAAGAAGAACATGCACCATCCACGAAAGCTTCCTCAGTGTGCTTAATGACCAGACACATGAGGCAGCAATCGTGACCGTCCTGGGGCGCCAGGAACCGACCACACCCAGAAACGCACGGGTGATAAGACATCTGTAAAAAGACGTGATTACCCGTGTTGCTCTTTTAGAGAAATTGCTCTTTTAGTGCTGAAGCACGCAGGGGAGCTGGCCACCGCACACTCCTGGTGTGGCTGTCTGCACGATCTTTGTTGAAGCCGCGAGACCGTGACCACCGGTGCTGTCGCCATAACGCCCGCACTCGCTCGTTCTCTCTGCAACACTGAAGTAGAGAGCAGTAGTGATGCACCACCGCTCGGCTCCGAAGTGAAAGGATGAATTAATGCGGTGCACCTGCTGCCTCTTATACACGTGCTGCGGGGTGTGGCAGCTGGATGCGGAATCCGCATGCCAATGTCCATTGGCTTGTTTAGTTACACTCGAAATGGATTGGTCTCTCTGGCGAGATCGCATTTGTCAGTCACCAATGTGACTCGTGGTGACCGACTGAAGGGGAACCATAGTTCCCCGAAGGAAACGAGACGCTGCGTCCAAAAACGCTATGGGAACGCCTTAGCGTGACCACGCTCTGAATCACATGTGTAATCAGTCCAATGGATGGGCGAGATGTCACGGACGGGGTGACGTAACGACCAGGAAGCTTAAAAGCACGTGAGGTGGAACCGGAGTCAGCTTCTAGGAGTGAAGAAAGCGCTCGCAGGAACGCCGGAAGTACGGCTTCGAGACACAGTGTGATCTGGTGCGCCACATACGTAACCTGGGACGTTTGTTCCCCTTCAGGAACTCAAGCTGCATCCGAAAACGCTATGGGAACGAGATGCCCATGCTGCCAGAATGAAAAGTCCCTGCCTAGTGTGTTGCTAGGACAAGAGGACAGAAAAGCCTGGAGTGGCTCGCATGTCGAGGCCATAGAACCTGACGAACGAGAGGGGCGTGGACCACCCCGCAGCGTTGCAGATGTTCTGCAAAGGCACACCTGCCAGAAAGACCTTGGAGGCCACCATACCCCTAGTAGAGTGAGCCATCGGCGAGGGGAGACCAGAGGACTCATAAGCCATGGAAATGGCATCCACTATCCACCGACTGAGGGTCTGCTTAGTAGCAGGAAGACGCCTCTTGGGGGGACCATAGCACACAAGCAGTTGGTCCGCCCTTCTGCACAGGGCAGCTCTGTGGATGTACGTGTCCAGCACTCGAACTGGAGACATACAATTAAGCTTCTGCTGGTCAGACTCCCTGAAGGGAGGAGGACAGAAGGCCTGCAGTACGATAGGCTGTGGTGTGACAGAGGGCACCTTCGGCACATAACCCACTCGAGGGTATAGAAATGCTATGGCCATGCCGGGCGCAAAGTCAAGATGAGAAGGGGCCACTGACAGGGCCTGCAGATCTCCGACTCTCCTCAGAGAAGTCAGAGCTAGAAGTAAGGCAGCCTTAATTGTGAGATGTTGATCAGATATCTGTTCAATGGGCTCGAATGGAGCCTTACAGAGAGCCTCTGACCTTGGCCACTGTCTCGACAGGACGTCTGCTCCCTTATTGAGATGCCCAGGAATGTGCACTGCTCTCAGCGAGAGGAATTTGCCCTGGGACCACACAAGGATCTGGTGCACCAGCTTGCACAAAGGGCGTGAACTGGCTGGTAGTGAGACCTCACTGGTGGTTGATGTAAGAGACTACCGCTGTGTTGTCGTGCGCTGTGTTGTCGTGCGCACCAACACATGAGGATCTCTTAGGTCTGGGAGAAAGTGTTTGAGTGCTCGAAACACTGCCAGCATCTCCAGGCAGTTGATGTGCCATGTGAGATGTTGGCCACTCCACAGACCGCGGGCAGGGTGGCCACTCATAACTGCTCCCCAACCGGTGAGGGACGCGTCCGTCACTAGTGTTATGAGGTGACAAGGAGCTCCCAACACCGGGCCCTGAGACAAGAACCAAGTTTCTTTCCACACATCTAAGGTACGAATTCATTTCCGCGTGACCTTGATGGTGCAAAGTGGGTTTCCCCTCAGGGAGAACCCCTTGGTCTTGAGCCACCACTGTAGGGGTCTCATGTACAGCAGGCCAAAAGGTATCACATTGGACGCAGCTGCCATCAGCCCCAGCAGTCTCTGAAATCGTGGTAGAATCCCACACCACACCCAGATAAGTGGTCCTCTGTAAAGGAGAAAGCACACTTTTCTTGGCATTCAGTCTCAAACCCAGCTCCCCCATATGAGCGAGAACGACATCTCGATGTCGAACTGCCATCTGCTCTGACTGAGCTAAAACCAACCAATCGTCGATGTAATTCAGCATGCGGATGCCCTGAAGTCGCAGTGGAGCGAGAGCAGCATCCACACACTTTGTAAATGTGCGGGGTGAGAGTGCAAGGCCAAAAGGAAGAACTCGATATTGGTATGCTTTGCCCCCGAAAGCAAACCTCAGGAACTTCCTGTGAGTGGGAAGGATGGAGACATGGAAGTATGCGTCTTTTAGATCTATCGTAACAAACCAGTCCTCGGACCTGATCTGAGACACGACTTGTTTGATAGTGTGCATCTTGAACTTCAGTTGCATGACTGAGCGGTTCAACTGACGCAGATCTAAAATGGGACACAACCCCCATCCTTCTTTGGAACTATGAAGTAGCGGCTGTAGAAGCCGGAATCTTTCACGGAATCGTGAGGAGGGACAACCTCGATGGCCTCCTTTCTCAACAGTGTTCACTTCTTGTTCCATTACCAGAGCCTGCTCGGGGCCAACCAGAGTAGGAATGACCCCTTTGAAACATGGGAGCGCCGAACTGAATGCGATAGCCTTTTTCTACTATATGCAGGACCCACTGAGACACATTTGGCAGTAGTTTCCACGCTGCTAAATAGTCTACTAAGGGAATCAGTCTCTCGAGACTGACTTCTGGTGTAATTGGGGCAGCTAGATCGGGCCACTGAAGCGGCGCACCGGCAGGAGACAACCAATCTAACTGTCCTAGAGACCTCCGAAGAGGTGGCGAGCCTCTCAGCTCCGCTGACGGGACGTTTCCGGGATGTTTTCGTTGGCAGAACGATCTCCTGAGAGCACTGAGGCGAGACGGGCACCGTGTAATGCGGTGTGACCCGCTGCATCCCAGTAGGGGCCGCCCTCAGAAGTCCTGAGGCCGAAATATCAGGACTTTTTGTCCGAGGACTTCTTGGCTTCGAGCACTGCTCGAAGGTCTTGATTTGGTTTCGAAGTCCCCGGCCCAGAGCGTCATTTTGAGCCTCTCTGTACGAGGACCTGGTATGCGGTTGGGGCTGCTCCCGCCCAGCAGCCCCCAGAGAGCGACGAGGGAGGAACCGCTGGAACGCCTCCGCCTGTTTACGAGCCTCCTGGTACCTGAGTTGATGGCGTCGCCGAACAAGCCAGAAGGCGCAAGCGGGGCGTCCATGAGGCAGACCCTGTCCTTCTCTTTCATATCGGACAGGGTTAGCCACAAAGGCCTCTCTGCTGCCACCATAGCTGGTCTCTTTGGTGGTGCAGAGGGAGAGATCAGCAGTCCACCGCAGCTCAGATATGTCCTCGGACTTAATCTCCATCACCTCGTCAAGCTCTTTCAGCAGATCGGCTTGGTACGCCTGTAACATAGCCATAGTGTGCAGACACGCACCAGCCTAATCTGCTGCTGCATACCCTTTGCCCACCAACGCTGAAGATGTGCGCAGCGGCTTGGTGGGCAACGCCGGAGCAGAGAGAGATGATGCCGCACCGGGGGACAGATAGCTCACGAGCGTCTGTTCGACCCAGGGCATCGCTCTGTAACCAAACTCACTCAACCCCACCACACTGCCATAGTAGTCAGAGGTGGGGATGAAGACACGGGCAGAGAATGGCCATCCCCACGATCTAGACACCTCAGTGTGGAGATCGGGGAAAAAAGGCAGGCTCCGGCGTGGAGGTGGTGGCCTCACGCGCAGAAAGCGTTCGTCTAACTTGCTTTTCTGCAGCTCGGCTTGTTTCTCGGCGGGCCAATCAATGTTCAGCTTGGCTACCGCACAGGTTACCACCTCCAATAGCTCCTCGTACTGGGGCAATTTAGGCGCTTCCTCGACGATCTCCACATCAGCCTCCTCGGAGGAAGAGAGGCGAAGGGTCGAGCCCTGAGCCCGGGGGGCTTCCAATCCCAGGGAGGGAGCGCCAGATCTGGCGGGTGAAGAAGAAGATAGGGACTGGCCCATCTCCATTCCCTCCACCAGATCCAACTGCGAACCTCACGAGGGCAGCTGCCACTCTGCCTCGGCAGAAGCGGGGCCAGCACCGCGGGGAACGCTGGTGAAGGCTCCCTCCTCAAAGTGAGCCTTCCGGGAGCGAAGCGTACGCAGTGGCATGCGTTCACAATGCACACACTCCCTCGAGAGCCGACTCATCATGCTTCACTCCCAAGCAGACCATGCACAGACAGTGTGAATCCCCACTCGTGATGTAGCGAGGGCAGGGAGGAACACACAGTCTAAAATGTGAATTGCTCTCACCCAAATGTTTCATTTTTTTTAGAACCCTTCGACATGGTGAGCTTATAGTGGTAAGGACAAACAACACTAAATAAGACTCACAACACAGACTGATATGACAACACACACAGAGCGCTTGCTGAATGACAGAATGCTGACGCTGGTTCCACCGCACATGCTTTTAAGCTTCCTGGTCGTTACGTCACCCCGCCCGTGACGTCTCGCCCATCCATTGGACTGATTACACATGTGATTCAGAGCGCGGTCATGCTGAAGGCGTTCCCATAGCGTTTTCAGACACAGCTCGAGTTCCTTAAGGGGAAATATTTGCCAGTGTGGAATTACAAAACACTAAATTCAATATATATTATCTAAACACAATTTACACTAAGTGTGGCCAGAATGTAATTTCAAATATCCTATTTTACTATCCTAGAAAATAATAAAGAGAGAGACACAAAGAAGAAAAACAGTCAACTGCTGACACGCAGTAGGAATATAAAGGTAGGAAATGATTGAGGATAGCCACTGTTCCTGCTCAAAAGCAAAGAAAAGAAAAGGCCATTTCCGGTGAGCTGCTGGGGTTTGGCGATACATATGGATGGTTTCATGTCAGTCCTGCATTAAGCGTCTCCCTCTGGAATGTAAAGCAGTGTAACCGGGCAGAGAGGAGCTCCTGAGGGAAATCAACACATCAGCCACAGCTAGTCTGCTTCAGCCCTCTCTGACATCTCCATTAGCAACACCGCCAGCACTATTTCTGACTGTATATTCAGTTTGTGTCCCACATAATGCCAAGAAAGAGCATTGTTACTCTACTTTTTGATTTATTCAAGCATATATGTAACATTACGTGTATATGTACCATATATACTGTACATACTACATATATATCAGGGTCACTAGCTGAAATTAAAATGAAAGTTGAAAATATAAAAATAAAAACTAAATCAAAATATTAACAAAAACTATAATACTATCTCAAAGATACTGTAGCTAAAATAACCTAGCTGCATTTCCACTTAATGTCTATAGGAACAAATCACTCTCTGATGACATTGCTTTTGTCTCCGAGAGCTTGGAGCACGCAGGTCATCTGTGATCATGACCCCATGTGAACATTGACCCCCGAGCAGCATTAAAAGCCATGTCTCATCTGGAGGAGTGACGACACGAGGCGATTACAGCTTTACTGGGCTGTTACTATTCACCGAGGCTTTCAGTAAAGGCTGGGGGATATATTGACTATTCATGATATGTTCGCAATGATTTTGCATTGAGTATTAAGTTTTATTGGACATTAAGTTTCTTAAAGGCTGCACCATTAGTCTACTTTGATAATCCCTCCTTGTCTTGTGAATTCACAAGTATGAAAACATTAAGACAAAGATGTTTTAAGAGCATCCAGAAATCTCTGCATATTTTCCATATATTATAGTATATGTAAGTAAATATAACAGTTTATTTACTCCATTGTATTTTTTATTTGTATATTTTAAATATACATATGTATATTTCAAACTCAAGATTATATTTTAGGTTAAAGTAAGCATTTAGTAAAAAATACTGTGGAAAAACACTTTTTATTTAAAATCAACATTTTAATTGATTTTTAAATAGATTTTACTGTATTTTTATTGTTTGCTTTAAACATATTGAATTTAGTTGGGAACAATGGCTGTCTGGTGGAAATTATGGTTCATCTAATTGAAAACATATCACTTCGAAGCTATTTCAGAGTGAATATACTGAATAATCATCAAAATACCTAAAAACATTGAGATTTATATAGAGAAGTATATTGCCTCATAGTAACTAATCCACATCTGTTCTCTAGAGAGAGATTTTTGAGGCCCTTTTGATATCTGATTTATAAGAGGCAATTTGATCAGTATGTAATCACTGGATTTTTATATCACCCTAAGAATTTCAGTTGTTTTTACCTTCACAAATTTCCATCAATACCCTCTTAAAATCTACTTAAATCGTCGCTGGCCAAGACAGCAGTTAGCTTGCTCTGATTCGACCAAATCAAGGCTTAAACCCCATCTCATCATCTTTCCCTGACCTCTCTTACTGCAATGGCTTGCTAAACAGTGCACTGTCTGTTCAAGCGAGCGATACACAAATGCAAAGCAATGTAAGGACATTTCAGTGGTTTGGTAGACAAGAGAGAGTTCACTGACACAGCCGTTTTGGTTGGGCTCAGCAAAAAAAGTGAACACTACACTCTAGTGATGAAAACAAAGAGCTGTGTGTGTATTTGTTCGGCTCACCCCAAAGACCCCCTCACACCCCAGAAATGACATGTGTGAATGAAGGTCTGCAATCACGCTGACACACTCTCTCTCCTCTGGCCCGCTCGTGTGAAGCCAGCGAAGCGGCAATGCCACAAACAGGCAAGAGAGAAAAGAGAAGTCGTACATCTCGAGACCTCCAGAATGCCAACTATGTGTCTGTCATCTACATGACAAGAGAGCAGTGACCTAGCATTGACGCACACCCTCCCACACACACACACACACACACACATACACACACACACACACACACACTCATCCAGTATGTCTTGGAATAGATTAGCTGAAAATTAGCCCCCACTGGCACAGATAAAAGGAAAAAATTTAGACCAGCATTTATAAGTGAAATGTGTATTATATTGTACATGATTAAATATGTCAAGGCCTGCCAAATGTGGTGGTTTGAATCCATTTTAGGCCTTTTTCGGTCGGAATTGCTCGTGCCAGTAAGATGGTGAAGAACAAATACTGCAGTGTTGAGCTATGAACCTTATTTGAACATGCTGTTAAAACACCTTGCTCCTTTTTAGGGTTATTTTTTCTAGGGGCCCTTGTGAAATGTCTACAATTAACCCAATGAAAGATAAGATCGTCTCGGTTACGTATGTAACCCTCGTTCCCTGAAGGAGGGAACGGAGACGTCACGTCGGATGACCGATGAAATTGGGATCTCGCCAGAGAGACCAATCCACTTCGAGTGTAACTGAACAAGCCAATGGACATTGGCATGCGATTATTGCATCCAGCTGCTGCTGGTCACAGCGTGAGCATAAGAGGCAGCTGGTGCACCGCATTAATTCATGCTTTCGCTGAGAAGCCGAGCCGGTGACCCGGCAGCTCAGCGGTGGTACAGCGACTGTGGCAACGGGACGTGACATCTCCGTTCCCTCCTTCAGGGAAAGAGGGTTACATACGTAACCGAGACGATCTTATCTTTCATTGGGTTACTTGTAGACTTTTCACAAGGGCCCCTAGAAAAATAACCCTAAAAAGGAGCAAGGTGTTTTAACATTCGCCTTTCAGTCGGTCACTCCGAGTCACGTCGGATGACCGACGAAATTGGGATCCCTACCAAAGCGCCACAGGAGCTGCCCCTTCCAGTGCCCTGTGTAGGCCTCCTGATCCTTCCTATAAGGCAGACGATAGGACCGGGCTCTACACAGAGAAGGTCAACTACTGTTGTTCCATGAGCAACCCAAACAGTAGGACTAGGATAACACTGGGAAGCGTACCCTTCTACTTGGAAGAGGCACACTGTGGAGTCACCTCTTCCCAGAGGGGGTTAAGTGACATTCAGACATGTGAAGTAACCCCTTGCACATGGAAGTCTCTGAGATGGCTTAGGCTGCATCATTAGAGATGGCAGAACGTGGTCCGCCAGGGGAAACACGGCTCTAATAAGCATACCGTGGAATACACATATGGGATCCCGGTAGGGTCTCTCATATGGGCACTAGCCTCGCACCAGATTTCAAGAATTCATTGGCTGAAAAGCCTGGCGCTGGACGCTCCGACACGTCCGGACGCCAGAGTGCTGGAGGTCTCGACAGGGTTTGCCTGGTTAAGGAACTCTCTGGAGAATTAGGCGTAAGGACGCCGCAACCCGACTCTGAGCCGGCCCTCTCAGTGCCGCTACTCGTTTGAGGTGAGAACACAGGAGGAAACAGGTTCGACACGTAGGCTATAAAACCTAGCGAACGTGCCACGAGCCAGCACCCAGGACGATGCGACACCCCTAGTGGAGTGAGCACGCAACCTGAGCGGGCAGGGCACACCTTGTGCTTCGTAGGCCAAGGTGATGGCATCTACTATCCAGTGGGCCATCCTCTGCTTCCCCAGCCTTCCCCTTCTGCTGTCCTCCGTAACAGACAAAGAGCTGTTCTGAGGTCCTGAAGCTCTGAGTTCTATCCACGTACTGACGCAGTGTGCGTACAGGACAGAGCAAAGCTAGGGCTGGGTCTGCCTCCTCCAGGGGCAGCGGTTGCAGGTTCACTACCTAGTCCCTGAAGGGAGTGGTAGGAACCTTGGGCACATAGCTGGGGCGGGGCCTCAGTGTTGCAATGGAGTCAGCCGGCCCAAACTCAAGGCACGACTCGTCAACCGAAAATGCCTGCAGGTCCCCCACCCTCTTGATTGAGGCCAACGCAGTCAGGAGTAGGGTTTTCATAGAGAGAAATTTAAACTCGACTGACTGCAACGGCTCAAAGGGGGCAGTTTGTAGGGCTCTTAGCACCAATGCCAAATCCCAAGAGGGTAGGGAGGGAGGTCTAGGAGGATTTAACCTCCTGGCCCCCCTAAGAAACCTGACGACCAGATCGTGCTTCCCCACCGACCTCCCCTCTATGGGGTCGTGGTGTGCAGAAATAGCAGCAATGTACACCTTAACGGTGGAGGGGGACAGCCTACGCTCCAATCCTTGTTGCAAAAAGGAAAGCACGGCTCTGATCGAACATCTCCGGGGGTCCTCATGGTAAGAAGAACACCATTCGACGAACAGGTTCCCCTTCAGCGCATAGGCCCGTCTTGTGGACGATGCTCATGCTGAAGCGATAGTGAGAGCTACCTCCTGGGGCAGGTCACCTAGAACCTCCGCATCCTGTCCAGGGACCACACATGGAGTTTCCATAAGTCTGGACGCGGGTGCCAGAGGGTGCCCTGTCTCTGAGAAAGCAGATCCTTCCTCAGAGGAATCGGCCAGGGAGGGGCTGTCGCGAGGAGCATGAGTTCCGGGAACCAGGTCCTGTTGGGCCAATATGGAGCCACTAGCAGGACCTGCTCCTCGTCCTCCCTGATCTTGCACAGTGTCTGTGCTAGCAGGCTCACTGGGGAAAAAGCATATTTGCACAGGCCCTGGGGCCAGCTGTGTGCCAGTGCATTCGTGCCGAGCGTTGCCTCGGATAGGGAGTAGAACCACCGGCAGTGGGCGATTTCCGGAGATGCAAACAGGTCTACCTGAGAAACTCCAAACCGACTCCAAATCAGCTGAACCACCTGGGGATGGAGTCTCCACTCCCCAGATAGTGCCGCTCGAGACAGCTCGTCAGCTGCCTGATTGAACACTTCTGGGATGTGGATGGCACAAAGGGACCCCAGATGCTTCTGACTCCAGAGGAGGAGGTGGCGGGCGAGTTGCGACATGCGACGGGAGTGTAAACCACCTTGCCGGTTGATATACGCAACGGTCGCAGCACCCAAAAATGTGTTTCTACGTCAACATCTTGAACGGCATCTTGTGAAGTGCACGGTTCAAAACTCGCAGATCCAAGCTCGGTCGTAACCCACCGCTTTTCTTGGGCACAATGAAGTAAGAGCTGTAAAACCCCGACCTCATATCGGCTGGTGGGACCAGCTCTATCGCGTCCTTCGCCAGCAGGGTGAAGTGAACCGGATGCCCATGAACTTGGGGGGATGCCGGGTGAACTGAATCGCGTAGCCGAGTCTGATGGTCCGCAGGAGCCACCGAGACGTACTGGGGAGCGCTAGCCAGGCTCCGAGAGACCGTACCAGCAGGACCAACGGTGCCACTGATGTACCCGCGGTGGGGCAGCGAGGTGGAACACAGGGACCGGTCCCGGGGACTATGACGGTGGGGGGCGGGGTCTGGGTGTGTAGTGTAACACTAACCTGATTCCTCCTCATGTGGGAGGAGACACAGGAACCCGGCTTGAGACTTGTGACAGCCCGGCGTGTGACGACTTGAAGCGGGGACTGGAGTGCTACCGCCCTTACCTGGTTCCACGAATGGGCAGGAGGGGTGCTCTTGGGCACCCGCGATTCACCCGCTGCCTGCTGGCGAGAGAGGAGGAGGGAAGCGATCCCATGATGCACGGATCACCACTCTCCTCCTCTTGAGACCCAGAGATTGAGGAGACCGCTCTTTATTGAAGTTTTGGGTACCGCTGGCTGCTGGGCCAGCAGTGGAACAAAAACAAAACGAGACAAAAGATTCTCCACCCGGCCACTTCCGGAAAGAATGGCACCGGAGGGGGGCGCTGAAAACCAGCGTGACCCCCACCGAGAAACCACTCGTCCAGCCTCAAAGGATCAGGACGCGGTGGAGGATTCCACACGAGCCCGACATTCTCGGCGGCCCGGGGAAGCATAGCCGTCATCTCTGGGTCTGGCTCGGACAACGTTACCACACCCGAAGGGGGCAACGCAGCCGGGTCGTCATCCCCGGAGAGAGAGGGCTCGCCCTCCGACGCAGTGATCGACATCTGGTCGTCAGAGGGGGCACCGAAGGAAACGCGTGGTGCACCCCATTCAGCAGAGGGCCCAGCACGCTCCTCCGGCCGCTCCACTGGCTGCGGAGTGCTTAAGGGGTGAGGAGCTCCACTCGGGGAAGCCCTCACCGTAATCCTCAAATCACCTTTGACTCCACCGGATCCAGCGGCGCGCACGCCGTACCGCGGCAGAGGCAGAGGGACTCCGCCATGTTTGACATAGCGGAGTCTTTTACGCAACTCCGAGATGGTCATGTCCCCACAAGAAGAACATGAACCATCCACGAAAGCCTCCTCAGTGTGCTGAATGCCCAGACACGTGAGGCAGCGATCGTGACTGTCCTGAGGAACCAGGAAACGACCACACCCAGAAACGTACGGGTGATAAGAAATCTTTAAAAAGATTTCACCCGTGTTACTCTTTTAGAGAAATTGTTCTTTTAGTGCTGAAGCACGCAGGGGAGCTAGCCACCGCACACTCCTAGTGTGGCTGTCAGCAGGAAGACGATCTTTCTCTCCCGGACACTGTGACCACCGCTGCTGCGCCGTATCGCCCGCACTCGTCTAGCAGAACACTCTCTAGGAAAGGGAGAGCAGTAGCTTCAACCACTACCGCTCAGCTCCGAAGCGAAAGGATGAATTAATGTGGTGCACCAGCTGCCTTTTATGCTTACGCTGTGATCGGTGGCAGCTGGATGCAATAATCGCATGCCAATGTACATTTGCTCGTTTAGTTACACTCGAAATGGATTGGTCTCTCTGGCGAGATACCAATTTTGTCGGTCATCCGACGTGACTCAGAGTGACCGACTGAAAGGGGAACCTATTATAATCAGCCAAACATCATTATATTATAGTGTTGTCAAAAGTACTGACTTCGGTACCATTCGGTACTGTCATTTTAAAAAAGTCCATTTCCCGCTAACATTTGAGCGCTGTTGAGCAGATTCTTAAACACAGCTGATTGGCCATAGTGTTCACGCGCTAAACAAATATGACTGTGATTGGCAACAGTGATCATCGCTTCACGCTCTTCACACAAAAGCACATGGGAGCATTTGAAAGACGCGTCTATTAGCGCGGATCAATCTACGTGCAGATATATTAGGGGTCCGCTGATAGACGCGGCTTTCAAACGCTCCCATGTGCTTTTGTGTAAGCGCTCTGTGAAGAGCGTGAAGCGATGATCACTGTTGCCAATCACTGTCATATTTGTTGAGCACGTGAACACTATGGCCAATCAGCTGTGTTTAAGAATCCACTCAACAGTGCTCAAATGTTAGTGGGAAATGGACGTTTTTAAAATGACAGTACCGAATGGTACCGAAGTCGGTACTTTTGACAACACTATTATATTACACTGATCATTTTTTATTTTGCCATTTATCAAACAAATAGAACTGTCAAATCGATCTACATAGCATATAAAATTGTGTGCTTCTAGGGTATCTCATTTTATCGACTAATTGTATCCTTTGTGAAATCACAGAATTGCACTACATTGCAATAAGATCAATGAAACAATCCAAGATGGTTGACAAAGTCAAAAGAAATGTTGCTTTAATACAAATGTATAAAAAAGATTGTATATACACCAAGGGAGCTCGCATTACTATGAATAGGAGACATTGCAAAACACAAAATGGTGGAGTATGTGCCGACTTGTGTCACTGCAGCTGCCATTATAATTTCTGGTTCCAATGAAAATGCAACCCGATCTCACAGCAATTCGTACATATTTTATGAGCCGGCTAATTTGTACAAATTCGTACATTTTGTGAAAAATCTTATGTTTTTTTACGAGGTGGCAAATTCATAGGAACTTGTAGACTCCTGTACTCTCACAGAAAACATACCAAATTGTATGAGTGAGGTCATATGAATTCGTATGAATTAGCCACCTCGTAAATATGTACAATTTCGTAGTGAGATAGCATTGGAAAATGACACTCACACTTAGGACTGAAAATGCACATTCAGATGACTGTGAAATTTAGGCTTCTTGAAACATGTTATTTAATTCTATTAATGCAGACTCAGTGGAAAAACATGCCTGTGGTGACATTTCTACAAAATTATATTACATTGCTTCTTGCACATTTCGTGACACTTTCAAAATGAAATGTCTAGGGAGTGGCGCTAAAAGTGCATTCAGTTTTATTTTAAACGTCAATCTAGCAACCTTTATTATTATAACATTGGTTGTTGTACGTAGTGTGGCAGTTCGGAAAATGAAATGGCCAGTGAGTGGCACTAAAAGGTTAATGATCTATTGCATTTGAAAATTACCAAAAGTACCACCTACAATAAAACCTACTCTAAACCTAACCAATAATGTTAACAAAAGCAAATCTGAGATTAAAAGCAACCCTAGTCTTTGAGCTCTTTTATTGTGACTCATGTTTCAGGCAAATGCAATGTTGTACCAGGTGAGCTAACAAGCAAGTTTACAAATGGAGCTTGTTATGTGATGCAAATGTCAAAACGCATTAGTTTACAAACCATGCGCTATGGTAAAAGGGAGGTCATAACATACTGTATTATTATGCAAGGAACCGTGTTCATAGGAGTCTTTATTAAAATGATAGCCTGCCCCTATAATCGTAATTTGTGTAAAAAGTAATAAACGTTGTTGGTGTTTTTCTGCCACACGTGTTCAGTTGAGCTGGAAACTGTAGTGAATTGTAAGTGTAGGTACGTTTTTTATTTGATATTTTCTATTGGTATTTCCCCCATTCAAACAGACAGAAGATGTTTTTTGCGTAAGTGAAATAGCTGACCGGAGATTTTCTGAATATGGCTGCAGGGTAAAAAGACTTTCCTTGAAAGGGATTTTGTTTATATTTTTATTTCATTTTATTTCAGAAAATGACTATTTTATCCCATATTTGTATATCTTTTGTCTGCTTTGCATTTTTAAGCTTTTAAAAGGAATACATAGTTATTCTAGCAACATGCAAACATTAAACTGCATTGAAAACATCTCGTTGTTGTGATATACAATGTTGCTGCCTAACTAGAGTGTTCCAAATCACTCACTTGATATTCTGTTTCAGTTACGATACTGCCTTAGAAGGCCTATGTAGGGAGGCAACAAGGCAGCTTACTCTGTTTTAGAAGTGTGAAGTGTCAAAATAAGGTCAAAGGTCAATTTTCATTACCATGATGACTGTAACACGATGTATAATCATAACGTCCTCACACTTGTTTTACAGTTGTTAAAATGCAATTTCACAGGATTTTAGCAAGTGAAAATAAAGAGGTTCTGACAAATCTCATTATCTGTCTCATCTGGAAGAGATATGCCAGCTGTAGACCACACACTCACACAGACAGAGAGAAAATACACTTCTGTTTTGACTAGTGGTGCATTTCTGATGAGTATCATAAAGAAGTGTCCATCTCTCTTCCTCTGTCACTCACTCGATAACCATTCATCTTTAGCAATGCTGTTCCTGCACTGTTTGTATTGTAATGCAGTGTGTGTTGGAGAGAGAGAGAGAGAGAGTAGTGGAGAGTAGCAGTGCGGTGATTTATAACCCCTGCAGTGTGCTCGTAAATCACACCTGAGTCTGTGCGCTTCTTAAACGCCCCGCGTCCTGACAGCGTTTACCTTTTATAAATGATCGGGCTTTACCTCCCATTGAGATTCAGCCATGGTTACTCCCTCTCTCTCTCTTACGCCTGTCCCTCTTCTCAGCTCTCATCTGCCTCATTCTTTTACTGGCACTTCCTCTTATTGTCCATCTCTCTCTTTCAACTCCCTCTTTTTAGTCCTCTCCCCCTGTACCACGTTTCTTTTTTGACTCTGTTTCCTTTTTGACCATTATAAAGGTCTGTTTGAAACCACATGAACCAAAGCAGCATTTAAGTGATGCAGAAGCATAATAGCAGAAAATATTACAATAATTATTTAATTTTTATTTATCTTTTGCTGTAAATAATTAAGTGTTTATGTATAACTGAGTAACACAAACCTAGTTAGAAGTGCTGTTATGCTGCTGTATTGTTCACAGAGAAAACCCTTTTATTTCTACTAATCTATCTCTCCATTTTCTGTCTCATTTAAATGCAAAACTAAGTAATATATGTGCGTTTGTATCTGTTTTTTTCTGTTTGGCTACTTGCTTGCTTGTGTGTTTGTTCATGGCACACCTGTATGCTGTATATTGTGCCAGCGTGGGGTAAAAGACCAGAGGCACAGCTGCAGGGCTGTGCTGCCAGATAAAGGTGAGGTCCTTTGCACCGCGACGGTGGATATAATGCTGCTGACTCCATATAATAGCCTTGAATAGAGCCTGCGAGAGTAGATCTCTCTCACTCTCCTCTTAAAACACAAACACGGCAAATAATCACACTGCCTCACATAAAAATTGTAGTTTCTTTCACCAATGTCGGACAAAGAGTAGCAGAAACCCAAACACACCTGTAGGTCAGCTTGCACACATGCATTTAAACTGCAAAGACCATTCTCATAATCAATATATTTGGCCTGTTTTTCAGTAAAAAAAAACAAAAAACAAATATATATATATATATATATATATATATATATATATACAAAAAATAAATAAATAAGAAAAGTAAAGTCATGAAAACCAGTTTCCACCGCAGATACCAAAAATCTAAATTACTTAGGATTGAAACACATACAGAAACACATAAACAGCATAACTTTAACAAAAGATTTTGCTTAAAACTATCTACCAAAATAAGCTTGTTTTCTGGTAATATACCTTGAATTAAGTCTTATTATCTTGCACAATTACACAAATCTTGTTTTTAGGATGTTTATACTGAAAAAAACAAGACAAAAACACTGATTAAGAATTTTTTTTTTCACAATGTTCATGTTCATGCATACACACTTCTGTCGAGTTTATGTAACTCAATTCCAAACATGAAATGGATACATAACAAATGGCATAATTAAAATCACATGCCTAATTTCACATGGATGCAGTGTTCCTAATGCAAACAGAGGCATTGATGTATAACTTTGTTCTGGTCTTGTGAAGTATCTTTCAACAGGATTCATCACAATGGAGCATGATCAGACCTCTGGAAGTGCTATCTATTGTAATTTATTCCTCCTGCCCTGACAGCCAGGTCTGATACTGTGAAATAGTAATATGCAGTAACTCAGCACACGTCAAACACAAACGGCTATTATGAATCATGTAACGCAGTGTGTGGGTGTGTTCAAAAACCTTCAAATTATTACCACAAAACAGGTGATAATTTTTTTCCTTTTTTATAGCTCTCTCTCTTTTAAAAATCTGTTAAGTCTGTAATTCAACCTTTTTGTTTCATACAGAGATTTAAAAGTTTGAGACCACTTCTTTGTAGTTTACTAATCAATGTCACTTATTTCTTGACCTAGAAGTGCATTCATAAAAAACTTTCTTTGCGTTAAAATGATGGTATTTCAATGTGGTCTCATACTTTTGGAGCCAACTGTATGTGAGCAACAATGAACCGATTTACAGAACTCATTTAATAAATGGCTACAACGTTTGCAATTTTATGTAAGTAATCCACTTAATTTAATGTTGTCGTTATATGCATCATTGCATAGCCAGATAAATGCTGCTTAAACCTAAAGCAATAAAAATGTGTAGCTTTTATGCCAAACGAGCCAATATCATAAAACTGTTCTTACTTATTTTTGCATGACATACACTAAATATTACTTAGGGATTAAATATATATGTAACACTGCAGAGGTGATTCTCATCCAAAAATATTTTTACACAAATTATATCTCAAATAACAGAAAACACTTCATCTAACTGGCCACAATGTATAAATACTATCTATGTATCAGCTGCTCATTTAGTCAGCTATCCATCTGTTAGATCGTTACACACTTGATCTTTCCTCAAAAGCATCATTTCTTATTCAGTTCCAACTT